>OY723410.1:20428544-20902742 GCA_963210345.1 Inga oerstediana
CCCACCAATCAAAATCTATCCAATTAAGTCGGATTCTCTAGAATTATCTGGCAATGCATTTACTTTTGGGAAAAAAAATAATTTTGAAATTGCAAAATTTTAAATAAGGCATTTCTCAAAAAAAATAAGTTATGAATTGCTTATCAAGTTTCATCATTCCTTTATTAACTTTTAGTAACGAAGTTTTTTTTCTGTCTTTTTCTCTTTATTTTTCACTACCAATTTAATTAAACTTCCCCAGTGGGGTCCATCATGCAAACAATATATTTTTTTGTCACTTTAGATTATAGAACCCATAACCTCTTTCATAGAGGATTTGCGAGGTGCTCTTGAACCAAGAGGTTGTTGCAATCTAGTAATGCATTTAAGATCGAAAAAGGAAAAAAAAAAATACAAAAATAATGTGTAGGATTTGCATTTGTAATTTTTTTAAAATATTTTTGCGAATACTTTATATTTATGTTGATAAGATGTATGAAAAAGGTCTTGCAAGCGAGAATAGTAGATCAAACAATAATATTGAGTCTTTTGAAAAAGATAGATGAAGATCAAAATAAATATCTGAAAAAGTTATTAAATGAGCCTATTTGAGGTATGTTTATTTTAGTGATCTGATTGCTTATAAGTTATTTTTTAAGTAAATCGAGATACAACTTCTCTCACATACTTATCTCATATACTGTAAATTACGATTGAAAAACTATTTTTAAGTATTTTAATCGCTAATTCAAACAAAATTAACAGGTTATTGATAGATTTGATATCTAGCATAGTTTAATAAAATTGTGCGATTGATTGATGTATGAGTAAAAGTTAATAGTTAGTATTGTTTATATAACTGCTTGAAAGTCAATTCATTTGTGAATGACTTATATAAATTTGAGCAAGGACCTGTATTGAGAATAAAAAAACCTTGTATAGATCGTAAATCAAATATAGAAAGGTGGAAACAGTTAAAATGGTTGAGAAAATTGTTAGGTAATCCAGAAAATCAAGTGGTCTGATAAACCAGGAACAAGCAACATATGACTATGTTTAATGATATAAAAGAATAAGCGACAGCTCATAGACACCTTGACAAGTAAAGACAAAAAGTCTTCTCATAATCCACCTTTTTGCATCTATTCCAAATCGCAAGGATTTTTTTTTTTAAAAAAAATGAAGGATAGTCAAATTAAAATTTATATCAATTAGTTATGCATCTAATAAAGGCAATAAAAATTTAATTCAGGTGAAGAGAGAATTGATATAACCACTATTGTTGAAATAAAATGGATTATTGCATTGGAAAAAAATGGATTATTGTAAGCTCAATTAAGATAATTCTCTTAATACTCCCTTTGATCTTAAATATACTAGCTAGTTGAAGGTTTTTTTTTTTTTCAACACATACATATCCTCCTATTGGGGCAATCTTGTTTCGAGGCATTCCACAATGGATTTAAACCTTTTGGTTTTCCATATTACGAGGGACTAACGCCTTCCGTTAGACTTAATCCCGCGGTTGTTGAAGGGTTTTTTTAAGTATAAAATACCAATTAATCTACTCTACCTCTCAAAATCTGTATCAATTAATTGCATATATTAAAGGGATATTCGATCATTAAGAGTAATGATTAAACTAATATTTTAAGAAATCAAAACATATTCATTACAAATAACTAAACTAATTTTCTTATTATCTGTAAATTAGTTATCTAACCCCTACATTTAGTTGGAGTGGAACATAAAAAGTCAAAACTACCCATAGAGAGAAATTAAGTCATTTTTACTCAATTCAACTCCAGGTACATTTTGGACTTTGATATTAAAGCTTAATTAATTAATTAATTAAGTCTGATTGGAACATATCAAAACAAAAAGTAGAGAAGCTTAGTCGTATAATTGGGATTACTATTTAAGAGTCCCAACCATGTGGCCACATGAGAGTAGCTTCTTGCCATGTGATCTCTGGGGTTGAGGATTTTCTATATTAAAATAAAATTACCAATTTACCCTCTGATTTAGCTTCATATATATGTGTGCGCGCGCACCTGGAATGCCATATCAAACGGGCTTTTTGTAAAATATCACAGTGGCTTCTAGTTTTTTAAAAATTGAGGTGTTTGGGTTGGCATTTTGACAACTGGACCTTTTTTTCAAAAGCAGCTTTTGAGAAGAAGCTCAGAAGTTCAGCTTTTCAAAAAAGAGCTACTTTTACCATCATCTATCCAAACACAAATCATATTTACATTATAACTTTTATCCTATCTAACTTTTGTAAAAGTCAAATTAAAAAAAAAGTCACTTCTATCATCGCTAACTCAAACAGGGCCTATCTCATAGAGTCGGTTATTCCTACAGTATAAACAAGGGGTTTATTCTCCAAAATGGAAAAACAGGCAATCAAATTGTGGATACCCTGACAGCTAATATAGTCAAATCTTTCAATGATTACATATAACTTGCATTTATTTAGACCAAATTTTTATTCGCATGCCACAGATTAAAAAAAGAAATAAGGGAGAGATTAAGTTAATCATATAAAAATTACTAGTTTAATTTTGTGGCAAAAGTTTTGTTAAGTGACAGTAACTAGAAGCATAAAACTAAGTTTGAAGATGTGATTATCATTGGTTTAGAGGCCTAATATAAGATAAGTATTGACCATTCTGACATATAATATAAGACAACTCAAGTTGATCATTATTTAACTTAATCATTTATTAATAATGCACTGTGCGTTCTCTCAATTGTTCAATTTTCCAAAAAGATCCAAAGAGATTAACTTGAAATTTGAAAGTAATATATAAATGCTATATAATTTACTGTTATTAGCAGTTAGTTGGACTTTTCTCAGGTGATTAAGAATTCAACTTCTCTATTACACAATATATGCTTTCTCGTTCATGAAGGAAAAGAAATTAATTAGTGGCAATCTATCAAGATCGATCCACCACTTTTGAAACATTCATATTTTATCTGTAATTACACTCATCATTCTCTCTTTTTTCTTAAATTTTTTTAAATGTACTCTTTATTTGTTAGTAGTAATTTTTATATGGATTTTTATTACAATTATTATATAGTTTTATTATTATATACTATATAGTCGATCAGATTGAACCCTTTTGTTTTTTGCCAGACGCGTTGAGCCTTGATAGAATTAAGCCTAGACAAGAAGAAATTGAGAATTTAAAAACATGTGCTAGACAATTATATGTTGTTATTAATACTCTCTACATACATACATACATGGAATTAATTAATGAGTATATAGTTCTTGTAGATGATTATAAAGTGGCACTTTAGGTAAACAAACACACACCTTTTTTTAATAAATAACGAACTTAACTGATATTCTTAATCTTTCTAAAAATTAGTCATCCAATTCTTATATTTAGTATAAAAGGAAGTATTTGATTTTAAAAACAAGATTATTCTATTCTAAAACTCGTCAAATTGTTTTTTCCATTCACAAAACTTGAAAGAAAACATTTATGAGGTGACCAACAACCTGAACCACAGTCCATAAATTATACTGCTGTATACATTTAATTACTTGCAATAATATTACAGAGACAGGAGATAGATCATTCAATTCAAATTGTGGAAAATTCTCATATATCATGTCAATATCGTTATTATATATATGTGAAAGAGATGATATATATTCATGAATTGTCAAGAAGAGTGTTGTCACTTGCTTATATATATATATATGATGGTGACGAGTCGTATCACTCTTGTAGGGACTCTTAAAGGATAAAAGCTTGCAGAGAGATCAGTCAAGTGTGAAGGACTTCAATTTGTATAATGCATGTGTTGCAGTTCAGGGACTAGAGGTAGGGGCCATTGTTCTCTAATGTCCTTTTTGTGCTTTGGAATTGGCAACCTTTAAGGGTTGTTTGGTCAGAGGAGAAGAGGAAAAGTGGGTGGAGGAAAATAATTTTTGAGTTGAATTTAAAAAAATTAGAGAAATGAGGTTAAAAATTTTTAATTAATTTTTCTTACTCTTTTATCTTATATATTCCTTTTATTAAAATTTTATTAGTTGAAGAAGTGGGATAATAAAATTTTAAAAAATTGAAGAAATGGGGTAATAAAATTTTAATAAAGAGAATATATAAGATAAAAGAGTAAGAAAAATTAATTAAAAATTTTTAACCCCACTTCTCTAATTTTTTTAAATTCAACTCAAAAAAATTTTCCCTCCACCCACTTTCCCTCCCCTCCCTTCAAACCAAACAAGCCCTTAGGGTTTCACTTGTAGCCAAAGCAGAAGGAACCTCTCTAGTGTTAAGTAAGGTGAAAGATACCTGTGAGGGAATTATATGTCAATGACCTATGTGATTCAACTATAGTATTAAAAGCCGGACTAAATTAATCACTTGTCCTTTTCAAATAAGTAGAGGGATTGGTAGACTATTGACTGGCGTGACCAGACAACCCAAGGTAAACCGGTTGGATTGGGGGTTGACCCGTGTCACTATTTTTGTTAAACAAAATTGCTCAAAAAATGTATGAAACATAGGAATTTCGAGAAGAAGAAAGTTTACTAAGGAGAGGATAAAGAGAAGGAAAATAGAAAAGGAGATGAAAAAAATATGTTGATAATACATAAAAATATGCTCCTCCAGTCCTTCTTCTTAATTTATAGGATTCAAATTTTTTAATTGATTTAGACCTTTTTATATACAAATTGTTAATAGGTACTTTTAAGCATTTTATTGAAAATATATTTTTTTAATTATTACCGGCCTATAACCTATATATTAACCTTGGAACCACTATCTCATCCGATTCATTGACCGGTCTGGTTTTTACCATCTTGAATTCAACCTTACTTTGGTGAAGGGAACACATTTTCATTATGCAAAAGGAGGGTTTCAAATTATATCACGTAGAATCTGTTCGCAGTAACTCCTAGATTGTCACGCAACTTAGTAGATTCTCCAGCTCCTCCTAGTCCTATGCAGATCCAGTTAGTGGCAGCGTCTGCAAATGAGAAAGTTGATTCGAGTTGTGCCCAATGACACTGTCCTTAAGAGCTATTCTACAACTACCGGTAGATAAGAAGCACACTCCCCAGGATTAAACGAACCCTTCCTCAAAACAGGGTGAGCAGAATTACGGAAGATAATAAAACTCAGAAGGTATGAAAATATGCTAGAGGAGGAAGAGAGATGCTCGAGAGTTCAAGAGCAAAAGTGTATCTCAAACCATATGACCAAGGCACCTTATATAGGCCTCAAGCAAGTTGAACGTTGGTTGTCTCTTAATGACAATAAAGCATCAGTTTTTAAACTTTGAAATCGTGAATTGAAAGCCATAAAACGTTTTTAACCAAATCATGAAGTTTCATGCGTTGGGAATAAAAACCTTTAAAGCCACTTGTATGTAATCTTCAAGAGATAAGAGACAAACCCATTTGGCCGTTGAAAGCAAAACAATTCAATATCATCAATATATTGTATTAATGTCATTAAGATAATTCTACAAAACTGTTTAAGAATTTGAATAATTCCAACGTTCAGATTCAAAAAAAACAAATGCTAGCAATTAAAGCATAACCTGATAAGCTCTTTTATCTCAAAATAATTTTTGTATTTTCACAAAAGAATTTTGTAAAAGATGCCTAGTCCATGTTTAACTCGCGTGTAGGGGAAATTGCCGGATTTTCTTGTGGTCCGTCATTGTGTGAGTTCACTCCTCCTCTTAGCCCCCACAATCCCAAGTGGGACTCGTTCCTTATGACACACCCACTCATTATGTCTAACACAATCTTACAATTTAGATGTGAGAATTCAGATGAATCGAACTTATTCAAGTCAGACTGAAAAAATTAAACCTAAATTGCTTATAATTATCATTTTCATTGAGTTTTGCTCTAAAATTAGTCAGATTTATTCGGGATGACTCATCGGATTGAGTCGCAATCTAAGAAGAGATGGTAATATATAAAGTGAAACTCAACGTTTGTTTCAAGAAACGGATCCTTCTATAAAACAAATAAACATTATGCATATGAACCCCACTCACGTTTGGCGAGGCTATACCTTATTCCTATTGTCATAATATACCAATATTCAAATTTGTCAAACACACGAGTTTAAGTAGACTCATGACAATGGCATAAAACCGTATTTTAGACTCGAATTATAAAGTCATAAAAGTTTGTTTTTATTAATAAATAGGTGTTAATAGTGTATAATTAAAATATAAAAAATAACAATTTAATTTAAATATATTTTAAATCCAAATAATTGAAATTAAATCCATCAGCATTCATAATTTATCATTCTCAATAAAGAATTTTTTTTATAAATTTCATATATAAACTCATTGAATATGATCATATCAAAAAAGTTAGCACGAGTTTAAAAGTGAGCTTACATGATTTTATAAGCAAGAAATGTAAAAACTATAAACTTGATGTATGAACTCGCGAATTTGACTGAGTTTAAAGCTAGCACGAGTTTAAAAGTAACTTAACACGATTTTATAAAGTAGAATCATAAAATTGGTAAACTCGGAGAGTCAACTCGCGTGTTTGACAACAATGTCTATATCTTATATAGGAGGATTTTATTTTGGTGTAATTATACCAGAGAGTTTTCATATAAAGGTGAGATTATAAATATTTTGTAACGGGTATAAATCCTTGGGAGCTTGGGGTGTGATTCTCCTAAAAATTTATGCCTATTACGAAGTTGCTTTTATTGAGAGACGGCCAACCGAAGAAGGCTTCCTGTTGAGGGTTCAAGGGGCTAATCAATAGAAGGTTGAGTGAATTGCTATAGTGAAGAGTCATCAGGATGTCATCTCTAACTGCTGACCAGAGAGGGCTACTTACAGGGGTTCTGACCAGTAAGTGACTGAGTGAAATGCCATATTGTGAAGCTACCAAGACATCAACTCACGAGGGGGTACATTTTAACGAGTCCCACATCGAGTAAGTTTCCTTAAAGGACGAGTTATAGTGTGGGGCCTTATTTTCAATTTTTTTAAGGGCCGTAGCATGGGACCTTATTTTCAAATTTTTTTACGAAAGTGATATTAACAATATCTTATTGGGAAAATTTTAGAAAACTACAGAGGAAATTAGAAAAGGACATAAAGGTTGAGTGAAATTCACATATCCCAAATCAGCGAGGCATGAGGAATCTGGAATATGAAATCTTAAGACAATTGCCTAAATACCCTCATAAGTGACAGCTAAAAGGGAAATGAAGAGACATGAGTAGGCAGAATTTCAAAAAGGTGTCAGAACAGAGAGTGATGGGAAAGCTCGGGGAGACGGGGAGACAACGTGAAGGACGGTGGGTCGACGGTTGTCAGTGGCGATTTGCAATGTCATCGACGGAGGTGAATGAGTCATTGTGCGGTTGTGTGTTCAGCACTCCCTCTGTCGGAGCTTCAACAGTCAACCGTTTCAGTTGATGGTGTTGGGCGGCGCGGGGCGGCGAGTCGACTGTCTCACCGCAAATCGGACAGCAACTTGTCATGACATATGTGATCTGACAGCATCTGATAAATATATGAAGGTGTTAATCAACAAAACCATGTTGTTAATATAGAGCGGTTTGGTGTTATTACCCATGGAACATCTATTTTTGCAAACTTTTTCCTACACACGTCTTCTATTGTCTGTGTGAATGGAATATGTGAAAGGTGTTGCGTTAGGGCAGTGACGCTAAAACTTTCTCATTTCTTGTTGGCCAGATGTTAATCAACGAAATAATGTCGTTAATAATGAATATGATCTTATTAACTGTGGGTGAGGTGTTGTTTTGGGCATTGAACTTATGATTTGGTAACTTCATTCCTTTTAAGATGTTAATGAAGGATATCGAGTTGGTAATAAGGAAAATAAAGTTTTTACTTATGGCTAACGTGTTGTTTTTCTCCATCTACATTTAGACTATTCCAACATGTTCCTACTACGATCTTAATAGAGGAAGTTGAGTCGTTAATAATGAATCTGATGTTGGTAATACGTGAAGAGATGTTGTGTGTTCCTATCTACATTACAACCTTCCCAGGTTATCCTTACAAGATGGTAATAGTGGAAGCCGAGTCGTTAATAGCAAAGATAATGATGTTATTATGGGGAGAGATGCTTTGTTTTCCCATCTACATTATGACATTCCTAAATTGTTCCTTCGAAGATGTTAATATAGGAAGTCTAGTCGTTAATATCGAAGATAACGATGTTATTATGGGAAGAGAGGTGTTTCCCATCTACATTACGATGTTCCTAATTTGTTCCTTTGAAGATGTTAATGGAGGAAGTAGAGTCGTTAATAGCGAAGATAATGATGTTATTATGTGAATAGATGTTGTGTTTTTCCATTTACATGACGACGTTCCTAACATGTTCCTTTGAAGATGTTAATGGAGGAATAGGAGTTATTAATAAAGAAACTCATGTTGTTAATCGAGGGTGACTTATTGTGTTTTCCCATCTACGTTAGGATATTTCCATCTTATTCCTCACAAGATGGTAATGGATGAAATGTAGTCGTTAACGATAGAGGTAATGTTGTTAATCGAGGAAAAGATGTTGTGTTTTCTCATATACATTAGGACGATCCCCACTTATTCCTCACAAGATAGTAATAGAGAAAACAAAGTCGTTAACAAAGAAGATGATGTTAATTTGGGGAGAGATGTTGTGTTTTCTCATATATATTATGACGTTCCTAACTTGTTACTCTTAAGATGTTAATGAATGAAGCATAGTCGTAAATAAAGAAGATGAAATTGTTAATCATGGCTCATATGTTGTTTTTGGGCATACAACTTGGGACGTTGCAAAAGCTTTCGGTTGAAGATGTTAATCTAGCAGGCAGAGTCATTAATGAATCATGTGGTTGCCAAATCACAAGTTCGATGCCCAAAACAACACCTCACCCACAATTAACAAGATCATATTCATTATTAACGACATTATTTTGTTGATTAACATCTGGCCAACAAGAAATGGGAAAGTTTTAGCGTCACTGCCCAAACGCAATACCTTTCACATCTTCCATTCACACAGACAACAGAAGACGTGTATAGGAAAAAGTTTGCAAAAATAGATGTTTCATGGGTAATAACACCGAACCACTCTATATTAACAACATGGTTCTGTTAATTAACACCTTCATATATTTATCAGTTGCTGTCAGATCACATATGACATGACAAGTTGCTGTCCAATTTGCAGTGAGACAATCGACTTGCCGCCCCGCGCCGCCCAACACCGTCAACTGAAACGGTTGACCACTGAAGTTCTGACAGAGGGAGTGCTGAACACACAACCGCACAATGCCTCATTCACCTCCATCGATAACATTGCAAATCGCCACCGACAACCGTCAACCCACTGTCCTTTGCATCGTCTCTCCGTCTCCCTAAGCTTTCCCATCACTCTCTGTTTTGACACCCTTTCAAACTCTGCATGCTCGTGTCTCTTCATTTCTCTTTTAGCTGTCACTTAGGAGAGTATTTAGATAATTGTCTTAAGATTTCATATTCCAGATTCCTCATGCCTTACTGATTTAGAATATATGAATTTCATTCAACCTTTCTATCCTTTTCTAATTTCCTCTGTAGTTTTCTGAAATTTTCCCTATTTTAAGGGATTTTGGATTTCTTATCACTCATCAACTCAACTGTGATTGATATCTTTTTTATTTATTTGGAAATTTAATTTGAAGATTCATTTCATTAATTAGCAACTATCATCGACTTTTATGATGCTGATTGTATTTATAGATATTGGGACCAATGGTACAATGATGAGATCAACAATAATGAAATGGCATTTTGTTGTGTGGTTTTCATCATTGATAAGCAGTCACGTGAGCATTTCATGGTAAATTGATTGTGCCCACTTGTCTTTTAGTAGAAGAATTATTATATTACCGTCGTTATTATAAAAATTAGTTGACTAATTTAAATAAATGAAAGAGGTTAGTTATATTAATTATTTATAATAAATATGGATTAATTTCTTTAAAATATCATCTTTCCTCATGAACACCCTTAGATAAAAATTACTTAATGTGAATCAATAGGAATATGTTAGAAAAAAATTATAAATTTAAGTAAATTGAGGTTTTACATCTAAAATAAAATCTAACCGCCAATCATCTCTTATATTAAAAAATGGAGGTAGTACAATTCAGGAATTTTTAGGCATATGAAATTTCAGATGTGATAATTTCATCTATTTTCTTGGTGCAAAATTGTATTTTTCAGATTTAAAATATATTTATTTTACTATTTTTCTTAAATATTGAGATGCTATAAACTTCTAACTAATTGATTGATTAGAGGTTTGAAAGGAGGATTGGAGGAGAAAATTGATATGTCTTCTCTATTTGTTCAAGTTTCAAGATTGATGGTTGCTTGAATTCATCAATTGGGAGTTGGTGAGATAATTGAACTTGAATTTAAATTAAGATTTAATTTCTTTGGGTGAGATTACTTAAGAATATTCCAACTCAATTCCTTGAATTATCATTCAAGTTTTATGCTGTTGTTTAAATTCAAGTTCAATAACATCTCACATGAACTACAAATTAAACTCATCCAACAATCATTCTTGGAATTTGAACAAATAGAGATAATATACCAATTTTGTCCTCCAATTAATCCCCTTTCAAACCTCTAAAATCGTATTCCAAATGTGGGAAATACAATTCTGCAGCACATATAGCACCAAGGAATTAAAGAAGAATGGATGAAATTATCAATTATGAATATACATTGAGCACAAAGAAATTACGGGCAAAAAAGAGGGAAATCTCAACCCAAAGTCTCTTATTATAAACATTTGACTCTCTTTATATACTTAGGGTTTAAACTTATCGCTAACTACAAACAAAACAAAGAACTCTATAACTAAGAATAAGAACATTTTTATTGAGCAGGGAGGAGAAGAGAGGAAAGATGCTGCCAAACGAAAATGAGGAAGGAAGAACAAGGGCTCATCCTTCATTGATGGGTTTTTTTTTTGTAATATTCCAATGTCTCGCTCTCCATTTTGGAACCCCATTACCCCTCATGGCTTTAAAACACGTCGAGAAAGGAAGTATCTGGCAAATAAACTCACATCGATCCGAGCTTGGCTCTAATATCATTTGTAACATGTCAATGCTTCACTATCGATCATTTGTTCGCTTTGGGGTCCCCGTTATCCCTCACGGCTTTAAAAAGCGTCGAGAAAAGGAAGTATCCATACCTTATAAGGCTTCTTTCATTCCCCTTCACAAGCCAATGTTGAACAAAGCAATTTTGATCCTAAATGTAAGATTTTAACTCATTTTCTCTATCAAATTTATAATTTTTTTATCCAAATTACCCCTATTGATTGCACACATTAAAAAAGACTTCCATCAATTTGAATAGTTTCTATGCAAATAATTAAAGAGGGTATTTTTGGAAAGACAACACACATTTTTTTTTATAAATAACTAACTAAACTAATTTTTTTAATATCTTTAATTCAATTCCTATATTTTCTTTTGTAGAATTCAGCAGTATCTTAGCTGATAGCTAGAGACTAATCCTTTCGAGGCATAGAGATCACTGAAGTAGGTTTTACCTTCTCAAGAAAGCCTTTTCCATGCACATAACTTGGTTCAAGCCCAAAAAATTATATTTAAAGGATCTAGCCATCTACTAGTTATGTCAGGCTTTATTGTGGATGAACCCAACATTAATGTTTTTTTCAGCTTTTGGTTTTATAGCCTTGGGAGTTGGTAATATAAAAATAACAATAATGAAGTGAACATAGGTAGGATCCATTGAGTTAGTTGCAGAATGGAAGAGCATGGCCCTAGTTTGGCCCAAAAACAAATGACATAATCAATATCATCAATGTGTGCTTCTTTGACTCTTTTGTCACATTATTAAAAATGTAGAGTCAAAAACTTGCGCTTTGTTGGCAAAACATAAAATCAAACCAAACCCTTTTCAGCTAGCTGTGTTTTTACCAGATTTGACTTGCCAGTGTTGTTTATGGGGAAAGTTTGGTGAGAAAGGGGGGCACAAATGAAGAGGAATGGAAGAAGATGAATGCACAAGCACAATAAGAAAAAATGTCATACGTCTCCTTTTTGCTAATTCAGAATGGGAAGCTCAAAAGAAAAAATTGTGAGTTGGATGCTACGTTGGCATGCCACCTCAGTATTAATTGACCATTTGTACTGTTAAATTGGGACAACATTACTTTATTTTGAATACTTTTAAGGTGACTTTACACCAAAAAAAAAAACTTTCAAAATAACATTACCTTTTTTTTTACAAGTTCTATGAAAAAATTAAAATTTAACCCTTAATTAATTTATTTTTAAGAGGGATTCAAAAGCATGGATAATGACACACAATTTCCTTATTTGATGAGTCAAAACCAAAAGACGGTCCCATGAGGCAGATCTTGTAGGGCATGTTTGTTTGGACGTTATGATTGCTTATAAGTTGCTTTTTATGTAAATCGAAATATAACTCATCTCACATACTTACTTCGTATACCGTAAATCACTATTAAAAAATAACTTATAAGCAATCGAATCGCTAAAACAAACATACATGTAGTCATTAGCTTCTTTATTGCCTATGCCCTAATTTTTTGAACGTAAGGTAGTGTGAATTTGAATAAGTCATACAACTGAATTGAGGACCCTATTTAAGACGGACGTACACGTGGCATGCTGATAGGCTTTTTAAGTGTATGTTAAATTAGCTTTTGAAAGATAACTTTTACGATTTATGAGGTAAGTATATAAAAGAAAGTTTGACTCAATTTACAAAAAAGATTTCTAAAACCATGATTTTATAGTTTGCACTAAAACTAGCTGGTAGTATCAGGGCGTCAATAAACGACAGAACAAGCTATCTCACCACCAGCCATGCATAGTCGGATAGTCTACACTGAATAATAAAATCTGAATTAAATTTGAATGATCTTAATAAATACTACCTTTTGGTTATTATTATAAAAGGTATTTTAGAAATTCTTTTTGTCCAAAATATAAGGTGTTAGGTGAAAATATTTAATGGTTTTACATTTTTTCCCTCATTATTTTTTATGATATGACAATTTGATTGGGTGTAATTCAAGTATCGTCGGATTTACTTAAAAGCAATAAATATAAAGGCATTTCTCATATTCACACGAACTCCCAAATTTAAAACATTGGGACCAACACTTATTGGTGAGTTTAATGTTTATTTCATTAATAAGTGTCAAAATAGGAGTTTTTTTTTTTCTTTGGACAATCTTATCAATGTAACAACACTTTTTTTCTCGCTTTTTCGCGTATAAAAAAAACAACATTTTTTTTAAAAGTTGGTTATTATTAAAGTGATACTCCCTCCGGTCCTAATTATAAGATAAAATTGACTTTTTTAGAGAAATTAAGAAAGCCGATTAAATTACTTTAAAGAGTTTATATTTTTAGTATCCTTAGATTATATATTAGTTTATTGATCAAATTAATTAGTTTGAAGAAAAGAATAAAAATATAAATACTCTAAAGTAATTTAATCGGCTTCCTTAATTTCTCCAAAAAAGTCAACTTTATCTTATAATTAAGACCGGAGGGAGTATTACTTGTTATATTGTTTCATATTCAAAATAATAAAGTTTAGGCGATATGAATCCAACTTGGACCATGAATATCAAATTGCTGAATTGCATTTGACCCGAACCCATTTTCTTAAAGCGTTACCCCTCTACTCAACAAATAAATAATTATCACCTTGGCAAAAAAATAAATAAATAAATAATTATCACCATTAACCCAAAACATAGTATACATAAATATTTAATTGTAAGTGGATCAAAATTAAAAAGTACAAAGAAAATTTAAAAATTTAGGTGGTCGTAATAGATTATAAGTATATATTATATCACCGACTCAATATATATAAATATATATGATATAATCAACGAGAATTTTATTACGTAATTGCTCCAGCCATTATAGATACAGTCAATGGAGGTCAGTCACATGACTTGAAATGAAAGTTTTTAAAGTTTGTAGAGTAGGGTCAAGAAGAGGGGAAGTAACATATATCAGTTTTATAGAAAGAAAAACTAGAAAAAAAAATCAATTTAATTGTCATTAAAATATGTTATTGCCAAAAATAATACTATTACCTCTAGCTTGAGAAAGTCACAACATTTCTAAGTGGGAAATTGAGCACTTAAAAGTATATATTATACTTTCACAATATACTACGACACGTTACTCATGCTTAATATTCTGCCTCCATCTGTTTTATTTTATAAGGAATAACTATAAAAAAGATTTGTATGAAAGATAATGAGTGAAAATTTATTACATCAAGATAATAAATTACGTATATTTAATAAGAATAAAAAAAAATAGTTTAAAATTTTGATTGAATAAACTTCAAATGATGTGGCGCAAATTTGTTACAACTTTTCACAGCTAAAAAGTTATTATTTAATTATTTATATTCTAACTAGGTTCTCAGTAAGTACATGCTATACTATACAGTATAGTGTATAGATATAGAAGATAATATTAATAAATTGATATTCAATAAAGAAAGAGATGCATTGTAAGTTGAGAAGGAAAAAGCCAAAAGGCTGGACATTTTCAGACCTCAATTAAAACAATAGAGAATCTCATGGAATCATTTCCAGGAAAGCTCCAATTCAGTTGCTGCCAATTTTGCTTTCCAATGGTAGCAGCATGCACAATAAGTCAAAATGTAACTACAACCAACACTTGCTATTTATTGAGTATTATTAGTTTATTACTATTATTAACACAAGAAGCAGATTCCCAAGAAAACATTACAATATCACATGCAAGGACTCCAATATAATTAAGCAAGTTCAAAGTATTTTTAAAAATTCAAGAATAACTTTAAATTCCAAAATTTCATACTGTATTATTCTAGTACTCTACTCGCTCTTGCTCTATATATATATATATAAAAGATACAATTTTTTTTGTGGTATGGTCATATTAATAATATACACTCAAACAATATCTGAAACTTCAATCCTTTTACTTTTTTTTATTCCCAATATTTACATGCATATCACTCTATAAACTATCCAGTGTCCAACGCATTATGCTCAAACTCGAGACAAGAGAATTTAGCGGGACCTTACACTAGTGGACCAATCTTGTTTTAGGGCCTGTTTGGTTTAAAGGGAGGGGATGGAAGAGGAGGATGGATCACCTTGTTTGGTTTGATTGGAGGGAGAGGAAGGAAAATTTTTTTTAATGATCCTTTGTTTGGTTTAAGAAGAGCCCGGGAGGGGAAATAATATCTAATTTACCATTTTACCTTAAACATTATTTTATATATTTTTCCTTATATAAATTATTTAAATTAGTTTACACCTTAATATGAATTATATAATTTATAAAAAAAGATGAAGATATAAAATGGAAATAGTTTTCAATTTCCCCCAACTTAATTTCTCGTTATATGAATATTCCAACAATTATCATGTTAAATTAAATGAAAAATTCCTTCTATTGAAAAAAAAATGGTAGAAAAACTTAAAAAAACTGTTTCTAAGTTGCAATGTTTAATTAGGTGCAAAATGACAACGAAAAATTTTTACTGATTGAGAGGCAACGATGAGGTACCAGTTTTAAATCCCCAATTTGATGTGTTCTCGAGTCAGATCCAACGAGAGTTGGATCGATTTCCATTTGCAAAGAAAGGTGAGAGTTGCACCGCGAGAATGAGACAACAGTTGAGAGCAAGAAGAAGTTATATTTTTATTGAAAACTCACAGGATATAATTGAAAATATGAAAAGACTATGGGGTAAAATAGTCCCAAATTTTTGACTCCCTCCAAACCATCCAATTTGGAGGGAATCAATTGGAGGGAGTTGGAGGGATTTGGGGCTCCTCCCCTCCTACTTTTCATCCCTCCTACTTTTCATACCAAATAAGGAAAAAAAGTCATTTTTCATCCCCTTACACCCCGTCCCCTCCAACCAAACAGGCTGTTAGTTATCTCATCCCTCATCTATCTCCTCTCCATGAAATAAGGATATTCTTTAAAAACAAAATATATTTTTTATATGTTTATTGCCATTTGCCAATAACTAATTAAATTTTTTATTATGTAATTCAGTTATATATATATAGGATGAAAGGAATATATATTTATAAGTAGAGTCATGATATTCATAAATTGTCAATAATTATAAATTTAAATTACTATGAAAATCTGATATATCTGCATAAGCCACATGGATCACTTCAATTTTTTCAGGTGACAGCAAGTCAAGTCAGAAACCTGTCTGCGCAATCTTTTCACTGTGAATTGTGAAATGAATGAAAATGAATATTTCTGGCAGGAGTATGGCACGAAAAACGAAATTATGATTTTCACCAAAAAAAAAAAGAGAGAAAATCAAAATCAACTTCTGCTCAAAATGCAATCCCATGCAGCTATAATCCCACACTCTCACGTCAGATTTTCCCAGAAAAAAAGCTAAAAGTAAATAACAGAGAAAGAAGAAGATAATCTTTTCCCATATTGACTTAATCCAATCTAAGTAAGTAATATCTAATTAACGAAGAAGAACAAACCAGACAAAAACAGAGATAGACGATAACTGAAACTACATTCTGCAAATCAAAATGCCCTAATAATTTTTATGAGATTTTAATTTAGATTTCGCTACTGACCATTGGTTTTTCCTGAATCCACGAGTTCTTACAGTGCGCTATCGCACCCTGGATTGCGCTCTGCAACTCTTCCATCGTCGACGAATTGTAACTGCCGTAACACATCCCTCCGGAGCCGCCGCTTCGAGAAATCGCGCAGGAATGTGTCGGCGAGGATCTCATCGACGACGGACAGCTCGAAACGCAGCTTCTCTTCCTTCGTAAGTGCCTAAGATTTCCCGAGAAAGAATGAGAAATCATCACCGACCCTCCTCCTGTTTGTTGTTTCTTGTCTGCTCCTTCTTTAACAGTCGATCTCTCTGTTCTCGCCAACAGAGTCGAAAACGACGTCGTTTTCGCTCCGGCGGTCTCTGTTCTGTTTTGCTGATTTTGATGTTTCTGAGAAAACTTCTCGTACAACGGCTTCACCTTCTTTAAATACTTCCTAACAACCTCTCTAGCGGTGGCGCTCACGCGTTTCACTGAGGATCCGGATATGTTATCCGGATCTCGGCTCCTACCTGGATCTTTCCGGAAAACAGAGGAGAATCTGGAGAAGGTGGATGATAAGTACTTGTTCGTGATCACGCTGGTTTTGCTGATCTTGTGGATTTCTCTATGGGATTGGAATCGAGTGGATTGGGGGACGAACAGAGGATTGTGAAATCGCTTGACGTCGTCTTCGTCGGTGGCGGAGCTCGGGCGGGAGGAGTCACAATCGGTGGCGGTGAATAGGGAATGTTGGGAGTCGTTGGAGCTGCCGGACGAATCACGGGCGGCGGCGGAGGAGGATGAGGAGGGGAGCATGGTGGGGAAGAGTTGGTGGGAGGGGTGGTGGAGGGGTAAGAGGTGGCCATCGACGAAGAGGTCGTCGGCGGGGCAGAGGGCGGCGGAGGAGAACTTGCGGGGGGAGATGGAGATGGTGAACTCGAAGTCGGAGGAAGAGGAGGAGTGAGTCGGCGACGGTGGAAGCGTGTGGGAGTTTGACTTTGCCATGTTTTTGTCTGTGGGAAGCTTCGCCATTATTGCTACATGGTAGGCAGAGAGGAGGAGGACGAAGAGGAAGAAGACGAAGACGAAGAGAGTCTAAACCGTGAGCGTTTGAAACTTGAGAGCGAGATTTTGCAGATAGAGACGTGTGAAGAATGGTCAAAGATTGCTATCTATCCCCATTTCCGACGCTCCTTTGTGACGCGTAAACGTCACGACCCGCAACGTTTACTTCTCCTATTTGATTGATTTAATTTTTTGGCATGTTATAAAAAAAATATACGTGATAAGAGAGAAGATTAATAGAATTCAGAGAGAAAATTGATAGAATTCCTAAAAAAAAGTTCTCATTCAGTTTATCTGAAACAATCGATTACATGCATTTATATAGAGTTAAAAATCTAACACTGGTTGCATAACCATGGTTATATTTCACCCTGATTACATGATCAAGGTTACTTTATATCTTCTTTATGTCTTTGTCTTCTTTTGCTTTTGCTTTGTGTCAATTCTTCTTTTCTTCTTTATGTCAAGTTGACTGGAAGAGTAATATTAGTCAATAGACATCCACATATTTAATATTCATAATACTCCCCCTTGGATGTCCATTATGAATATACCTCATTAAAAACTTTAACTAGGAAAAATCCAGTGTGATAAAAACCTAACCAAAGAAAAGAGTACATCATTCATTTATACACCGTCGAGTACTGCCTCATTAAAAACCTTTCTAGGAAAACCCAGTGAGACAAAACCTAGATAAGGGAAAAAGAGTACAGCGTGTATCGACTCCCCCTCTTGATAACATCAGTTGTAATCTTTGAATCTCCGAAGACCAATATCATGAACAAGTTTTTCAAAGATTGTACCTGGGAGTGACTTGGTGAATAAATCTGCTAGATTTTCACTTGAACTGATTTGCTGGATATCTATTTCACCATCCTTTTGAAGGTCACGAGTGAAGAAGAATTTTGGTGAAATATGATTTGTTCTATCACCCTTGATATAGCCTTCTTTAAGTTGAGCGATACCCTTGATATATCGGATCATTTTTGTATCCTTCTTTCAACAAATATTCATTAAGACGATTATACCACATGCGCCCTGATTGCTTCAGGTCATACAGGGACTTATTTAACTTAACTGAGTATTGTTCTCGAGAACTTGAATTGGATGCTTCTGGTATCTTAAGTCCTTCAGGAACTTTCATATAAATATCATTGTCAAGTGATCCATATAAATAAGCAGTCACAACATTCATTAGATGTAAATTAAGTCCTGCATCTACTGCTAGACTAATTAAATAACGAAAAGCAGTCACATCCACTACTGGTGAATACGTTTCTTCAAAATCAACGCCAGGTCTTTGTGTAAAACTTTGGGCTACAAGACGTGCCTTATATCTAGTTATTTTGCCCTTTTTATTTCTTTTTCGTACAAAAACCCATTTGCATCCAACTGGTTTTACATCTTCAGGTGTAAGGACTACATGTCCAAATACTTTTCGTTTTGCTAATGATTTTAATTCTGCATTAATAGCATCTTTTCATAGGGGCCAATCATTTCTTTGTTGGCACCTACTAATGAATTTGGGCTCATAATCCTCATTATCATTCATTACATCATATGCTATATGATAAGTAAAGATGTCATCAACGTTGACTTCATTTCTATCCCATCGGATTCCATTCATAACATAATTTATTGAGATCTCATTATTTTCACATATATCATGTACCTGGGACTCTTCTGGGACTACAACATTATCTTCTGGAGATAATATCTCTTCAAGAGATGGCTCTTTTGGAGCTACTAATTTTTCTTCATTATCCTCGACTTGACCATCTATATACTTTGCTCCTTTTCTTTTTTGAGGATTTTTACCTTTGGAATCGATGGGCCTGCCACGCTTCAGGCGTGCTTTAAATTCATTCATAGCAGGTTGTCCTTCAGGGACATCAATTTTAATAGGAGCATTAACAGCTGGGACATGTGACTTTGTCACTTTCTTTGGGTCAGTAAATGCTTCTGGCATTTGATTAGCTAAATTTTGTAAATGAATTATCTTTTGAACTTTCAGTTCACACTGTTTTGTACAAGGATCAAAATGAGCTAATGATAATTCATTCTAATTAATTTCTTTACCCAACTGTTTGTTTTCTCCCCATAATATTGGGAAAAGTGATTCATCAAAATGACAATCGACAAATCGTGCCGTAAATAAATCTCCTGTGGATGATTCTAAACATTTTATAATTGATAGAGATTCATACCCAACATAGATTCACATCCTTCTTTAAGGACCCATTTTGGTGCGTTGTGGTAGTGCTAAAGGCAAATATACCGCACACCTAAAAGTTCTTATATAGAAAATATTAGGTTTCTGACCAAAACCATTTATAAGGGGGAAACCTTTAGATAACTTGTTGGCCTAATGCAAATTAACATTGCTATATACAAAATGGCATGTCCCCAAGCAGAAATTGGGAAATTAGATTTCATAAGTAAAGATCTTGCAATTAGTTGCAACCTTTTAACCAATGATTTTGTAAGTCCATTTTGCCTATAAACATAAGTTACAGGATGTTCAACATCAATTCCAAGGGACATACAATATTCATTAAAATCTTGTGATGTAAATTCACCAGCATTATCAAGACGTATTTTTTTGATAGGATAATCAGGGTAATGTGCTCTTAATCTAATCAATTGAGGAAGTAATTTCGCAAACGTCAGGTTGCGAGAATATAATAAGCAAATATGCGACCATTTAGTTGATGCATCAATTAAAACCATATAGTACCTAGATGATCCGTATGGTGGGTGTATTGGCCCACAAATATCTCCTTGTATCCGTTCTAAAAATGTGAGAGACTCACTTTCTACTTTGCTTGGTTATGGGCGAATAATTAATTTTCCCTTGGAGCATGCAGCACATGAGAAATCATGGAAATGTGGTATTTGTTTACACTTCAGGGTATGTCCACATGAATTCTCAATTATTTGTTGCATCATAATTGAACCGGGATGACCTAACCGGTCATGCCAAACAATAAATTCATTAGCAAACTTCTGGTTTATATTATCAAACTGCTAGTTTGAATTGGCAAACTTCTGGCCTGCATTAATGAATTTCTGGTTCTCAATAGTATGTGTTTCAATTGTGCTTATACATGTGTAATACAAACTAGAAGAAAAAATAGGAAAACTTTCTAATATGCATTCTCTACCAGCAACTATATTTGTAATGATAAGATATTCTTAATTATTTTTAATTGTTGTTTCCAAATGATATCCATTTCTGCGGATATCTTTGAAACTCAATAAGTTTCTTTTAGACTTGGTAGAATAAAATGCATTATCAATGCATAATTTTGTTCCTTCAGGCAATAAAATATTAGCTCTTTCGGAGCCTTCAATTAAATTTATACTACCAGATATAGTCTGTACCAAGGAAGAAAAATATTTATCATGTCTGAGTATGGTGTAGGTTGTTGCACTATCAACGAGACATAAATCTTCAGGATTGATGCCAATAGAATTCATTCTTCATAAAAACATAAATAAAATTAATACATATTATAGAAACAATTTTAAATAAAATATAACAGTTCAAATTATATTAAGAAATCTGCAAAATCCAAATAGTTATTATCTATATTGCCATACTCAAAATTCTCGCCCTGATTAACATGATTAACTTCAACATTTGATCCTTTACCATTATTTTTAATTGATTCTTGGTAAAGATCAACTAGGTGCCTTGGTGTACGACAGGTACGAGACCAATGGCCCTTCCCACCACATCGATAACATGGATTATCAGCATATTTGTTATACCTACTACTTTCCCTTTTTTGGTTCTTATCAGTCTTTTTCCACTTCTGGTAGGAATTTGAACCATCATGATATCGACCACGACCACGCTCACGGCTGTAGCCACGCCCACGTCCATGTCCACGTCCACGGCCACAATAAAATTCATTTGTTACCACATTCACTTCAGGGAATGGAGTTGAGCCTATTGGACGAGATTCATGGTTTTTCAATAAAAGCTCATTATTTTGTTCAGCCACAAGGAGACAAGAAATTAACTCAGCATATTGATTGAAACCTTTTTCACGATATTGCTGCTGCAGGAGCAAATTAGATGCATGAAATGTGGATAATGCCTTTTCTAACATATCATCATCAGTAACATTTTCTTCACATAATTTCAATTTATAAATAATTCTGAACACAGCTGAGTTATATTCCCTTATAGATTTAAAATCTAGCAAACGCAAATGCATCCAGTCAAAATGAGCTTTTGGAAGAATGATCATCTTCTGGTGATCATACCTTTCTTTCACATTGTTCTAAAGAACAAGTGGGTTCATTACTGTCAAACATTCAATTTTTAAATCCTCGTGTAAATGGTGGCGAAGAAAAATCATGGATTTGGCTTTGTCTTGGTTGGATGCCTTATTCCCTTCTTTAATCGTGTCTTCCAGACTTTTAGCATTCAGGTGAATTTCCAACCCCAACTTCCAAGATAAATAATTTTTCCCGGTAATATCAAGAGCCACAATTTCAAGTTTTGCTAAGTTTGTCATGGTTCAAACTAATTAAAAAAATAAATAAAAATAATTAAAATATGAAATGTAAATATGCAATATAATAACTGTAAATTCATAAAGACGATAAATAATTCATAAGGCAAGATAAAAAAAAATTAAGACATGTATGACTTCGGGCTATTTAATCTCATGGCTTCAGGCCAATTACTCTCAAGATGAGGAATTAAATTATTATCTTCAGGATAAAAATTATACATGACTTCTGGTCATACAATAAGATAAAAGATGAAAAATATATATAACTTCTGACAATATAATAGGAAAAGAGATATAACTTCTGGTCGTATTATATCATAAGAAATTAAAACAATATGACTTCTGGTCATATAATTTCAAGAATAATATATGTATGGCTTCTGGCCATAAAATAATAATATAAAAGAACTTGTAAATGATATATAAAAACAATAACAATCTCCAATCTTAGTCATGGAACCCGATGTTATATAACAATCGGTAAAAGTATTTCTCTAATTCCATATAGTGGCTCAGATTATCCCAGATCTATTAAATAAAACAAGGTATATATAATCACTGAAGGAACTATAAGAAGATCATACCTTCGTTTAAAGCTCCGTGCTGATAACGTGTTATAAAAGTATATGTGATAAGAGAGAAGATTGATAGAATTCAGAGAGAAAATTGATAGAATTTCTAGAGAGAAGTTATCATTCAGTTCATCTGAAACAATCGATTACATGCCTTTATATAGAGTCAGAAATCTAACCCTGGTTAAATATAACCATGGTTACTTTATACTCCCTCCGGTCCTAATTATAAGACAAAGTTGACTTTTTTGGAGAAATTAAGGAAGCCAATTAAATTATTTTAGAATATTTTTATTTTTATTTTTTTCTCCAAACTAATTAATTTGACTAATAAACTAATATATAATATAAGGATATTAAAAATATAAACACTCTAAAGTAATTTAATTGGCTTCCTTAATTTCTACAAAAAAAAATTAACTTTGTCTTATAATTAGAACCGGAGGGAGTATCTTCTTTATGTCCTTGTCTTCTTTTGCTTTTGCTTTGTGTCAAGTCTTCTTTTCTTCTTTATGTCAAGTTGACTAGAAGAGTAATATTAGTCAATAGACATCCACATATTTAATATTCATAACATGACCAACCATATTTGATTGATTTATAAGTAATTATGTATACATTGATACATCTTGACCTTGGGTGGTTTTTATAAGATGTTTTTGACCATGCTATACATATTAATAAAAAGCAACTATTTGTTGGTAAAAAAAATAAATGCAACTATTTAATTTCTAAATTAGAAAGTAAGGTAACTTTTCATTTTTCAATCCATTAAAAAAAAAACTACATCTTAATCTATCTTATCTCCTAAATTTATAATTTTTTTTAAAATATCCCTACTAATTGTATATATTAAGAATTTTCTATCTAAAGGTGGTCATGATGATCTACTGATATCCACACGAATGCTCTCCAACAGAAACTGCGTTCTAACGCCTCCAATGTTTTTTAGGGTTTCCCTCACGGCTCTAAATTCTCATGCGTGTATGAGTCTATCTGTTCTATCAAGTTTATAACCTATGAGGGCTATATTCAAATTTCAAAATTAATTATCATTAATTTCGAAATTAAGCAACAATTAATTATTTTGATTAGCTAATTAAATAAATTCAATTTAAATTAAATCTATCCAACAGTTTTAATTTAACCTATTTATTTAATATAGTGAGAGTCATTGAACTGCGGTCAAGAATATCCTAAAGTACTTAAGAATGACTAAGGATTTATTTTTTGTCTATAGTGAATTGGATGATAAGCTCTATATAACCGGTTACACAAATGCAAGTTTCTAAAATGATCAAGACGACCTTAAATCGCAATCTGGATATGTATTCCCTCGGAATGGTGGAACAGTAAGCTGGAAGAGCTCCAAGCAGAGCACTGTAACAGATTCTACAACAGAAGCTGAGTATTTAGCAGCATCAGATCTGTTAGAATTAGTAAGCACAGCTGAAGAATTACAAAATTTTCACCGATCCTAATCTAGGATCTATCAACTGCGTTTAAATCGGATTAGAAAGAACTCGTACCTTTTTTTAACTTAGGGTTTTCACGATCTCTAGGAGCCAACACATTAGGTCCCCTCCTTCTACTAGTATCCACGCGAATGCTCTCCAACAGAGATTGCGTGCTAACAGCTCCAACGTTTTTTAGGGTTTCCCATGCGGCTATGAATTTTCATACGCGTATGAGTATATCTGCTCTATCAAGTTTATAACCTATGAGCGCTATATTCAAATTTTAAAATTAATCATCATTAATTTTGAAATTAATCAACAATTAATTATCTTGATGAGCTAATTAAATAAATTCAGTTTAAATTAAATCTGTCCAACGGTTTTAATTTAACCTATTTATTTAATCCAAATAAAGAGCCATTAAATTTAAGTTATCTTCATAAATTAAATTTAAGATATTATATCTCTATCATGTTAGTCATTACATTTAATATATCTTAATAAATTAAAGTTATATAATATATATACACATATATATACACAATATATGTATTTCGAAAATACATATCTATATAATATTATTAACAAATTTTATATCCCTTTAATATAATAAATCTCTATGCATTATCAGCCGAGCCAAGCCAATTTCTACTGCAGCTTCTCTCTCATTTCACTGTTCATATGAACAGTGCCAGCTTGCATTGGGCTTCGTGCCAGAGGTCCATCTCATCATTTGGCTCTGAGGCTGTGTTCACCTTTTTCCTCAAACTGCCATGTGCTCTTTTTTTACGCCTGAATCATTTCCATGGGAATGCATATTGGAGGTCAACTCAGAGTAGACCACCAGGTTTTATCTACAAAAGTAATTAAAATTCAGAAATGGCGCAACAATTTTTTTTCTTCATGCGCATGAGAAGTACATACTATGTTGTACATAATTCTAACATCATGAGAAACCAAATCAAATTAAATCAATAATGATTCAAAATTAGTACAACACCAATTGTCATCAGTGAAGATAAGCATTTGTGCTTTCAACCATTACAGAAACAACATTGCCTCAAGGTCCCACGTGCTATTTGTTACGCCAGAATCCTTTCCATAGCGTTGTACACTGCTTCAGCTCCCCCAACTAAATGGAAAGCCCAACTATATCAACAGTGAATAATTGATGTCATGCAGCCTTTGAAGTTCAGACGGATAAAATGAAATTGAATTAAACGTATATATTAAACATTCTTGCTGTGCAGTACATATGTATCTCATTGAATTAAATGTATCAATTAAACATTCTTCCTAAGTATTTAAAAAAGCAAGCCGAGGTCATGTATGCATTACATGTTTGATCTAAAAACCTAAGTATTTAAAAAAGCCAAAGAACTATTAAAAAAACTAAGTATTTAATAACATTTTCTATATACTCATTTAGAACAGGATGGTTGAAAGCATCTCAGTAGCAATGACCCCTATAAAAAGGTGGAGGTCGAGCTGTTAAAGCAACGTTTTGCAAACCTTATCCAGCTTCTCTCTCTCTAGACGTTTGCCACCATCCTCAAAATGCCTGGACCATACAGTCATCTTGATAGCATCTCACCTGGATCAACAACTTGGAGAATAATGGTGAAGATTGATCATTCATTCCCTCGGACCGACTATGACTTGTATGAGCTGGAATTTTGCTACCCAAAGATGGTTTTATGTGTTGACCTTATTGTCTTCGATGAGAAGGTTGGTTCTTCATTACTATGTTTGTGTTAATTCCCTGACTTTGTATTTTGAGCTACTATGTTTCATTACTATTGAGTTTTGGCTTCTTATGTTCTGTTTTAATTGAGTTACTATATTTTATTGACTCATAGGGTTCACGAATGATCATTCGTTTGGGTACTGATGAGGTGATAGACCGGCTTGCAAACGTTTTGAAGCCAGGGAAGGTTTTTTACCTGGAAAACTTCATCGTGGCAGAGGGTGGACAAGGTATTCATGACAAGTATCATGTTGTGGCCCTGCCAAACACAACGGCTAAAGAGTACATTGTTGATACCCCTGATCATTGTTTCAAATTGGTGGATGTTGCTGACATCCGAAAGGGTTTGATGCATTCATCAAATGCAAAAGGTGAAGCAGATTTCCTTTATTCAGTATGTGTTGTGTTTTTGTGCTATTTGGGATTGAGATTTGCTTCGTTTTCAACATTTTCTGATATAAATTGATTAGACATAGCAGATGTTTGTGGAATACTTTCTTCTACCGTGCAGTTTCGTTGGGAGCAAGTTAATGGCCTCATAACCCAGGAGATTAGATTCCAGTTGTACGACAAGCAGTTGAGTTCTTACATTTTTATCTTAAATCTAGAAATATAATTTGGGGATCTGTTATAACCTCAAGTTCATTTGCTCAGTGGGAATAGGTTCAGTGTTCGCTTAGAAGGTGACAGTGCGGTTTATGCCTGGCTGGAATATCAGCGTTTTAAAGGGATAGACCACTTGGTGTTGATTGTGCAGTATGGTCTCATCAAGAATGGAGGAGGTACCACAACTACACGCTACTCTTTTTTTTATTTGTTCATCCATGCTTGAACTATAGAGGTCATGTTTTGATCTATCAATTGCTTGTGCAGATGAGATTTCGATTCGAACATTCAACTACGCAACAAGGGTTTTCTGGAACCCTACCTTCAATGAAATCCTTCCTCTAAGGAGGGAATTACTTGCAAGAGAATGGAGGGATTGAAAGATAGGGTTGTTCAGCAGTTAGGGTGCCTGGTCATTTTGTTTCATCTGCATTTGAAGATGATTGTCTCATGTATTGGGGTTAAATATTGTTGTCCGGCAGTTAGGGTACCTAGTCATTTTGTTTCATCTGCATTTGTAGATGATTGTCTCATGTATTGGGGTTAACTTTTTCAGAGTAGTGTGTACTGTTCTTAATAGTTGTTTATGTTATTGAGTATGTGTACTGGGTAACTCTATAAGGCCATCAGAATTTTTGGTTCTTGTGGTTTTTTAATTTGCTAGCTGGTGCAGGCAAATACATATGTTAATGAAAAAACTTATGGTTTCAGAATTATTGGTTCTTGTCGATTCAGCTATGGTTTTGCACGTGTTCAATTAATGTGCAAGGGAGGTCCCAATGTTTAATTAGCTTCAACAAAACACTAACATGAACATCAAACATATATAATAAGGGAAAATGTTATTTACAAAAGTTGTAACTCATACAACTAAATGATTCAAGTATTGAAAACAAAGTATCATGAAATGTAGAGATATATTCTTTGAGAAATGGATTGATGCTAACATTGAGCGTTGTATGAATGTGTTTAAAACAAAGTAAATTGATGCTAAGGCTTAACAATAATTAGTTGCCATACAGAAGTCACATGTTTAAATAATGTTTGTGTTGTATGAAAAGTAATAAAAGTAATGAAAATCAAATTAGGAATAGTGCCAGTGTAATGAAAATTGTTCAAATTTAAATGGGATATGTTTATGTTTCGTTAGTATGTGTGGTTCCAGTTTTGGTTCTTTCCTTTTTTAGTATGGGTTACAATAAGTTGGTGACTTTAAAAAGGTGGAATTGGTGTGTAAATGACATAAGTTGCTGAATGAATAACCCCTAGTCTTTCGAAGACTTTAAGCATTGGTGTGGAAGATTTGGAGTAATGGGTTGCAAAATTTTATTCTTACGTTGGATTTATTGGTTGTGCGTCCAATGATTTCTTTTTTAAAAATAACCATTTCTTATACCCCTGTCCTGACAGGGTTATTGTGATTTCATTGGGTTTGTCACTCTGAATATGCAATCTGTCATGTTCACGTGGATTTATTGGTCTGGAAGATATTATTCTACAAATAAATATGGCAAGATTTGAAGCATTGGCATGGAAGATATGTTACTTTATTAGTTTGAGTTTTTGTTGAATGTCCAATGGTTTCTTTCTATAAAATGAATGTGTTGTTTAGATGACCACATGCTCACGTGGGGTTGACTTGCCATTGCTGACACCCCAGTACTGACAGGGGTGTTGTCATTTGTTGGGCTCGTCACCCTGAATATGCAATCTATCAAAAGATTGTCTCATAATGTTCTGCAATTTTTTTAGATATGGCGGCTGTTGAGGTGAGTAAAGTTGACAAGATTGCATTTTCACAACATGAGTAGGGTGTTAAATCGACTACCTCCAGATTTTGAGGAAACCGCTGGGTATTGGTTTTCATCTGTGGATAACCATTTTGTCTCAATCGATTGGTCAGACAGGTGGAATAGACGTTATATAAGGGTGACATATGGGAAGGAGGCTATTTAAGAGTGTGACGTGGGGTCTGTGCTTGATCTGAAACCCCATTATTCATGGTAACATCATGGGCCTTCTTGTGCGCAAAGACATGGCCCACTACTCATAAGCGTTAGATGTAGGAGGAGGCTACAGAAGTGGTTTGTTCTAGTGGCGTAATATTCAAACTCGGTTATGTGAAGATCACCATATTATTTGATTTCATGCCACTCTATGTACCATTTCCCTTAGTTAAGATCCTACAAAATATACTTGACAAATGAAATAATTTCAAAGTGTTGATCTTAAAAACTTATGCAACATATATTTTGTTCAGATATCAACTTCATGGCATACCGAGTATTTTGTGGTCATTATGTGATTGGATATATTGTAGGCAGTTGAGTGTAGTTACATGAAAGGCCTATTATACAGTTGTATGGGCTCAGGGCTCAATATTCATTAAGAGTGCAGGACTGCCAGAGTATCATTTGTTAAGATCCTAAAAAATATACTTGAAAAATGAAATAAATTCAAAAACTTCTGCAACATATATTTTTGTCATGCAGTGAGGACAAAATGAAATAAAGACCTATTATACAGTTGTATGGGATCGGGGCTCAATAGTCATTAAGAGTGTAGGACTGCCAGAGTATCATTTGTTAAGATCCTAAAAAATATACTTGAGAAATGAAATAAATTCAAGGTATTGATCTTAAAAACTTCTGCAACATATTTTTTTGTCATGTGAAGGATCACCAAATGAAGAAGTTGGGGGATTCTGATTCTAAATCAGGTAGATCTCTTAAACTAATAAAGCAGTTTTAAGGACTCGGGGCTCAATAGTCAATAAGAGTTCACAGTTGCCAGGGCATCATTACCCTAAGTAATTTTCACATCAAATGATCTAGATCTACTTTAGTTTTCCAAGGTGATTCAGGTTAGTATCCGCCAGGTTTGGGAAGGTAAAGCTGAAGGTGAAGATATTAGCCATAAGCCCATTTTGAATTAAATAAAATAAAGGGAAATAAGGGAACCTGCCTTTATATCTGAGGGGTGGGGTATTCAACTGTCTTCATTTTTTTTTTCCATTGAACTGAAGTTTATAAAGCAGGAAAACATTACTGTCTTCATGTTTTTTTAAGCTGACGGGTTTTCAATAAATTGAATTTTCCAACAGAAAACAAAAAAATAACACTAACTCAGAAAAACATCACTGTCTTCATATTTTTCTTTTAAGCTGATCTGTCTGCGATTAATTGAATTTTCCAAAGGAAAAAAGATAATACCCCATCACCTATAACCAGATGTTTAAACCAACATCTTTAGAAGTTCAATGGCTGAGCACTGTTTTCAATAGCTATTATAGTTACTGATAGTTACTGATTAAAAGTTTAGAGATCAACTTAAGGAAAATGGGCTTAATCACCATTGAGTGGTAGTCAAAATGAAATAAAGACCTATTATACAGTTGTATGGGATCGGGGCTCAATAGTCATTAAGAGTGTAGGACTGCCAGAGTATCATTTGTTAAGATCCTAAAAAATATACTTGAGAAATGAAATAAATTTAAGGTATTGATCTTAAAAACTTCTGCAACATATTTTTTTGTCATGTGAAGGATCACCAAATGAAGAAGTTGGGGGATTCTGATTCTAAATCAGGTAGATCTCTTAAACTAATAAAGCAGTTGTAAGGACTCGGGGCTCAATAGTCAATAAGAGTTCACAGTTGCCAGGGCATCATTACCCTAAGTAATTTTCACATCAAATGATCTAGATCTACTTTAGTTTTCCAAGGTGATTCAGGTTAGTATCCGCCAGGTTTGGGAAGGTAAAGCTGAAGGTGAAGATATTAGCCATAAGCCCATTTTGAATTAAATAAAATAAAGGGAAATAAGGGAACCTGCCTTTATATCTGAGGGGTGGTGTATTCAACTGTCTTCATTTTTTTTTCCTGTTCACTGAAGTTTATAAAGCAGGAAAACATTACTGTCTTCATGTTTTTTTAAGCTGACGGGTTTTCAATAAATTGAATTTTCCAACAGAAAACAAAAAAATAACACTAACTCAGAAAAACATCACTGTCTTCATATTTTTCTTTTAAGCTGATCTGTCTGCGATTAATTGAATTTTCCAAAGGAAAAAAGATAATACCCCATCACCTATAACCAGATGTTTAAACCAACATCTTTAGAAGTTCAATGGCTGAGCACTGTTTTCAATAGCTATTATAGTTACTGATAGTTACTGATTAAAAGTTTAGAGATCAACTTAAGGAAAATGGGCTTAATCACCATTGAGCTCCGAGCCCATACAGTTGTATGGGCTCGGGGCTCAATAGTGATTAAGAGTGCAGGACTGCCAGAGTATCATTTGTTGAGTATATCATCATGATTCTGTAGTTAATTGATTTGATGAGATGGTAGAATATCATTTCCTGAGGTTCATTTTTGGATACATAAGTTAATCTGTTAGTTTTTTTTATGCGTCCTATGTTTCCATTGGTCTAAGTTTTTCCACCGAACCTTATCCTACCATACCCACCTTTCATCCTATTTTGGTTTTAGGTGCTTATAAATAACTACCACTAAATACTGGATTATCTCACACTTACATCCTGAATAGTCTTATTAAACAAAATTCAGTATTCAATTATCCTTTCTGTTATCCTGTTTGTAATGGCCCCATGCAAGATGTCAATGCTGAAGGACATTGATGACTCCACCGATAGGTGGAAGGTGGTGGTGAGGGTGATTAGAAGATGGAATGTGTACCAGAAAGAGCACCCAAATGATCCTTTTTGCATCTCTATGATGCTGGTGGATGCGGAAGGCAGCAGAATTCAGGCATCTATCCTGAACAAGGGTTTGTTCTCCCTTTATGATGAGAAGTTGAGTGAAGGAGGTGTTTATTTTATGGCCAATTTCGTTGTGTCTGAGAACAACAAGGAGTATAGGGCTACTAACCACCCATTCAAGATAACTGTGGGTGCTCAGACATATGTAACGGAGTCAAATGCAATGATTCCGGAGTACTCATACATGTTTTTCCCTATTGCTGATATAGTTGAAGTCACCCAGAAGACCTCGGTTGATTACCTCATTGGTATTTTTAAAAAAAAATTGTTATCTGCTTCGGTTTTATAAATTATGTTAAAATTTTTTCTTGTGGTTGATTCATTCTTTTGCACTTTTCATTGTTGTGTTACAGATGTTATTGGATTTGTGACTTCAGTGGGTCCACTTGAAGAATACCGTGTCAACAATGAGATTAAGAACAAGATGCGGTTGATTATTACTGATGAGATGTGTGTATCATATTGATGGTGTCAATTTATTATCATCTTAACGTCTGGTGTGTTGTTCTAATGTTCTTTATTAATGTATTTAATGATTGTTTCATTTATTCCAGGGGGATCAGCGTGTCATGTGTTTTGTTTGATGAATGTGCTGTTAGTGTATGCATGCATGACTTTATGAGGATGGAGGCACCTGTTGTTGTTTTGATACAGCTATGTAGGATTGGGTTTGCTGAAGATGGTAAGAATATAGTATTTTGTTAAGCTGCTAAACAATCTTATGGACAATATTAAGTGTTTATATCTCGGTAACAATTAATTGAATTTGCCTATTTATTTTTTTCCTTTGTATCAGGGACTTCTGAAGTTTGTAGTTCCTTCAATGCCACTAAGGTGGCATTTAACATGAAGTTCCCTGAAGTTAAGAACTTCATTGAGAGGTACTTATTTGTTGTTGTGTTTGTATGTTTAGAATGATTGCCTTTGTTATTCATTTTTCTGTTGTTTTTTTTTCTATTAGTGCTACAACACTGCCATCACCCACGATTAGCACTATATCAGCAACTGCTCCAAGCCAATATTCAAATGTATCAGCAAGCAGTTTGATTCGCACCCACCCTGTGATCAGCATTGCTGAGATTGCTGACAAAGCCGGGGTAGGTGCCAATACATAGAATCATCCAATTAGTAAAACATAGTTTAAGATGGCTATATCATTTAATGATTTCTATGTGCAGGACGACTACTTTCTAATTGAGTGTTTAATCATCAAAGTTGACACTAGGCATGGTTGGTACTATGATGGCTGTGAAAGGTGTGGCAGCAAGGCAAAAGTTGTAGGAGGGAAGTTATCTTGCACAACCAACATGTGCAAGGGGAAGACGGTTGCTGTGGAGCCAAAGTGCATTCTGCATACTTTGATTTGTTGTACTAATTTTTTAAACATGCTTACATTTTTTTAAATACTTAGCATCTTCCATGTAGGATGAAAGTGCACTACACAGTTGAAGATGCTTCTGGCAAGGCTACAATGGTGTTTTTTGACAAACTTGCTGTGCAGTTCATTGGGAAGAAGGGTGCTGAACTGAAACTACAGCTTGAAAAGGTTGGAACTCAATGTTGTTATCTTACATCTCTATTTGAGAACACTGTATTCCATTTAATCATTTTATAATTGTATTAGGAGGGTCGTAGCTATGATTTCCCTGATGAGCTTGAGATATTGGTTGGGAAGAGGCTTATTCTCAAGTTAAGGCTTAACAAGTACAATAAAGAGTACCCTAATTCTAGCATATCAGTGTCATCATACACTGAAATGACTGACCTTACACACGAGTTTGATCAGGTAAATAGTCTATTATCTTACTTTTATCACAACATTTAACTAAAGGTACCAGTTCATTGCAATTAATGTACAAATTTGATCGGAGTAATCATTAATTTATGTTAACTCCATTGAAGGCTGCTGCAGTGGATGATGAAGTGGCAGATGAGGTATTTGTTTATTTCATATAGTTATAGTTATGTAATTAATTAAATACATTGATTAATACTTAATAATTAATTAATTTAATATTTAATAACTTAATAATAATAACATATGAACTGGTGAATTTGTATTTTATAATAAAGTTGTTCAACATGGATCAGGTCCCAGCACTTCTGATGGATCCTGATGAGCATGTTGATGGCTGTACTCAGATTGCAACATCTGCTACTATATTAGATGAGATTCATCAGGAAAGCAATGGATTAGATGATCTGCCTATATCTAGCCTAATGAGCAGTGGCCCTTCAAAAGGGAAAAGGAAGGGATATGGGAAGAAGCATGTTGTCTCGAAGGAGAAATTGGTGACTGAAGTCAGCACTTCACCAGTCAAAACTGATCTGAAGAAGCCGATGAAGTTTATAAAGCAGGAGAAGAATTGAGGGGGTTTAGTTGGGGATGTTTGGCGTCTGTCTGTTGCTTTCTTTTAAGGTCTTTGTTGCTTGTATGTTGACTATGGTGTGAAGTTGTTGTGGTACATGTGGCAGTTCTACCTAATTGTCACTATAGTGTTGTTTTGTAATTTCCTGAGGAATCTACTTATGGTATGCTAGGTGTTGGGTCATTATGTTGTGTATCGTTTTGTATTAGCTGCCTTTGTTGTGGTTGTTTGGCGTAGATCAAACGCTGTTGGTGTAATGAACGCTTGAGTAATGTTATGATGTTATGTTTATCTTAAGTATCTATGCGATATTTAATTGGATCTGTCAATTTAAATTTATCACTATAAGTAATTAGTTTGAGTGAGAGATCAGGGAAATTTACTCAGGATCATACTTAGGGAATAGGATGTAAAGAGTAACTAATAATTGATACATAAAGTTCATTTCATACAAGTAACTGTAAATATTTATGAGATCACAACCATATAAAGTTCATTTCATACAAGTAACTGCAAATATTTATGAGGTCAGAACCATCTGTAGCGGTTAACATTGTCAAAATGAGGAGAGTTTGGAGGCAAATAGGAGATCAACTAACCTTTCGTTTGAAAGATTAATTGTGAAACATCTGATTATTGCAGCTGCAATGATGATGAATCCTGAAGAGAATATAATTACCATAAGGTTGTAAAGAATGGACTTAATTATGATCAAGCCCCAATAATAAAAGAATATATGTAGATGTATGGTATGAGTTGGTTTAATGGATACCATTTATTGACATTACTAAGTTTGTTCTATCTAAGGACATGATGCTGAACTGGACAGACTGCATTGTTAATGATTCCTAAAAAGAAATAGAAATATATTACATGGTAATAATAAATACTTTTGTGCCAGTTTTGAGGATTAGCTAATGCTGGCTTGATATTTACGAGTTGGATGCAATATATGATGTGCAAATAGATGCATTAGTACAATGGATCAGTCTACGTGACAACTTTTAATTACCTTTTTTGGTTAAAATACAAACCAGTGACAACTTTTAATTACCTTTTTTGGTTAAAGTACAAACCAAAGTATGTTGTGGATCAAATTAGTTTGATGTGATGTAGATTTATGATTTGACTAACTTATCAGTATGTGAGATATCTGTTGTATAATACTCTGTCTTTATTGCCTGCGGGATTACCAAAGGAGCTTAAAAATAAAGGGTGAAGGTTATTACAAGCTTCTCAGTTAGGCTGGACAGTAGGGTTTAGTGTCTGTAATCAAAAGGCAAGGAGTGGTCGTGGTCAGTGCAGCTCTTCATTTGCTGATAGCATTAATGAGATGAAGAGGAAATCTAACTACCCCCCTTCTCTCCCTCAGCAAAGTCAGTCTGGTCTTGCATCAGGGAATGAAGGACCATTGTGTTCTGGGCAGGTGTTAGGTAAGTTTTACTGGTGTATTTAAAAACGTTGCTGATGGGTTGGTTGAAGCACAAGTGTTCTATTGTGTTTTGTCAGTATGATCAAAGTAATTTTAGTATAAGAGTGACATTTTTTAATATTTATATGTGCATATTTACTTCAAAGTTGAATCAAACCGTCAATATCAAGCAATGAATGAAGTTAGTAGAAGTGGGCCTAACTCATCTAGCAGATGTTACAAACGCATGATGCATTCAGAAGCAACATCTTCAGTTCCTAAGCGTAGAGGACGTTCTGCCTTAAAGGACATAACTAACATTGCCACGAATTTGGAGGCAAAGTTCAGTTCCTACACATCACCTGGTTAGTTGCACTACAAATAAGGTATGTTCTGCACTCAAAGATGGCAGTAATAATGATGGTCTGAATTGTGCAGGGGAGCTGGACTTTAGAAATAGTGTTATTAAGCGACGTAGTGCCCGTTATCGTGCCTTTGAGAATTTTGACGAAAATATAGTAAGCACGTCAACTCAAACTCAATGTGGCTCAACACATGGATATGTTGATATAGAAGGTTCCATGAAAACAAAGGAACTCAAGCATATTGATTTTCTGGATATTGGTATAGAAGGAAGTCAACTAAGTGGTAATGATTAAGTAGTTTTGGAAGACTTTTTCTTTTCGGCTAAATGAATTTTAATGTTTATTTTGGTTCATTAAAATTGATTTGTTTTTTCAGTTGCTATTGTAATTATAGTCGATTGTAAGCAATAATAAACATCTTTTCATAAACTTCCCACCATCCAAAATGCGTGGGATAAATTTCAGGTTCTGGAGGATTAAAGTGTGCTAATGGGGACCTCAGCAATGCAAGTAATCATGTTTTTGGAGATGTATATTGTAATGGTGAAATGGATCCAGCACAATCATTGTCGGGACGAGAAGATTATGATGGTATTAATTTTTGTTTTTCTGTTATGCAATTATATATATGGTATGATGTTGTTGGTACGAATTGTTTGTGATTACTACTCCACATGAGACATTAGAGATAATTTATTGTATTTGTCAGAAATCGTAGGTATGTGACATATGGTATTTAGGTGTAGGTAATAGAAAAATATAGATTTAAAGAACAAACATGGAGTGAAGCGAAGAGAAGAGAGGAATACTGATACATAGAGGGAGCTATAATAGTACAACGGGCTATTATAATTACTGATCATATTGAAATCTTTCAGTTATAAAATTCATTTAAGTATGCACCATAAGTTTCTGTTTCAAATTTTATCATTCATGCATTAAATTCCAAGTATTTGAAGCCTCAAATGAAGTAAGAAAACAGTGCAAAGGAGGAATGAAAAAAACACTAAAAATGCTTTGGAAAAATAAATTCTCAAACCTGCTCTTGAGCCTGCATGGCAGCTGCATGGCTATATCCAGTAAGCATAGAAGTTTTGATACCCAGTAACTTTAACTACCCTATAGCTTCCACTACTCCAGAGGCAAGCATCTGAAAAAAGAAATATCAAAGTCAAATGGGAGTTGCTGCTGAGTATATATATATATATAGAGGATACATAGTGGCTGCAAAAAGGCAGAAAATTAGTTCAATACAGTGAGGAAAGGACAAATATCATAGTTGCCAATCACCTCCAACCTTAACCCTCCACCAACAATTATAAAAGATTCACAAGGTAGACATGCTTCATAGAGAACATTCATCTGATTGACGAAAATCATGGAAAGCTAGAAGTCTATGACCACCAATATGCATTCCCAGGAAAATGAATCAACAATGCATAAATCTCTCTTCATCCACAATCTCACCATTGTTGAAAAAACACACTCTGAACATCATACAGCAATACCAGATCTTATTAAAAAATCATCAACTATTTAGGCATAAAGATTAATAACCTCACATTAACAACATTAATTCAAGATCCATGCAGTACCCATCCACCTCTCAGGCCTTGAGAGGCAGCGAATAATGTGGTTAAGTTTGTAACAAACCATGTGTATGAAGACTATTTAGTTCCATTGGACGCAGAGAATTGCCTGCTGGTGTCTATGAAGAAGGATGAACACATAACAATATATAAACCAAATATGGCAGAAGAAGCTGGCTAATTCTCAAAGTGTGATAAGCATCCTAGGTTCAACTCTTAGCTTATGCTAGCTAATAAAGTCACAGCAACGTAAGTTTGTGGCTCAAACATAAAGCCCAAAAGGAAGATAACACCCTTTTTCTAAACATGTTGGCACAGTGGCCCAAAATGCAATTAATCCCAAATCTAAGAATAATTAGAAATTACTTAAAATTTGGAACAACCTCAATCCTTAAGGGCCAGAACAAAATAGTCCAACAATGTTGTCAATCTTTATGATAAGTAGTTAATTGTAACACGGATTCCTTAAAAAACATATTATTGGTGTTATGGAAGGTCTTATCCCTGGAAAAATTCAGAGAAGAAATCTGGATTTCCCTAAAAGTCTTATTCTCTTCAGAACTATTTTTTTCAAGGGTGGGGTATATCCTATAACTTGCCATGAAAGAGTCTATTATCTTACTAATTTTTGTCACATGCTCATCTACTTCCCGAACAACAATAATTTGCTAATTTTGTTTATTATACTACATATTTAAAAAGAATACTAGTACCATATCACTCACCAAAATTTTTTTGTGATAAGCATCCTAGGTTCAACTCTTAGCTTATGCTAGCTAATAAAGTCACAGCAACCTAAGTCTGTGGCTCAAACATAAAGCCCAAAAGGAAGGTAACACCTTTTTTCTAAACATGTTGGCACAGTGGCCCAAAATGCAATTAATCCCAAATATGGGAATAATTAGAAATTACTTAAACTTTGGGACAACCTCAATCCTCAAGGCCCAGAACAGAATAGTCCAACAATGTTGTTAATCTTTATGATATGTAGTTAATTGGAACACGTGTTTCTTAACAAACTTATTATTGGTGTTATGGAAGGTCTTATCCCTGGAAAATTTTAGAGAAGAAATCTGGATTTCCTTAAAAGTCTTATTCTCTTCAGAACTATTTTTTTTCAAGGGTGGGGTATATCCTATAACTTGCCATGAAAAAGTCTACAGAATACTATTTTTTGACTATTGCTCATCGACTTCCTGAACAACAATAATTTGGTAATTTTGTTTCTTATACAACATATTTAAAAAGAATACTAGTACCATCTCACACACCAAAATGTTTTTGGTCATACACCGATTGCCTCTGAAATATATTCATGAAAAGAATGATCTAAATATACATATATGCACCAGTAAATTGCAGTCCACATTATTTTTATGAAGAAGTTACTACATCTTGGCATATCCACAAAAGGAAATGCAGAAGAAAACTTGGGATATAAAACTTAATTTCATACATCTTAACACCAAGCAGGAAAACATTACTGTCTCCATATATTTTTCTTTTAAGCTGACGGGTTTTCCAAAAATTGAATTTTCCAACAGAAAACAAAAAAAATAACACTAACTCAGAAAAACATTACTGTCTTCATATTTTTCTTTTCGGCTGATGTGTTTTCGATAAATTGAGTTTTCCAAAGGAAAAACAAAAAAAATAATACTAACTCATCTATGACCAGATGTTTAAAGCAACATCTTTAGAAGTTCAATGGCTGAGCACTGTTTTCTGTAATTATCAGTAAGCAACTTCAACGTTTTGCCTAATTTACTGATGTGACAGCTCATTAACGGAGAGAAGACTTCTATAGGAACTTCCATAACAGCCTCAAACCCAAAGCCATGCCTAAGATTATCCCCAGCAATGTAATAAGATGACTTCCCCTTCTGATACAGAATTTTACTTAGACCACAAGCCACAGTGCTCTTCCATGTCAATTTTGAAACAAACAAAAGTCAGAGCCAAGAAATAACATAACTGTGGTACTGGATAACATAGAGAATAAGTACATAACAGCAAAAAGCTCGATAACAGTTTTAGCTTTTTGAGGTAAAAGAAATCAGAAAGAGAGAGAAGCAGCTTGGAATAAACCAAAATCAAATAAATAATAGCTGTGATGCTACACTATGTTATTGAGCTCATGTCATTCCAATTTTCAGATGACACAAATTCTTACCAGGACAGTGATGCACTTACTACTCCCAGAATATGGTGTACAATGATGCCAACGTCTTCCTCCTATAGATAAAGGAAATTCCACACGCAGAAATAAAAAAATCAGCAAATTATATAAAGTATCTTAGCTAAAAATTTTAACTTGAAGACAACAACTATCAGAGACAGACTGACAGACCTATCCCCAGAATCCTCATTCACATGTTGCCATTGAAAATAACTTCCGTCAAATCCATAAATTATTGAAAAATTTTCTGTCTGCATTTTAAACATCAACTATAACATAAGATGTTCTTTCAATAGAAAATTCCCTCGAAAGGGGCTTGTCATGGAATCAGAACACAAGAGATATCCGCTTTGCTATGTCCATTGCCAAAGAAAATTAAGATATGGTCCACTGAAGCTGAAATGTAATGGACTAAACCAAACCTTGCAAAGGGGACATTTTACAGAAGAAGGTAGAGAATGGTGCTTGCCAGTAACAACTTTGGACCAGCGTGAAATGCAATTGAAGCAAAACTTGTCTGCATCACAAAGCTATTGTGAATTACTCGAACAATTCCATCCACTTTCTTGGATCCAAAAATATAGGGGAAGTAAACAGAAGTGATATTATAGTATTAATTGCAGGGAAAATATGAGACCAATATTCTGATCATCATCAAACTCAATATGAATCAACTTGAACCACAGATGGAACAAACAAGCCACAGTGCTCTTCCATGTCAATTTTGAAACAAACAAAAGTCAGAGCCCAGAAATAACATAACTGTGGTACTGGATAAGATAGAGAATAAGAACATAACAGCAAAAAGCTCAATAACAGTTTTAGCATTCTGAGGTACAAGAAATCAGAAAGAGAGGGAAGCAGCTTGGAATAAACCAAAAACAAATACCTAACCGTTCATAAGCTACACTAAGAAAGCAAGTAAACAGAAGTGATATTATAGTATCAATTGCAGGGCAAATATGAGACCAAAATTCTGATCATCATCAAACTCAAAATTCAAGCAAACGATTCCAGCGTCAAATGACTACCGGGAAGGGACCACTAAACCATTCCTGTTGTATGTGCTATGAATTCCGCAAAACCCTAAAATAATTTTAGGAATCAGTAACGACCACATGAAGGGAATGTAGGAGATAGGAACGTAACCTGAAATCCGGTGCTTCATGCTGTATATGTTGTCTGAACATCCCTTCTCGGTGGCTTGATTTATGCATTTTCTGGGTGGTCCATCGTGGTTGATTTCTGGTGATGAGTCGACACCGGTGGTCTAGCGCTTAACATCTGTCATTGAAGAACCCCAGATGTTGGTTGGGTGAGGGATCGGAGTGGCAGCTGGCAAGCACTATTGTGATGACTGGCTTCTTATGTTGTGTTACATACGTCACCGTTTTTGTCCTCACAATGCTTGATCATTCATAACTATTTTTGACGCTGGAATTAGGAATATGATATCCTTTTTATTTTGGTGTAGGGTAAAATACTCTAATCATTTTTATGTTTTGCTTTAATTATATAGACCTCCTTTCTATTTTGAAAACATATATTTAAATCCAAATCGTTACATCTTTTAAGAATTTTTATTTTTTAATAAAAATTTATATTAAAATAAATTTGGTGTGATAATTTATCCTTTATCGTTACTAATTTCCTAATTCTGACTAAAATTGTTTAAGTAATTTAAGAGTTTTTTTTTTGTTTTCTTAACTTATTTTTTACGTGTGTAAATAGTTATATGTTAAATTTTTTTCATAACCAGATAAATATTTAATTAATGTAGACATAGGAAAATTAATTAAAAATACGTTTAATACTGTTAATAGATGCATACTAAAATAAACATGTTTATAAATTTTTGTGAAAAAAATGTATTTAAGAAATTAAAATTTAAAATAAATATAAGTCATACTGTATCAAATTTACATTATTAATAACATATTTCTTTCATTTTTTTTTCTACTTTCATTTTAAAGGCATTTTTTTTTTAGTCATTTAAAAGAATCCTAAATAAATAAGTTTCAATTATTTTTTATAAAACAAGTTGGTTCCATTTTTTATGCCCTTACAATGTATGGAACTTGTAAAAAAACATAAGCAAAGGCTTACATTTCTGATTATGTTTGTGCTAACATTGTGTTTATTAAACAAATATAGTTGTTGACTCTTCTTATTGGTTACTTTTGTAGTCCCTGCTGAGGTTCGTTACAAAGATATATATTTTGAATATAACGCCGATCCAAATGCAGAGAATGAAGAAAGTGATAATGATTTGGGATTTACTGAAGGTAGGTTTGGTTCATGCAGATAATTCAATCAAATTCTCTCATCAGTGTGTGACATATTTTTTGTATTAGGTATCTGTATTGGTAGATTGGATTTACTGGATGATGTCATGCCTGTTAAGATCAATGAAGTACATGGTTGGTGATATTTCCTGAATTACGTTGTGTTATAATTTTTTTTTTCATTCCTTAATTTTGGTTTACCTTCTTTTTTTTTAGAATACATCGATGAAGGAGATGCGACAATTCGTTGCCAATCATGTGGTGCTAGGTTGTGGTTCAATGAAAAAGTTGGAAATTCAAGTTCGCTGACGGCTCCATCATTTTCAATATGTTGTCTTAAAGGGAAGGTTCAACTGCCACTGATGACACGTCCCCCAAGTAAAATATATAGCTTATTCTTTGACAAAGAAACACCTTTCTCAAAGAACTTCCATGCGAACATAAGGTCATATAACAATATGTTCTCATTTACTTCTATGGGTGGGAAGATTGATTATGCGAAGAATAGTGGTGGTGGTCCATACACTTTTGTTCTTTCTGGGATGAATTACCATAAGATTGGGAATCTTTTACCCCCTGAAGGTCAGAAGCCAGTTTATTCTCAACTATATATATATGACCCCGACAATGAAGTTCCCAATCGAATCAATGCTGTAAGGTAGGGAGATGTCTGTAAGGGTGTGTTGTGTGTTTGTATATTTTCTTTTGTTCATATGTTTGATTGATAATTAGTTCTAATGACTAAACTATGGCTATTTATATGTTTATATTTGTTAAACAGCAAGCATTTGAAGGAGTCAACTATTGACAGTGAGATAGTTGAACGGATTAAAAAGGATCTTGATGAGGTCAACCCGTTTGTCAAACAGTTTCGTGTTGCATCATCGATGATACGAGGGGATAAAAACCATGATGTTAAAATATGCCTTATAAGTAGTAGGCAACAGGATGGTCGTGTGTATAACTTGCCAACTGTTTCTGAAGTTGCGGCACTTATTGTAGGCGATATTGACATGAATTTCAGTAGACGGGATGTCATCGTGCATGAGTTGTCAGGGTCACCACAACGTATTGATGAACTTCATCCTTCTTATCTACCCCTTCAATATCCAATTTTGTTCCCTAAAGGTGAAGATGGGTATAGGGAGGACATTGAGCATCGTGAGGAGACGTTGAGTTCAACGAAAAAGAAGAAGAGGCTTAGTTTAAGGGAATATTTTGCGTATAGGTTGATGTCAAGAGATAATGAGGTATCTACCATATTAAGGGCCGGCAAATTGTTACAACAATTCATAGTTGATGGGTATACAATGATCGAGTCTCAGAGGCTATTATGGGTTAGGACACACCAGAAGGAATTGAGGGCAGATTTGTATCAAGGGTTGACAGATGCTTTCATCAGTGGGGAAAGGAATGCCTCCTCGGTAGGCAAGAGAATTGTGTTGCCATCTTCTTTCACAGGTGGTGCCCGTTACATGATGCAAAATTACATGGACGCTATGGCTATTTGTGGCCATTTTGGTTACCCTAGCATCTTTGTCACATTCACATGTAATCCTGCATGGCCCGAGATTGTGCGTGAATGTGGAGGAGACACTTCTTCTGTATCTAATAGGCCGGAGGTTTTGTCTAGGGTGTTCCATATCAAACTTAAATCCTTAATGGCTACGATTAAGAAGAAACATATATTTGGCAAGGTTTTAGCAGGTATGTTTCGAACCTGATGAATTTTTTATGCTTATTATAATTTTGTAAAGAATGTGTGGCTGACTTTGTTTGTGTGTGTGTGTATATATATATATATAAACAACCAGATGTTTACACTATAGAGTTCCAGAAAAGGGGTCTTCCGCATGCACATATTCTTTTGTGGGTTGATGGTCGTGAGCGTTTCAAAGATCCGGATGAGATTGACAAGATCATTTCTACTGAAATCCCTGATGAAGGGTCATCTCCTAAATTGCATTATCTTGTACAGAGATTTATGATTCATGGTCCTTGTGGGCACTTGAAGCCTAAGGCGCCTTGCATGAAAGATAGGAGGTGTAGTAAGCATTTTCCTAAGAAATTTGTTGAACATACAACTGTTGATGAGGATGGTTACCCAACATATAGAAGGAGGGACAATGGTAGAACAATAAAAGTGAAAGGTGTGCCATTGGACAATAGATTTGTTGTGCCTTATAACCCCGTGTTGCTATCAAAGTTTGAAGCTCATATCAATGTTGAGAAATGCAATCAATCGTCTGCAATTAAGTACTTATTCAAGTATATAAGTAAGGGGAATGATAGAATTGTTGCTTCAATGTTTGATAAGACGAACGGTGGTAGTCCTGAGAAGCCAGTCGATGAGATTCAACAATATTATAACTTCAGGTACATATCTGCATGTGAAGCTGCTTGGCGTATATTTTCATTCGACATACATCATCGATACCCTGCTGTTGAGCGATTGAGCTTCCATTTACCAAATCAACAATATGTTGTTTACACTCACAATGAAGATGTTGGAGAATTGCTGGACAAGCCAAGGGTGTGTGAGTCTATGTTTCTTTCATGGATGCAGATGAATGGTGGTGATGATGAATTTGCAAGGACACTTACATATAATGAGTTCCCACAACACTATGTATACCAACGTAGCAAAAGAGCCTGGAAACGCAGGGAGAAGGGGTTTGTTATCGGCAGGATAACTCATACAGCACCTTCGTCTGGGGAGTTGTACTTCCTTCGTATTCTTCTGAATAAGGTTAAAGGCCCCAAATCATTTGAGGAGATTAGAACTGTGAATGGTGTTGTTTGTCAATCATTCAGGGAGGCATGTTATGCAATGGGATTACTAGATGATGACAATGAGTATATTTTTGCCATCAAGGAGGCTTCAGTTTGGGCTTCCGGGGTGTCATTACGAAGGATGTTTGTCAGCATGCTTTTGTGTTGCTGCTTGAGCCATCCTGACTTCGTATGGAAAGAGACGTCTAAATTTTTATATGAAGACATGTTATACATTCCTCGCAGCAATCCTCTATCAGAAAGTAAAGTTTTCATATAAATTTATATGTTTCATTTAGATGTGTTATTTTTCATTTAGTCATATGTATTCTTTTTTTGTTGATCATTATATGTTTTACAGGTGTATTATTATCTGATGCTGAAAAGGAGCATGCTGCATTGAGGGAGATTGGAATGATACTTGAACAGAATGGGAAGAGTTTGCATGACTATCCGTCGATTCCGTGTCCACCTTCGCTCTCATCGATTGATGTATCTAATAATCTAATACTTCAGGAGTTAAGTTATGATCGATGTTCCTTAGTAGCTGAGTCAGAGAGGTTGGTATGTGCACTAAACACGGAGCAGAAGCAAATTTATCAAGCGGTTTTGGATTCATTGTCATCTTCAACAGGAGCATTTTTCTTTGTGTATGGGTATGGAGGCACAGGGAAGACATTCCTATGGAATGCATTGATAGCAACCATCCGTGCTAAGGGAGAGATAGTTCTCCCTGTTGCATCTAGTGGGATTGCAGCTACATTGTTACCTTCTGGTCGGACTGCACACTCAAGGTTTGCAATCCCGATTCAAGTTACAGAGGAATCTATTTGCAACATCAAGCAAAATTCCCCCTTAGCAAATTTGTTACAACAAACTAGACTGATCATCTGGGATGAAGCACCTATGGTCCAACGGCATTGTATTGAGGCATTTGATCGCACATTGAGGGATGTTATGCAATGCAACCTTCCATTTGGTGGTAAATGCATTTTGTTTGGTGGTGATTTTCGTCAAATCCTTCCTGTGATCCCTAAAGGTACACGTGCAGACATTGTCAATGCATGTATTAGTTCTTCTTATCTATGGGACCATTGTAAAATATTCCAATTGACCACTAACATGCGTTTGAGGTCATCATCAAATGAAGAGGAAACAGATGAATTAAGGCGGTTTTCTCAGTGGTTATTGGACGTCGGTGATGGCAAGGTTGGGTTGCCACATGATGGTGTTGCAGAAATTAGCGTACCTGAGAAATTGTTGATTCGTGATTACTTAGACCCCATTCAAGCAATCGCAGATGCGACTTATCCGGATCTATTGGATAATTTAGGCAACACTAATTATTTCAATGATAGGGCCATACTAGCTCCTACAATTGAGGTTGTGAATCAGGTGAATGAGTACATGTGTTCATTGTTGCCAGGTGAGTCGGTTGACTTTTTAAGCTGTGATTCTATTTGCAAAACATGTCAAGATCAGGAAGGAGTCGAAGATCTCTATACTCCTGAGCTATTGAATAACATTAATTGCTCTGGTTTACCAATGCACAAGATATCTCTTAAGGTTGGGACACCTATAATGTTGTTGAGGAACATTGACCAGGCTGCAGGTTTATGTAATGGCACGCGTTTGCTTGTGACACAGATTGGTCAATCTGTGTTAGAGGCAGTGACATTGAATGGGTCAAAACCCAATCATAAGGTTTTGATCCACAGGATGGACATGAATCCTTCAGATAGTCGTTTGCCCGTTCGAATGAGAAGGAGACAGTTTCCTATATCTATTTCATTTGCCATGACCATAAACAAAAGTCAAGGGCAATCATTACAGTGTGTAGGTATTTACTTACCGAAACCTGTTTTCACACATGGACAATTGTATGTGGCGCTTTCAAGGGTTAGGAGGATGGAAGGGTTGAAGATTTTATTACATGGTGATGGCCTAAAGGAAAAAAATGCAACCATTAATGTAGTGTATAAGGAGGTGTTTAGGAATCTCACCAATTTTAGCTAATTAACATGTATTCAACACAAATGATTAACGATGTTCATTGGTCCATAAGCATTAAGTGGATTTTTTTTGTACTAACTGATGTGCTTTTGTGTTCTTTAGTTACATGGTCTGTTCTTATTTGTACTATATTCAACACAAGTCATTATCAAAGTTCATTGTTAGAAATTGTACTATTATCTTCCTTTTTTGTACGCCATCATGTTTTGTCTTTTGGTTAAGCAATTGCTTCCCGCGCATCGCGCGGGGGAGTTAATACTAGTTATATATATATATATATATAATTCGTCCACCATAAATTAAACATTATATCTTGTTTGGCCATTTTTGCGTGCGACCCTGTAGGCCCATATGAAGTTGGTAGTGGGTCAATAACCGTACTAATCCACAAGTCGTAAGCGGCCTCTAGCAAGACATCACGGCTACCCAATTCATATGAGGATCGTTAATATGACACAACCTGTCATACAACCATGTCACGTCTCTTTGTCACATGATATATCGATAATTACTTTCTCGATTCCTGAGTAGCCTGATAATAGAAATGGAAACTCCTTTCCATCGTAGTATGGCCATACATTTCTCAGACTCACTCATCGAGGGGCCCAATAATATCTCTCTACTAATGTGAGGGACAAATTTCATCTTAATCATTCATATTCCTCTACATCAAAAACCACCAAGCCCAATCATAGCCTTTATCATCACCCGGTCAAAAGTAACTTTTGACTAGTTAAAAGCTTAGTAACTCTTATGTAGGAATCCATGATGACCTCAGATCTAAGGGTATTGTGACGTGGTTATACATGAGAAAAACTTATGAATTGATTCATGTAGCTTTCTCATAGTGGTTCAGTCCAACACCTTGTACCCTTACAAGTGCCTAAGACTTTGATTCGTATCTCCATATCTTATCAAAGTCATATTGGTCTTGTTTCATCTCTGCTCCCGCATAGATGACCGACCAGGGATATTTTAGGACAATCTTCATAAATTATCCAAGAATATAATTATCACAGTTAACATACAAATAATATGATAACAGAATGGAGAAATTTCATTAAAATAATAATGTTCAAAGTACAATGATTGGCCCTTAGGGCACAATTTCCAACATCCTCCCACTTACCCTAAGTACAATCATTAATTTGCCTAATTCCCATTACCCTAACATGACGCTCATGCTTTGCCTGTGCAAGTGGTTTAGTAAGAGGATCAGAAACATTATCTTCTCCTGCTACTTTGCATATCTTTATATCACCTTTATCATTGATTTCTCTAATAAGATGAAATCGTCTGAGTATATGCTTGGTCCTTTGATGTGACCTAGGCTCCTTGGCCTGTGCAATAGCACCACTATTGTCACAGAATAAATCTATTGGATTTGAGATAATAGGCATCACTCCTAGTTTAGTAATGAACTTTCTGATCCAAACGACTTCTTTAGCTACATCTGATGCTGCTAGGGGTGTTCGGGATCGGGACGGGATCGGGAAATGCCATTCCCAATCCCGAGAAGGATTCGGGAATGATTTTCATTCCCGATCCCGAAAATCGGGAAATTTCGGAATCGGGATCGGGAATTTCCCTATCCCGGATTTATTTTTTTAAAAAAAAATCTCTATATTAAATTTTTTTGTTATATTTTCTTTAGTCTAGTATAAATATATAATTTATCTAATATCATATTATACTAAATAAGTCTAATATAAATATATAATTAGTCCAATACATGCTTAAAGTTGTTGATTCAGCTGCAAAAAGAATAAAGACAAGAACAAAAAATTAAAATTATTTAATGAATAATAAATAAAATTAACTAAATAAACTAAAAGAATAGATATTACCTTAAAGATATTAGGGATTTTCACATTTTATTTTACATTTGATCTTATTTTCTTAAATATTTTTAAAAAATATACATTTGTATATATATATTTTCGGGATCGGGAAAAAGTTGGGATCGGGAAGTCCCATTCCCGATCCCGATCCCGAAATCACATTCCCGATCCTGAAATTTTCGGGACGGGATTTTCCCGTCCCGATTTGCTCGGGATCAGGACGGGAAGGTCGGGACGGGAAATTCATGAACACCCCTAGATGCTGCTATATACTCAACTTCTGTTGCAGAATCTGCTACAGTGCTCTGCTTGGAGCTCTTCCAGCTTACTGCTCTACCATTCAGGAGAAATACATATCCAGATTGCGATTTAAGGTCGTCTTGGTCAGTTTGGAAACTTACATCTGTGTAATCGGTTACATAGAGCTTATCATCCAATCCACCATAAACCAAAAATAAGTCCTTAATCCTTCTTAAGTACTTTAGGATATTCTTACTTGTACGAAATGTTTTAAGGGAAATGTTTTAAGGAAATCAATCTTTATTTGTTACAAAGGCTAAATTATACTTTTATTTCTTTAAGTTTACATTAGGTATTCTTTTGATTCCTTAATTTTATAAAGTATACTTTTTGTCTCATAATTTAAACACCGTTAATGTTGCTAATGGAAAACACTGACGCAACAAACTCAATTAATGGCTGTGTAATTAAATATCATTAATCTTAAATTTAAAATATGTGTAAAATATAAAAAAATCTAAAAACTTAATGAACCAATCAATATCAAAACCTCGATTATATTAAAAAAAAATTAATTTGATAAAATAAATATATTAGTTTAATAATCTAAATATCAAAACCTCAATTTTACTTGCTGCGATTTGTCGATTTATTTTAGTTTAATAACCTAAATATCTTATATTAAAAAAAATTAAAACTTATATATGTTTTGTTAGTTGCACATTCATTATTTTAGTTTGTTGTGTAAACATTTTCCGTTAGCAACATTAACGATATAAGAAATATATTATCAAAAGCACACTTTATAAAATTAAGAGATCAAAAGTATACCTCATGTAAAATTTAAAAGACTAATAGTATACTTTATCTTGTTACAAATAACTAACATAACTAATTTTCTTAATCCACCCAAATAATCCCTAATCATCTAGCTCTTATAATAAAAACGGAAGATAAAATAGTATAACCCTTTACATATATTTGGGTTAACAGTTATTTTCGTCTACGGAATAATGACCTAGTAATATGACAATTTTTTTCCCAAAGTCACCCTATGAGTGTTACACTAACTACTAAAAAATTATCGTTAATTATTAACATTTTTAATAATTAGACTGACATTGGTTATTTTTTAATATTGGAAAAAAAGACTTTTCACCCACAATTCATTTATAAATATTTTCGTGATAAAAATGACATTAACGCTGTATATTTATAATTGTGAAATAGAAATACTTTAATAGTACAAATATTTTAAGTTTTGTTTGGCAATATGTTTTAATCTCAGCGCAGAAGTTGTTAAGATTTGTTGCCTGTAAGTGATTAGGTAAAGTGTAAATGGTAAGCGCACCCTTTTATCTAGCAAGAGTTCAATAATCAATCTTTGTGTTGCGGTTTAGAATTTTATCATAAAGGGGACGAAATTGAATTGAAACTATATAACACCCATATAATATAAAGAAAAAATTGAAAAATGTTGTTACGAGAATTTTTTAAAAATTAAGGTGTAAATTTATCTAAAAAGTTTTCATTCATGAATAATGTTATTATCAAAATTTTTTTTAGATTAAAGATTTTCTCCAAAGTAATAAAATGAAATGATGTTAAGGTTTTCTTGAAAAAATTACAACGAAACAATATTACCCCCTATTGTTAAAAATATTAATTGTCGGCGTTAATTTTGTAAAAGAGTAAGGTAACATTGCTATAAATCAAAACTTTTTAGCAACATTAAATTCCAAAAAAATACTTATGTGGCTACTTTACACATAGATTAACCCATTTCGCAATGAAAAATACAAAAACGATAGAATGCATCCTTCAATCAAAATGCCTGCTCACTGATAAGGATTCATGTACATTTAATTTAGTTCAACATTGGTTTATGGTAGTATTAATATTGTTTGATATGCTATTAAAAAACTAATTAAATAAAAGATCAAAAACTATATCCAAATATTTCAGAGATTCTTAGAATATTTTAAAATCAACTTGACGTCAACAAGAAGTTGATTCATGTTTAATATACCTTTTGCCTTTTCGGTCATATTTTAATTTTGGGTACATATAATTTTTAGTCTATGAAGTTTAACCCAGTTTTGGATTGATCCCTCAAATTTGAAATCGGTAGTTTTGGTCCCTTAAGTCCACTCCATTTATCACCATTAATCCATCAAGTTTGAAAAAAACTTGGTGGCGGCTTTGACGGTGTTAATTCGTCTGACATGGCGGTAACGCCGTTAAAATATATTAGGGTTAATACAACTTTTGATCCCTGAAGTTTGATTCAATTTTGGTTTTGGTCCTTCAAATTTAAAATCAGTGGTTTTGATCCCTCAGGTTTATTTCGTTTATAATTGTTGGTCCCTCAAGTTTGAAAAAGATTTGGTAGCCAAGTTATGAAACCCTGACCGGCCGATTCAATCCGAAAATCGGCGAACCGGTCTGGTTCAGGAATCAACCCGATTCGACTATTTTTTTTAAATCGATTTTTTTATTTTTTTTATAATTTCATATTAATAACCTTAAAATCTTCATTTTCTCACCATTTTAATCCCGATTTAGTTCATGTCTAACTTACGGACCCCTGACCCAATACCCCGACTAGTTCAATGAACGATCCATGTTTAATTACCTTGCTTGGTGGCACTTTTGACAGTGTTAATTTGTCCAATGTAGCGTTAATACCATTAAAATAGCTTATGTGTCATGCATTTTAGGATAATTGATATGACAAATATACTATAATATATTATATTCTGCTTAAAAAAAAGCAAAAAAGGGCATGAAAACGAAACGCACGAGCCAGAAATAGCTTGTGTATGCCTCGTGCGTTTTGTTTTGATGCCGTTTTTTGCTTCTTCTTTTTTAAGCATAATATAATATATTATAGTATATTTGCCATATCAGTTGTCCTAAAAGGCATGATACATAAGCTATTTTAACGGTTTTAGCGCTATATCGAACGAATTAACGCATTCAAAGAGGCCGCCAAGTCCTTTTCAAACTTGAGGGACCAACAGTTATAAACTGTGTGAACTTGAGAGACCAAAATCAAAATCGAGTCAAACCTCATGGACCAAAAGTTGTATTAACCCTGAGTTGTTTTAACGACGTTAGTAGTATCACGTCAGACGAATTAACGCCGTCAAAGGCACCACTAAATGCTCGTTTGAGATAACTTATTTTTAATTTATAAGTACTTATAAATCGTGATTTACGGTATACGAGGTAAGTATGTGAGAAAAATTTTATTTCGACTTACGTAATAAGGACTTATTGCCCAAAAAAACTTGAGTGATGTCAAACACTCACTAAATTATTTTCAAATTTGAGGGACTAACGGTGATAAGCGAAGTAAACTTGAATGACCAAAATTAAAATTGATTTAAATTCTAAAGACCAAAAGTTATATGTATTCTTTAATTTTAGAGAATGAAGAATATTTAAAAGAAATAATGTAGGACAAGGTACTGTGTCAGTGAGCTGTGAATTTTCTGTTCTGTCATTTGAGGCGTCACGTGGTTGTAACGGACATGAAGGGGGATCCACGAGACTCACATATACATGGCGTGTGTATTTAAATCTGGGGCATCAAAACCCATCGTCCGTGGGTCAAGTGGCGAGGGGGTTGGACTTAGTGCCTGGTTGTCCACTTTGGCACGGGTTCGATTCCTGGGAGTGGCACAAAGTGTCTCCACCGCGGCGCGTGGGGAGGCATCCTAGCTCCTGGGTGCCTAGGTAAACGCCTGAGGGTAATTGACGGCTCGCCCTGCCCAACATTGGTATGACCTAGGAGGAAGGGAGATTTCGCCCTGCCCTTGGATCGTGGGTGAGCCCAACCCCTTTCCTAAAATTTTTGTACCAAAAATAAAAAATAAAAAAAATAAAATCTGGGGCATCAAATTAAGTAAATAATTAAATAAAAATATTAAAAAAATAAGCAAAAGTTTATCTTTACTCCCTGAACCATATAAAGTTTTATTTCTGTTAATATTAATTAGCAAAAAATGTTGAAGTTGAGATTTTAATTACTGAGAAAATACTCATAAATATTTAAATATTAATTTTAATCTTTGAAATAACAATAATTGTTAAAAAAAATATTTGTGACTAATCGTCTTAGAACCTATTTAAGTTAGCGTTCAAAAAGCACGTTCATATCAATCTTGACAAAACTCATATCACATATTTATCTTGTACACCGTAAATCATATTGGAAAAATAGTTTCTATCGTTAATCCAAACAAGCATACAGTGTTAAAAGATTGAATATTATTTGTTGGTAAGTGAGTCTTAAAACCAAAGTGAAGACATATGCTTGTTAGTACCATGAAGAAAGTGTTTTGAAAATCATGAAACGGTGGTTTTAAAAGTTCTTTTTTGGAAGCAGAGATAAATTTTTTTTCACATACTTATCTCATAAATCATAAAAGCTATTCTCCAAAAGCTGATCCAAAAATACATGAAGCCCCCAAATCTTAGTTGCCTTAAATTTTATTGGGCTAATTGTGAAAAAGACCTCATTGGCAATTTAATTGCCAAATGGAACTTGGAAAGATATCTGCACACGGGGAGAAGATTTTGTGCACACATAAGAAGATTTTTATAGGGAAGAATTTTGCACATAAAAAAGATCATCTGCACACCAGGGAAGATATTGTGCACACGCGAAAGATCATCTGCACGCAAATGTCCCATTTGACAAATAAATTACTAATGAGGGATTTTTTCATAACAACAACAACAAAGCCTTTATCCCACTAGGTGGGGTTGGCTATATGAATCGCACGACGCCATTGTGCTCTATCGAAAATCATATTTTTTGGAGAGATTTTTTCACAATTGTCCCAATTTTATTTTATTCACAAGTAATATGTTTAAACGTTGAAACTTTACCAAGAAACCCCCTAACCTCTTGTATTTTTGTAAATAGCTCTTTTACCAGTAGTTTTTAACATTAGAATGCATCTTGAAGGGGCTTATATGCGTATAATTCAAAGCTTGGGGTTTTGTCAATGACCTTATTATAACTTATTAGTGTGGAAGCTCCCACATAAGTGGGAGGTGAATGATTTGATCCTACTTTAACTTCATGTTTTTAGTTCCTACCCCGCTGAATAAATGAAAATTTTGAGGGGTTCATACACACAATAATACAATTCAAGGGGTACATAATTAAAATCACCTTTGATCCTTAATATTAAAGTTATTTAAATTCTTTTTAGAGAGATTAAAAAAGTTACATAAGTTATATTAAAGTATTTATAGTTATCATTGTTTTTCTAATTAATTTATCTAAATTATAAATTAATATATATAATCTAATGATACATAATATATGTTATAATTAAGTTATTTATTTAGCTTTATTAATTTCTCAAAAAAATAATAATTAACTCTTATATTAAAAACTAGACAGAGTAGTTTGAGTTTATCCAACTATCCCAATAAAGTTGAAAGTTCATATGAATTTCTTGTTACCTTTTGAGAGTGTTTTTAGTGTTTGTTTGGAGTTGATTGTGATAAAGACATATACGCATCTTCAAAGTTATCACATAATTTTTTCATATATCATAAATCACGTTTCAAAAATTATTTTGAAAGTTTTAATTGTTATTTGAAACAAACCTTTTACAATTTACTTCATTCTAAATATATGAAATACTATAAACATTAAAAATATCATAGTTATTAAAACCAAATCGGACTGACCGGTTTAATCTGAAAACTGGTGAACCAGTCAGCTAACTAGTTCGATCCAACCGGTTTGACTGATTCAATATTAGTTAATTTTAAAATTAATTTAATTCATTTTTAAAATTTTATATTAATAGCCTCAAAATATTCACTTCTTCATTGGTCTAGCCCCAATGAACTCCGATTTGACTCTGATTTAACTTACTGACCCTTAACCCACTAATCTAATTGGTTCAGTAGCCAGTCCGTGTTTAATAACTTTAAAAAATATTATTTAAAGAGTGAATGTCCATAAATTTCAACATTTGCATATCTCTAATTTTAATGACTTAAACTCCATAACCTCTTCTATATTTATGTCTTAAGTGAAAAGTTTTTCCAATTATTTATTTGTCGTGTTCAGTGATTTGTCAGCTGACTCAGATCACGCGGAGCCACATGCTTTCACCCGATCATCCACGCCATTACTTATGGGCTTCTGGCCAACCTTCACCATCTATCACCATTCAAATTTATTTTTTTACATACTATCGCCATTCAAATACTACTATATATTCAGATACTTCAGTTTTTAATTAATCTTTCATATCTTTATCGAAAAAGAAAAAAAGAGTGATGATAGTACTATTATATTCCTGATGAGCTTTTTTTCTCCGTTGAAGAAAGTCACCTACATAAAAACAGGGGAAACAAATGGAAAATAGACAAATACATAGGATCTAAATTATTGACTCATAAACCCCATTTAAGAATAATACATGTATTTTCGATGAAAATTCTATGGGTATTTGTCAGGTCTTGAAAATTTGAGATGAGTAAATTACTAAATTGTTCAACCTAAAATTACTTATTAAAATGAATATTACAATTCACAAACTTAAATGAGCATGTAATATAAATACAAGCCCCCCTAAAAAATAGTTAAGTTATGCTTAAATTATTACGTTGCAGCTTGACTCATCGCTTAGGATATATTCTTAGGTGTAGATACCTATAAAGATTGTTTTTTCATTAAAAAAAAAATATAAGTTTACCTTCATGTGGCTACTAGTAATAGTTTTTATGTGTGATACTGTAAGCATATATGTGTAAAGTGTTGGAATTTTACTCCAATCTATTTTAACTTTATTTATTTAAAAAGATTTAAAAAATATTGTTTTTTCAGTTAAACGGGTCAGGCCCACGCCCAATAATATATGAACCGGGCTTCATAAATTGTGGATTTTACAAAAGTTAGGCCCCAAGCCGGCTCTTATTTACAGCTTTAGCTATTTGGTATTATAGTCAAAGTGTGATAGAGAATTAAGGATGATAAAATGAGTTTGTGGGTGAACCTATGAATTACATATTGACACATAGGGGTGTTTATCAATTTCCCGTCCCGATCCCGAATAAATCGAGACAAGAAAATCTCGTCCCGAAAATTTCAGGATCGGGAATGTGATTTCAGGATCGGGAATGAGACTTCCCAATCCCGACTTTTTCCCAATCCTGAATATATATATATATATATGTGTGCGCGCGCGCGTTTAAAATATTTAAGAAAATAAGACCAAATGTAAAATAAAATGTGAAAATCCCTAACACCATTAAATAATATTTATTCTTTTAGTTTATTTAGTTAATTTTGTTTATTATTTATTAAAAAATTCTAATTTTTTGTTCTTGTCTTTGTTCTTTCTGCAACTGAATCGATAACTTTAAGCATGTATTGGACTAATTATATATTTGTATTAGATTTATTTGATACAATATGATATTAGACAAATTATATATTTATACCAGACTAAATGAAACACAACAAAAAAATTCAATATAGATCTTTTTTTTAAAAAAGAAATCCAAGATCGGGAAATTCTCGATCCCGATCCCAAAAATTCCCGATTTTCGAAATCGGGAATGAAAATCATTCCCGAACCCTTCTCGAGATCGGGAATGACATTTCCTGATCCCGAACACCCCTACTGACACACAGAGACCATGTTTATTATGATTATCATTGATATCTTAATTGTCCAAATACATTTTGAATGATTTAGATTTAAAGTTTTTAAGAATTTTTAAATAAAAAATATTTTCTAAAAAGCTATCAGTTAAGAGATTATTTTATGTTAGATTATGTACACATTAATTTTAAAAAATAAAAGTAAGAAAATTAAATCAAAATCGTATCTAGATTAATGTGGATGCTCCTCAAGGGTGATGCTTTAACTTATAGGGTGCATAATATTATTTTTTCATTTAAATACATTTTAAATATTTTGATACTTATATTTGTTCTTTTTTTCTTCACCTTTTATTTATGTAAAATTGTTTTAATCCTTCATAAATTATATAATCAAACGGGATATTAAAATATCTAGGTTTTTCTGTGATTATGGATCATTGGCGGGAAAAAAAAGATTATGGGTATTTTTCTATTAAAGTTCAACTGGATAATTTTGTCTATTTGAAATTTTAAAATACTACGTAAGTAAAAGAGCATTGAAAATTTTTTAAATCCTGCAGGCTGGACCCGAGCCCCTGAATTCGAGGATTGAGCTTCAATATTAGGCTCACTTTAGGATAAGCCCGTCAAGGCCCAACGTTATAGGATAGGCCTGGCACGTTTTTTAGTGTCAACTGCCAAGGTAAAGTAGAACTACGAGATTTTCAATTATAAATAAATTTTAAGTCATAAAATGAATTAAAAGTACCTGTGATTCATGATATAATATTTGATGGGATGAATCTTTTTTCGATAAAATATCCATGATCTTTTTTTTAGTTCGAAATAAGATATCCATTATCTAAACATTAATATAAAATATAAAATTATAATTGAGGTAAAAAAATATATAAAGTATAAAAGTATACAGATATTTATTTTTTTAGCAAAATATTCAGCTATTTCTTAAAATGAGAAATTTCAATAAAAATTTTAAAAATTTAAAACTAAGCAACCTCAAAAAATAAAAATACTACCAATAATGGTTAAATTTCATAATTTCAACTTCATAAATAAAAAAAATTACCAGTGCCACTCAAATTCTTTTAAATTATGAATTATCAATAATGGATAATGGATGCTATATCTCTCTGACAAAAAAGAAAAAAAAGAAAGAAAAAAGAAAATAAAAAAGGATGCTATATCTCAAATAAAAAAGGGCGAACAAAATTACCTCTTACGGAGTCCTTGGTCTAGGCAAGTTCAAATTTGTTGTTCAACTCCTTTCAAAGCCCTAATTCTTCATTCCGATTACAATCTTGATTCTTGAATCACAGGCCTGTTACTACGAGATCAGTTTCATCGCTAATCAATCGGGTGAGCTCAGCAATGTTTTACGTGTTGTTTCAATTTGGAGGGTGGTTCCGATAGCTTGATCAAGGAAAATTTTATTCGACGAGATCTTCGTTATATAACCTTCACCTTCAAAATCTGTGTTTTGTTTCTCTGTCGCGTGATTTGCTGTAATTCATTTTGCTTTATCCAGCACAGTAGATACAAGGTTTTCGGGGCGTTGAAGTTCCAAAGAACCTTGTTTCTTCCCCTCGTGAAACGTACCATACGGTTAAATATCTCATTAATCGAGTTCAGACGATAGATTGTTGTGAATCGCATTTGTTGTTATAGGGGCTTATATTCCTTTCGGGTGCCCTACTCGTTCAAAATTAATTGTTTGTTGCATGTTAGAAATTTTCAAACGGAGGAAAAAATGATAATCCAGAAACAGATGGTTTGTTATTTTTCATTAGCATGGCTTATGTGAAGTTATAAGGGCATTAATTTCGATTCTAACTTTGTGGAATGTGTAATTTTGCAGTAAAATGTCTCTTACGGCGAATTTTCCGGGGGAAGGACATGCTTTTCATGGTGGTGCTTATTGTCCCACCTTCGGTGTAAATAGCTGTGGCAACACCAGTAGAAAGAGAAGTAGGAATAACTACAATAATTGGAATTACGGGAATTACTATGACTACTGGGCAACATGTTGGGAGCATAGTGGCTATTCTCATTTTTACAGGGCAGGTCATCCTAACTATATGAAGCTCAATAATTCCGTTCAATCATCTTTGAAGAAGAGGAAACATTCTGCTTCTACATGGGAAGACTGCTGTAGGTACTATCTTCCAACCACTGTTCCTGACAGTATCCCTTCTACATCAGCTAGGTGCAAGCTTGAATGCTCTGGATCCGAAGATGAAGACCTAGTATTCCTGTCAAGGGATGAGATTGATAGATTCTCACCATCAAGAAAAGATGGTATTGAGCCACTTCAGGAGACAAACTTGCGTTACTCATATTGTGCTTTCCTTCAGGATCTTGGAATGCAGCTTGCGCTGTAAGATTTGCTGCATGATTTCTCTTTTTAATTTCCTTATTTTACGGTTCTATCATTTTCTTGGAGATTTTATGGTTTCTTCGATAATGCTCCTCAGGACATGGCTGGGGTCATGTAACTTTTGAACTTAGTCATTGTCAAATATTATTTAGCGTTAAAATGTTGTTATGTTCCTTTTCAGGCCTCAAACTACAATTGGGACGGCCATGGTTCTGTGCCATCGTTTTTTCGTTCGGCGATCACATGCTTGCCATGACAGATTTGTGAGTATCTCTATCAGTCTAAGTATCTGCTTTACCACTAGGTACTTCTCTGAATTGTTTTGTTGTTAAAACTGTGCTGCGCTGGACATTTTCTGGATGGTAATGGTGCTTGTTAATCTGTTTAACTATCAGAATACCGTTCTTTCTTCCTTTTTCCTTAATTTCTTCCCTTTTCAGTTGAACCTTTAAATTTGAATGAGTTTATATTGATGTTGATCTTGTTCTGGTGCAGCTGATTGCTACTGCCACACTTTTTCTTGCTGCAAAGTCTGAGGACACACCGTGTCCTTTGAACAATGTTTTACAGGCATCCAGTGAAATCTTACACCAGCAAAGTTATGCTTTTTGGCCGTATCTTTCTGTGGTGAGTATACTTTAAATTGGCTCATATTCATTCTTTTCTTTTGTATGTATTTTTATAGGAAGGTAATTACCTCCAAAAGGTCAGCGCACAAACTAGTCTATGTAACTTTAAGCTTCTTGAATAATCTTTAAATGATATTTGTACTTTAAAATCACATTGCCTGATATAATACATATGTTTTTGTTCCACAGGATTGGTTTGAACGATATCGGGAACGGGTGCTTGAGGCTGAGACATTGATACTGACTACATTGAACTTTGAACTCAATGTGCAGCATCCATATGCCTCGCTTACTTCTATTCTTACCAAATTAGGTCTATCACAGACTGATTTGGTGAATCTGGCATTACAATTGATAAGTGAAGGGTGAGTTATCTCTTACATTTATTAATTTAATAGATGGATGCCATCTGCAGATGGAGCATTGGCGTTAATTGTTTTACTCAACTTGATGAAAAAACGAGTTGGCTTGTATCAAACCTTAGACACCTTCAACATGTTCAATCTTCCATGCCTGTATAATGCTTTCTGATCTGGTGTGATTGGATTGAAAATCTTAGTCTATGGAACAGGATAAGGGATGTTTTTGATGTCTGGAGAACACGTGGCCAAGGAGACCTTGTGTCTCAAGTCTGTTTTTGGTTCAAGATTGTGTTCATTCTCTTAATGTATATTTTAGAGCAATGCTCTGTGTAGTTATTTTGTCATGGATATTGATTCATTTGGCATGCATACAATTGCAGGGTCTTCACAAGATTAACATGCTGGCCTGTATGATATTCTTAGCTGGAGGATTGATCATTGATATGCTGTTCTTGGAAAGTTTTGTTTTGCAAAACTGCTGATGTATAATGGTTTGCTTAGCTACTGGTTATGTCCCATCCTATAACTTAGTTTTGGGCCACCCAAGATAGTCACAGTATCCCCAGCCTACTTTTTATATCCAACCCTCAATCCATATGCTGGAGACCTTTAGCCAAATGGCTTATCTATGCCTCCTCAATTTTTTGAGTAGATTCTTTGCAGTTATGTCGTCAGAAAGAAAGTGATCAAATAACAAAAAAAGAAAGAAAGAAAGAAAAGGAAAAGAAGAAAGTGATCAGAGAAGCGAGACTGTTAATGGGACCCACTTTCTCTTTTACCATCTCCTTGCGCCTCATCTTTCTTTAGATATATTATACAGAGTCACTTCTATAGCTTTAGAGGGTTCATGTATTTTTGGGGTGGGGGCAATTTTGTCAATATAAAAATGGATGGAAAGAAGATGATGGTCTTAAAACCATGTTGGTCTGACTAGATCTGAGAATCCCAACGAATGAATAGAGAAAGGTGTCAAAGTACAAGTCAAATTAGGATGTAGATGATTCTTCTACAATCTGAATTAATAATAAAGTTATTCAATAGTGGGCCTTTGTACTTGGGATCAATTGAATGATGTGGGGGAAAATTGTGAGGTCATGTCTCCCGTGCAGCTCGGCCTTTTAAGTTTTCATATTTTAATTGCATAACATCTCTGGAGTTCCCACACAGCACATTTGGGCTTGCAAGTGTAAATAAATCTCTAGATGCTATTAAATATTGATATAATATGTACTGTATCAGCTATCCCGCAGACATTCTTGGAATGATATTCTTCCTGAGTTGCTGCTTTTCTGGTTGGTAAGGAAAAATTAATAAACTTGCGTTTTCACTTGGTATGAATGTTCATTTTTGAAGCTGACATGATCTCAGTCATGGTGGGAATATGTGCTAAATTATAGAAGAATCTTTTTTCCAAATGGTTAGTCTGATAATTTCTGTATCTCTACTTGTGCTGAATAATTCTGGTGACTGTAAGTAGAATTGATGTATGCCTTATATCTATTTTAAGGTCTTTTGAATCTGAAAAGTGTTTTGTTTTGCAGGCTTCGTAGCTCTCTATGGCTTCAGTTTAAACCCCATCATATTGCTGCTGGTGCTGCGTTTCTTGCGGCCAAGTTCCTGAACATGGATCTTGCCCCTTATCATAACATCTGGCACGAGTTTCAGACAACACCATCCATTCTTCAAGGTGCTTCTCACACTTAACACTTTCCGTTTCACTCTCGGCTAATTAACGAATTATTACCAAAAAGAGAGAGAAATTACCAATATGTGTGTACAACATGATGGATAGAGGTGGTAATTCAGACTGGCGCATGGGTTGCGGGATGGTGTAGCCCGCCCCCTTCATGCCCGTTTAGGCGCCCGCCAGCCTGCCAAAATATATATATTTTTTAAATTTTTACTCTCTTTCTCTTTCACCCGCTCATATCACACTTCTTTTCTTTTATATATTTGTGTTATGAAGTCAATTTCATTCTTACTTTTCTTTTTTTTATTTATTCACATCACAAAACTATATAAACATATCCCTTTTAAATTTAATAATAGTAGAATAAATAAATATAATATGAAAATAAAAATGTTAAATAAAAAGTATAAGAAAGTAGTTGAACACAGTATCAAAGGAAAGATAATAAGAGTATTTGAATTTATTTTATAAGAGAAAATAAAAAAAAAATATGCGAGCCAGCTGGCCAGCCCACTTAGCCTGCGGGTTAAGCGGGGCTCCGGCCAGCCCAACCCGTTTTACTGGCACTAATGATGGATATTAGGATACTAAAGAATCACTACCATCATACTGAGTGGTATGAGCCGCTGAGTGTGTTTGGATTTTATGTTAGAAACCATGGTTTTGTTGGTTTGTAACGAAAAACCAAACAAGCACTTGGCCTCTTGCTTGATTGGACTAGTTTTCCTATCTCATAAGTTAGCTTTTGAAAAAACTTAGATGCCTGCTCATGAGGGTGCAAATTTCTTTTGGGTTGTCAATACTTAATCTGGAGGATTACTGTAGGTCTTGTTGCGCAGAAGTAGAGGCTGACACTCACTGTTCCTATCCATTATTTTTTATAAATTTTAAATTTAAATTCCTTCTTATTAACCATTTGTTATGATTTTCAATGTGATGCAGATGTTACCCAGCAATTGATGGAGCTCTTCTAATTTTGTACAATTATCCCCCCCCCCCCCCCCCCAATTTTAAAACTTATCCATGAAGGGAATATACTTAAATACACGAGCAAAAATGGTTTTGACATGTACAAAGCAAAATTTTTAGTGGAGTTTTATGAATATGCTGTGCGCTAGATATCTGTGCCTATGGATCACCAACTGCATCCAGCATTTATTGCTCTTTTTATTACCATTTAGTTTGCCAGACGATGGCTATAGCTTCGGTGTGCTGCCACACCTTTGGCACCGGCGAGGCCCTCGGTGGTCTTGGTTCCCTAAAATAACTATTGTCATTGAGTTGCTAATGAATTGGAGAATTTCTTACCTCGCTAGTGCGAGAGTTCTGGTGCTAGTCTAGCCTAGCCTTAGGCATAAGTAGGGGTATTTGAGATTTTTCTGTCCCGGTCTTGGGCAAATTGCGACCATCGCTGTCCTGTCTCACACCCACTCTGACTCATGCTCAAAACTTGGCCTTGATTACTCTGCCTCGACCCTCATTGCTCTCAGCTGCCCTCCTCGTCGGTCTCTGCCTTGGCGCACCCACTCTAGCTCACACTTGAAGCTCGGCCTTGAACTTTAGGGAGGGGTTTTTCTATTCTTTTCATGGGTGTGTAATCTCTTGCTTGTTAAATTTGTGATGCTCGCTTCCCACCCATGAATAACGTGCAAATTTCTGGGAAAATAATGTTCGAATTTCTTAATTAAATAAGGATATCCTCCAATAACTTTGTGATTTTGAGGTGTTCCCCTGTTTATATGACCGGCAAGAAAGGTTAGGTGGTTGTATCTAATTGATGAAAGGGTTAGAAAGTTGTAGATCTGCTGGATTTGGTTCTACCAATGTTGTTTGGACTTTGGATTAGGGTTGCTCAAAGATCAGACCAGATCGGGTTTATCCTCAACCCGAGGTCTGGTATGAAATCAAACTGGGCTCAAAATTATGATATGTGGTTTGGTCTAGTCTGAGAGAAACCCGATGTTAGATCAGATCGGGTTTGGTCTCTTGGGCTGGAGACTAGTCTACCTGACCAATTTTTTTTTGGCAAAAAAATAAAAGGGAAAATGATATCCAAATCCAATGAGACCACAAAAAGCAATTAGATCTCAATAAACCATTTATATCTTATCAATAAAAAGGGAGAAAGAATCAAAACAATATCTTGCAGCAACATATCTAAATCTAAATAGAATACATGATTCTTAGAAGAATATAAAGGTAAAAAATTTAAAAAAAAAATGCCAAAGGAGAGCTTGCGGTGTAGCCGCCTTGGTGGATCTGGGCAATAAATTTTGCCTTGCGGGGAAGGATAAGGGAAACGGAGGATCAGCACTGCCCTTGATGTTGATGATATGAAGATGCTGATAGTAAAAACTAAATGAGAAGACAATCGTAAAGATCTGGCTTGGCGGACTTCTTCAACAGTGAGAACAAAAGAGATGGTGATGGAGCGAAGCTTGACAAAGGAGGAGGCCGATGATGATTCTGGTGAACAGAAGAAGCTGAGGCTGAGAGATAAGGCGGCTAAGAATTCTGGAGAGAGAGGGTTAGAGATGAAAGGGGAAAAGTCATAACCTCCTACTTAACCTAGTCTAATATATTAAATAAATATATAAAAAAATAAGAAAGAAAGACACCGGTCTGGACTAGTTGGACTTAATGCTTAGCCCGAAACCTGGTCTGACTTGATGACTTGGTCCGATCTGGTCAGTTTAGTTGTCTCATCAGGCTACTTTTTCATTTTTTGGGTTGGACTAGACCAGATCGGGTCAAGACCAGGTCAGGACAGGTCAGACCGGACTTCAGGTTTTATGCTCATCCCTAGTTTGGACCATCTATGGCTTCTTCAATTTTTCATGTTTTTGGTTTTATGAGGATGTTTTAATTTTCGGGACAATCTTGTCCCAATAATGTCCTTACTAGGACGGGGAAAGTCTTGGGATTGGGAATGGGGTTTCCCAATCCCATCCTGTCCCTTGAACACCCCTATTCATAAGAGTTGTTGGTTGCTTGATGGGAGTTTTTGTTTCTTGTAAATAATAAATGAGGAACATTTCAATAATTGGACAACAAAATTTAATTTTCAATTAGTACCTTAGTCTTACAGAGTAATTTTAAATTTTGTAGTTGGTAGAGGGTTAGTTAATAATTATAAGGTTGTGAATTCAAATTCCACTGATGTGAGAATTTTGTTGGTAGACAATCTATAAATACCTCTATAAGTGAAATCTTTGAGCCTAGAGGCATGCCCTGGCCCATAAACTCCCGAACCCAACTCACATAAATTTTTATTGAGACTGTTTTATTATAATTTTTTTGTTGGATTTTAATGTGATTCTCTCTAATAGCTACGTGAGAGATTATGCATAATAGCAAGAAATAGATGAATGGGTTCAATATGCACAAATTTTTTATATTAATTTTTGTTATATATTTATTTTGAAATAATATTATGATACTTGGGTTTTGGTCCAAGAGATTTGTAATTTATATTGACAAGTTCCAAAACTTGGGTGATGATCTTTTAAAAAAATTGAATGGAGAGTAAATAGTTAGAAAAAACTCACATATAAAATTCAATATTTAAATATTATAATATTAAAGTCAATTATCTATCTATCTATCTATTATATTATTAGAAAACTTGTAAAAATGGTTTCATTAACAGTGTTAAATTGAAACATTTGATTAACTCACCACTTTATTTACGGTGTCAATTTTGTTAACAGATTTTATTACCCAAAAGTTAAAATATTTGCCTATACGGTTAAATTGAGGTGGAAGGATAAATTGGGAGATGTATTGTTAAGGAAGAAAGGAAGATGAAACATCTATAATTAATGCACGTAGTTAAAAACGTTTATTCATCCATTACCTTTGAATTCCAAAAGTTTCTTGGTAAAATGGATGAGAATAATGTAAACTACCTCAATATGTAAATCTCAGGTATGCCTTGACATTTCATTTCAATTACATCTTTTTTTTTTTTTTTTTTAAAGTTTTGAGGTCTCAAGTTTTCTTCATTATAAATTAGTAAGAATGATAATGATATGTTAGTTTGTGAATGTGGTTGCTGTGGTGACAATTATTGCTAGTAGTTATAGTGATCATGACAGTAAGGGTTGGGACCTTGTAACTACTGTAAATAAGGTGTTGTCGAATCTGAACGAGAGGTAGTGTTTGTTTGAAATAGTTTATTTTTGGGTAATAAGTGCTTATAAATCGTGATTCACGGTATACGAGGTAAGTATGTGAGAGGATTTTTATTTCGGCTTGCGTAATAAGCACTTATATTCAAAAAATAAGTGTTCTCAAACATGCACGTACTTGGTCCCAAATTTTTTGAAACCCAGGACAGAATCTCTAATACCATTTTTTTGGTTGGGAGGTTAAGAAATCACACTTATGTGGTGTTCCTCCGTTCCTTAATATAAGATGTATTTATCTAATTTGATTATATTAAAGAAGTTAGTTAAGTTAATTAATATGACATGTATTTTTTAAAGTATCCTAGACATTTCCCTTAATTCCCTCATTCCCTCTCCTCTTTGATTATAGTTAAGGGAGCATAAATAGGGGTCAATAAATTAGGAAAATATTGACAAATATGAAAACTATATCTTATATTTAGGATTAAGACTAACTCCCCAAATATGTCTTAAATATTGGAGGAGTATTTGTTAATCCCCAATTTTTGTTATTTTTAAAAAGTGTTTGGGACAAAAGTCACTTAAATGTTAATTATGAAATAGTAAATGTGATTATTAAGTAGGAAGCAGAAAAGCCACCTAAATGTTACTACCTCCGGTTCAAAATATAAGAGCCAAATAACTAAATTACGTAATTTGTAAAGTTAGTTTAAATTGGTTAAAGATAATAAATATATATAAAAATATAACTTACTTTCCTAAAAAATCCCTATTTATGGTGAGGGTGAGTGGGAGAGAGAATGGGTGAAAATAGATATGGGGGAGAATGAGTGGAAAAAATAAATGAGAGATATATAATTAATTAGAGATGAAATTGAAAAAATTAAATAAATAATGAGACAAAAGCAAGTGGTTTTTATATAAAAAATCACACACCTTCGCAAGTTTGACTCTTATATTTTGAACTAGAGGGAGTTCCTATTTAATTATATTGAATGGTTGTTAATTTAAACATAGCAATGGAAGAAGCTGAAATGTTACAAATGATATTTTCAAAATCTAATAATTTTATTAATGATTTTGGAGTTGGAATGCCACATTCTTCGCAATATAGGGTACATGTGCATAAGTTTACATGAACAAGTGTTTTAACAAAATTAAAACGTTCAACAACATACACGAAAAAGAACCACTAATAAATATGTCTGATTTTAAATTCATATACTACAATACACGCTGATCTGTGCATTACACGGGATAAGTCTCTAGTTTCCTAGGATAACTGGCAAAAACAAAATTACATATGAAGTACTCACATGGGAAGTTATCTAGTATACAAGGTACTCAAACCTGAACCGGACTGGTCGGTCTGGATCAGAAACCATCAAATAGGGCAGTAGACAGGTTTGATCTTTTTATTTTTAAAAAATAAATTTTTTAATTTTTTTCTTTAGAATTTCATGTTAATAATTCTAAAATCTTCTATTTCTTACCGGTTTAGTCCCGGGTTAGCTCTGGTTTGACTCCAGTCTGACTCACTGACCTTTAATCTAATACGCCAATCGGTTCAGTGACCAATCCGGCTTTGATTATCTTGCTAGTATATGTGTAATAGTAGTAGTAGTAATAATAATAATAATAATAATAATAGATTAAATAGTTTAATTTATCTGGTAGACATGTGGTGCACAGGTGAGCCTGTAATGTGTCACACAATTAGCCTACCAGCATTCCTTCTATTATATAAGTAACGGATTATATATTTATATTGATCTTCATATCTTCTCCTTAACTAGAGGGGGAATGATAGAAATGTTCTTAATAAAGGAATTTTAGAAGTTCGGCAGTATTCTATGATTCCATCTCGTTATTATTATAGTCAAAAGTGCCAACAGCCAAGTTATATATAGACTTTTGAACCTTTATTCTCACACAATGCAAGAAATTGGATACTTTAATTGAAAAATATTAGTCACCATATTATAATCTAATGATGTTAAAGTAAAAAATGTTTGTTTTTTAAAAAAGAATTACAACGCGTCTTTCTATACCATTAGATTATGATTTGATTATTGATATTTGGGAAAATTGCATATAAAACTACTTAAAATAGGGAAATTCTAAATTAGGTTAGTAAATTCAACAAATCATTAATTAAGTCATTAACCCAATTTAATATGGGAAAATCTTTTTAAAAGACAGTTCAATTCCTCAAATTTTAAATTGAGTGATTGAATTCAACATATCCTAAATTAAGTCAAATGACCTAAAATGGAATTTCAAAATTCGATAAGTTTACTTTATTATCCTTGTTTTGATTATTTCTTCGGATCACTACCTCTTTCTTTCCATCCACCCTTTGCTTCCCGATCTCTTCGCATCTCGTCCTTCTTCTCCTCACGCCTCTATATGCTGACAATTTCTTCCGCTTCTCGATTTTCTGTCATAACTTGTATTCTTCTCAAGAGCCTCTTTGTCAACTAATAATGTATTTGTTCGATGCATAGCAAGCAACAATCTTTTACTAAAATGATATTTTTAGGGTTTTCTTCTACCATTGCTACAAATTCTCTTTCACTCTTTTTGGGCTTAGTGATATTGCTATGCCTAGAATATTTAAGTGATATAGGTGTTTGACTTGATAATCTACCTTTGGTGAAAAACCATTGGAGGAATTAAATTCATTTGGATAAAAAAACAAATTATCGCCTCTTGCCAATGGATAAAACTCATTTGGGCCAGACCATTTTTACTTTTTTTGATTTATTGTAGACTACATTTTGAATGAAAGGATTCTATAAGAGCATAGCAGAGCAGGAGAAGGATGATAAAGAGTAGTATAGATGGTCGTTGTAGAGGTATAAGGAGGAGGAGGAAGAGGGTGAGAAGTAATTGTGATCAGCGAGCAAACTTTGAAGGATTGAAAATGGTGGATAGGAAGAAAGAGACGGTTATTAAAAGAGAGAATCAAAGGGTATTAAAGATAGATTATCGAATTTTAAAATTTTATTTTAGGTCATATGACTTGATTTAGGATATGTTGAATTCAATAACCTAATTTATAATTTAAGTAATCGAACTGTCTTTTAAAGGGATTTTCCCATTTAATATTTTAAAATTTGAGTAAAATAACTTTAATGCCCTCCCCTTTCTTCTCTTACCTTTTAAAAGAGTTCTATTGCTATATGACTTTATTGTTCTATATATATCAACATTAATATATAATCAAACAAAATATAATTTTTCTAAATCAAAGGAATTTGTTATGCTCTAAAAGGATTATAAAAAATAATTCAAGGCAAAAAAAAGAACCATGATACATACCAACTAAAAATCATTTAATTGATATTAAAAATCAATTAAAAAACTGATTTTTTCAACAAAAAATCATTCAATTGATATTAAAAATACAAAAATAATAAAAAAATTGAGTTTTATTAAAAAAATAATTTAGCTATTTTTATCAAAGGAGACAAAAGAAAAAGGAAAGAATAATACTTGCCAACTTCAGTTTGAAAAAATCAATTGAAATAAAAACTACTTTTATCAACAATAATCTAAACAAACTTTAAATAATTTTTCCTAATGTATAAATGTGAATTTCTTAAAAATAATTTAGTTAATATTTCAATTTTTTAATATGAATTATTCATTTCTACTAGAAAGGTGAAAAACTTTGATATACTTCTAAATATGTTTTAGATAAAAATATTAAATGCATTTAAAATTTCATAAAATGCTTATTCAAATATAAAACTTTCCAAGAAAAACTTTATATATGAAATAAATATATTAAAATTTAAAATTAATATATTTATTTAAAAATAATCTTTTATTGTGACATATATTCTTTTTTTTTTTGAAAAATTTGTTCGTGTTAATAAAATGAACTCTGTGCTTAAAAACATTGTAAGCTTTTGTTCTTACGATGATAATTAATATATTTAAACTATAGATGAATCATATTTTTTTATTAAATATTAATATTGATATATATGTATATAAAAAAACACAAGTCACAAAATAATGGAATTCTTTAAAGAGGAGAGAGGAAGATGATATTAAAGTCATTTTACTCACATTTTAAAATCCTAAATTAGATTGATGACTCATTTAGAGATTTGTTAAATTTACCAACCTGATTTAGAATTGTCTTATTTTAAATAGCTTTATATGGGATTTTCCCTTGATATTTTTGTAAAATTTAGACTCAATTGATGGGAATGGGATCCAAATATCACGATGTACTCCCTCATGTCTTTATTATGAGGCATATTTAAGAAATTGATCTTGGATCCTAAATATAAGATATAATATTTCATATTTGTTAATCATTTTTGAATTTATCCCTATTGATGCTTCCTCAACAATAATCAAGGACGAGAGGGAGTGGAGGAATTAATGAAGATGACTAGGATGCTTTAGAAAATACTTGTCATATTAACTAATTTAACTAACTTTCTTAATCTAATTAAATTAGATAAATATGTCTTATATTAAGAATCGAAGGAGTAATATTTTCATTGATTGAAAAAAACTTATGGATAGAAACAACAAAAATACACATGACTATTTAACTTGAGTGTTTTGCCAAAAAAAAATTAACTAGAGTGGTAAATGTTTTTCATTAAAAATTTATCAAGATTGTTAATTCTTGATAGTTCCATTGATAAAGATCAAAAACATTTTTTTTTTCATTTAGTGCATTCTGATTCAATTTTGTCTTTTCTTTTAGTGGTTATGGTGCCACTTCCATTTTTTTTTTGATAATAGTTATGGTGGTACAAGCACAATGGTCTCTCAAGGTCATTGTATCTCACTTTTATACGCCACCTAGTTTTTTTCATAGCTCATACTATATCCATCATTATCATACTAACCCTTAATACAAGAGCTCATAGTGCAAATTATCACGTAATATTTTTTTTTATTATTTTTGGCTAAAAAAACGTAATATTTTTTTATAAAAGACTTATACTCAAAACCTCATACTAAAAAACAAGGTTATGGAAACCGGACCGGACCGGCCGGTCCGGCCCGGTAACCGGCGAACCGACCGGTTGGCCGGTCCGGTTCCCATTTTTTAAAAAAAAAAAATTTTTTTTTTTTTTTTATATTTCCTTTAGAATTTCATACTATAAGTCTAAAATTTTCAATTTCTCACCGGTTTGGTCCCGGTTTAGCTCCGGTTTGGCCCCGGTCTGACCCACTGACCCTTAACCCAGTACCCCGACCGGTTCAGTACCCGGTCCGGGTTTTAATACCTTGCTAAAAAAAGCCTGAAAAAAATATTTGGTGTCATGTGGGAATATGGGATACAAGAAAATAACGTCAAGTGTCTTTCTTGTACATCTAAGAAATAGACCCCGTCAAGTACACATGAGACATTTTGATCAAAAAACAAAAAGTACAGATGGGACAAATAAACAGTTCTTTTTTTTTTTGGGGTCAGAATAAACAATTCTTGTAATTATTTTAAAAAAAAAATGCTAAATTAGATTCTTGCACCCCATTCTAAAAGTAACTTTCAATTTGGGCCCCACTTCCCACCCATTGAATATTGAATATTGAATATTGAATATGGATTCCTATTTGGTCTCAAATATAATATATTTGCCCTTTCGGCTATGACTTACATTAAGAGTTGGATGAGTATTTATTAAGATGTTTTATTGTTTTATCGGTTCAATATATGAAATACTTTTAAGATGACCAACAAATATATTTTCTGAAATGTTACTCATAAAATTGGTACTTAAATAAAATATGAAAGAATAATTTGGAAGGAAAAATTCCAAATAAATGCCTCCTAAAAAATTTGAAAGAAGCTTAAAGAAATACAAACTAATTTTATTTGCTTTCGTAAATTTTAAAATTAGTTTCATAAAAAATTAAAATTTTTAATTAGTCCACAGATGAACGTAAGCTTTCTGGGCCCATATAGCCCATCTGGGTCAAATGCCGTGGGAAGACTCGGGCAAAATGCCTTGTCATTTCATTTGGGGCAAAATAAACAAATAAATAAATAAATAAATAAGCGCAATATGAATAGAGCTCACTATAGCCGTTGATCGTGAATTCTACCTGAATTTGACTTCTATGTTTATGGCAGTGGCACACAACAAACTGGAAAATCCCAATTGTAAACTCGTTCTTCCGCATCCGCCATGGAATTATAACGCCAAACGAACTTCCACCGTCCACCGTTTACGCGTAGTTTGCTGAAATTCTAAACCTGGAAGTGCCACAGTCATAGTGGAAAACGATGAAATAGCACACCAAGTGTCGTCGCTTCACGATACTGAAGCTACTTTTGTCTCTCTCTCTGTTCTTCTGGCCTTTCTGTGTTAACTGTTTCTCCGATTTCAATAAATTAGGATTATGGTGTGCGGGTTTTGGGTTTATAGGTCGTGATCCTTGGTCGGCGGTTTGATTGTGATTGATGACGACGATGGCCAATCATTTCCAGAACGGTATTGAAACTGCGAAGCTAGTTTGGTCGCGAATTCCGAACTCGGAATCGGAGGAACCCCAGGACTCGGAAGACCCCGTTGGATTGTTGAAGAAGAGTGATGGAAGCGTCGTTGAGAGCCTTGACTATGAAGTCATAGAGAATTATGCTTATCGGGAAGAGCAGGTTCCCCTGATTATCTACCATATTTCTTGCTATTCCTATTTCGGTCTCTGTTCCATTCTAGTTCCATTATGCTTGGTTTTGTTGGTGCATGTTTTTTTTTTCCCTGCTAATTAAATGATTATTTTTCTGCACTTTCATATTGATAGGCGCTAAGAGGGAAGCTGTATGTGGGCTATTTGTTGGTGGTGAAATGGTTCTTTGCTCTGCTCATAGGCATTGGTACGTTCTTCTTCTTGCCGTTTGAGTTTCTATGTCAACCTTGAAGTGTATTATATTCTGGTTGTTTCAATTTTGGGGCACTGATCATGAATTGCAATGGTATTAATAGCTCGTTTGGCATGTGGCTAGAGAGATCCTTGTTTTTTTCTTTTTAATTGACTCTCATGCGTCTGTAATTATTTTTAATTGATTCTATTTTTAAAAATTATTATTATTATAACGAATAGGTGATGATATTTAAATTATCTAAATCCTTTTTATCATGTTTATTTTCTTTTTCGCCCCTTCCTGTTTTGTGCACTAAGCCTTTAGTGATTAGGTAGCTATTATTATTATTTTTATTTAAGTGCCATAGATAATCCAAGTTAATTCGCAGAAATGTTGATAAAATCCATGGCTGGCATGTGCTTAAGAAATTTGACGTAGAGAAAGATTTAATTTACAGGGTTTGATAATTTCATGTCGATGGTCCATCTGCAGTTGCTTCATTGTTTTTATGTATAAATTTATAAAGCTTCTCTTTTATCAACCTTATTCAGACCTTTATGGGCAGCAAGCACTTGTATCTTGGAGAGATTGACTTTCATTGAGGGCGAGGGGATGAGACATAGGCATAAAGCTTAGACACGGACCTTATATGTCTAGCTTTCTCATACATGTTAAAATTTTGTTTCTGATGTATTTATTTCTCCCAATGTTTTTCAGCTACTGGAATTGCTGCTGTTTTCATCAATATATCTGTTGAAAATTTCGCTGGCTGGAAGTTTTCACTGACATTTCATATTATTCAGAAATCCTATATAGCGGGCTTTCTTGTATATGCCCTGATCAACTTGGTTTTGGTCTATTCCTCTGTATACATTATCACACAATTTGCTCCAGCAGCAGCTGGATCTGGTATTCCTGAAATTAAGGGTTACTTAAATGGTAAGATGAACATTACAAGTGTCTCTGCATGTGTTTCATCTGCTTCTCTTAAAATCTCGCTCATATGTTGGGAGTTCTGATTCTCATTTATGAGCAGGAGTTGATATTCATGGCATCCTTCTTCTCAGAACCTTGATTGGAAAGGTGTGATGATTTGCATTGTACTTTTCCTTTTTGGCTAATAATATTTAGATAAATGTTTTTGCTATTAATTTCAAGATTCCTCTAGTGGCTAACAGATATTTGGAAGCATTGGTTCAGTTGGAGGTGGCCTTGCTTTAGGTAAAGAAGGCCCTCTTGTGCATACTGGTGCTTGTATTGCTTCTTTGCTTGGACAAGTAAGCCTGTATTCCTAGGTTCTCAGTGTTGTTTTGTTATTAGCGTCCTGATTGATTTTAGCTTCAGAAGTTGAGCTTCGCATGCTCTTTGTTGTAGACACATGTTTGTCTGCGTGAAAAGTGTGAAAATAACATTTTGATGTCATGTATTGGGCAGGGTGGATCTACCAAGTATCATCTAAATTCTAGGTGGTTTCAAGTATTCAAAAGTGATCGGGATCAGCGAGATCTTGTAAATTAATTGTCCTTTTAATCTAGAATTCCATGGGGGACACCGTCTCTTATTAATCCTGAAAGCACAAAGAAGGTGCTCATTCCCAATGTGATTGACATCTTGAACAGGTAACCTGTGGGTGTGCGGCTGGAGTAGCTGCCGCATTTAGAGCTCCAGTTGGTGGTGTTTTGTTTGCATTGGAAGAGGTAACATCATGGTAAGGATGATTTTTATTCTTGGTTACGTGATTCTCTTTATTTAGAAGTATGTGTTTTGAAGATAGCTTATATGTCTTTTTGATAGTTATAAATTGTTAATGCACATATATGAGAATTGAGGAAAGATCCATTGGCACTGGTATAACATACATATTTCAATATCTTGTTACACACACATATACATATTTATTTGGCAGAAGCTACTGAATATGTACGCTCACCTGTGCAAGAATCTAATTTTGTACTTTATTTTTTTTTGTTGCACCTGAAGGTGGAGAAGTCAATTGATGTGGCGTGTCTTCTTCACTTCTGCTGCTGTGGCTGTTGTAGTGCGTACTGCAATGGGGTGGTGTAAGAGTGGAAAGTGTGGACATTTTGGCTCGGGTGGATTCATCATATGGGATATATCAGGGTTAATATACAAGCTTTTAGTTTTAATTCTCTTACTGCCAATTAGGTGCTAAAATTTCACTTCTTATTTCACCCTTCTTGGCTGGTTTTGCTTTCAGTGGTCAAGAGGATTATTCCTTTGCTGAGTTACTGCCAATGGCTATTATTGGGGTTATTGGAGGACTGCTAGGTAGGTATTATTACCTTTGTTCTGAACTTAATTTGTATGGTGATTTCAGTTGCTTATCATTAACCTGGTTGAGAAAAATAATCTGCAGGAGCCTTGTTTAATCAGCTTACTCTTTATGTGTCTTCTTGGCGTCGAAATCATCTGCACAAGAAAGGGGGCCGAGTCAAGGTATGGTGTTGATTTTGATCCATTCCCTAGAACCTCCTTACTTGAATTAAACTAGGAGAAAAAGAAAGGTAGGGAAAAAGAACATAAGAACTGAAATGCAGAGTTTATTGTACGGTAAGTAATGTTTAATCTGCAGGATGTAATTTTCCCCTCACATTTGCCTGTTTTGTCCTCTTCATATCTTCCCGTCTTACAGATCATTGAAGCATGCCTTGTCTCCTTGTTAACTTCGGTTATTTCATTTGGTTTGCCACTCCTAAGAAAATGTAGTCCGTGCCCTGAATCTGATCCTCATTCTGATTCTACTATTGAATGTCCTCGACCACCTGGAATGTATGGGAATTATGTAAATGTAAGACTGCATGTCTTTCTATATGTTTCTTTGAGGTTCTTTATTCTTTTAATGACATTGTTTGAACCAGCGTTTATGTTGAGTTTGTAATTATGTTTAGCCACAATCCATATATTCCTATTTTTTATTAGACAAAAACAGGATCAACTTTGCTTTGTTGATGTGTTTCTTGTCTGTTCTTTGATTCTTTTGCTGTTTGCATGTGTTTCATTCTTTCAGGAGGATACATTATCCTCTGTTTCCACACCTTTTTCTCTCTTTGATAGTAAATCTTCTTTGAATAAAAAAGAAAGTTTGATGACAGTTTAAACTGGGAAAGAGAAACCAACTATTCTAAAGGTTTAAGCTGTCAGATGTCAGCTCAGGAGTAGGTTTAAATCTAAAACTCCTACTCACATAATAAATTAACCCATGCCTTGAGTTATAATTTTAATTTAATCATGAGAATGGGGCAGAAAGGGTTCACAACTTATTTTAACGGCTTAATTCTATGCCAAAAGCGTTGCTCTCCTATAGCTTTAAATATTCTAGGTTGAGCTATTGAAAATAATGTAACCAAAAGTCCAGAACTTCGTGTGAAATATTTATGCTGGATTTATTAGGATGTCAAATATGCAAAAATTCATTTTTACAAACTACTCCTTGGGTCCTTAATATAAGACATATTTACTTAATTTGGTTAGATTAAAAAAGTAAGTTATGTTAGTTAATATGACATATATTTTCTAAAACATCCTAGTCATCTTTCTTAATTCCCTCATTTCCTCTCCTCCTTGGTTATTATTGTGGGAGTATCAATAGGGGTAAATTAGGAATAGATTTGATAGGCACCCAAGCACCTTGGAGAACCACACCCCAAAAGCTAGCTGTTGAGGTGGGAGAGCCAAGACACTTAAGTACCCCATCAAGTAGCCCATACTACTCGATGTAGAACTTTGACAGCCAATACTACCTTGATCTTTATCAATACACCCTCCCCGGAAAGCTAACATCTCGGCGGCTCCACTCTACGGCACTTCACTCAGCCACTTGCTGGTCAGCCCCTCCGGTCAGAACCCTTCGTAGGCAGTCCTCTCTGGTCCTCTAGCTACCGGATTTGATACCAAATGATAGGCACCAAACACCTTGGAGAACTACACCCCAAAAGCTAGCTATTGAAGTGGAAGAGCCAAGGCACTTAAGTATCCATCAAATAGCCCATATTACTCGATGTAGAACTTTGGCAGCCCATACTACCTTGGTCTTTATCAATATTGAAATGAAAACCATATCTTATATTTAGGTTTAAGATCAACTCCTTAAATATGTCTTATATTAAGGACCGGAGGGAGTATTATTAACGAGAGAGTGATGGGCCCAACATTAAAGTGGGCTGAGTATGCAAGAGGAAGGAGCCCACTCCTGAACATAACACTCAGCAGCAGGAATTGGGCCCTGGGGATGGCCTACAGCCCTCTAATTCCGAGGAGGGTGGTCAGAGTTAGTTTTCTAGGATTGTGTGCCCTAGGTGACATAGGCAACCAGTGATTGGATGATTTGGGAGAGCCTCTGACCTCTCTAACGTCAGGGAAGTCCTTCTTTCCTTGCTTACTGTTACCGTTTTCCTATTTCCAGTGCTGTAACTAGGATTTGTTGGTCATTTTTGCCTTATTTTCCTCTTCCATACCTCATTGAAGGGGGTTGTACTGACTAATCCTTAGTTATTGGAAATAATACAACTGATTTCCATCAGAGAGAATATTTTTCCAAATGCTATCTTATTTCTAAAGTTGATTGAACTTGTGCTTGAAGCCTTGGAGATTGAGTTGTGATGTTTTGCCCTTTGCAGTTCTTTTGTAGCAAAGACAAGGAATACAATGATCTTGCCACAATCTTCTTCAATACGCAGGTTTTGAAAGAACCACTGGAAGTCTTTGTTTATTTTTGTTTTCTAACTCTTTTGACACATTAAGTTACTTCTCATTTGTTTCAGGATGACGCCATAAGGAATTTGTTTAGTGCGAAAACAATACATGAGTACAGTCCCCAAAGTTTATTGACCTTTTTGGTACTGTATTCTTCACTTATTGCTTTGGACTTCTCATACATGGGACATTTTGTTCTCCTGCTTTTGTATATTACAAGAGAAATGTCTGACTTGTATCTGATTCTTTATGTTTTTGTTTTTTGCTTTAAATATGTTTTTCAAGAATAGATCTTTCAACTAAAATTTTTCTGTCTGTTCCTTCTCTTTTAATATTTTACAAGTTATGAAGTTTGGGAACTTTAAAAGAGGAGCAGTGTCCATGTTCTAGATATCAGACGTGAAGCTATAATTGCAATATTTTGGATTTGGATTATATAAACACGCTAGAGATTTTGCCAGTTTGTCTTGTTCAAGTTAATGTTATGTCTGAATGTCCATGCTTCTAGTTTATAAGCCTGTTGGAAAAGGTTTTTTCTTTTGGGTGTATAGTGAATATTGACATTTCTAATCTGAATATATGTATAGCCACTTAATAATCTATCATCTTGTTCACTAAAGGGACGGAGTCAGCACCTTTTACTCTTTAATTGCTCCTCTATTGATTATTTTCTCTTACATGTGGCAGGTAATGTTTTATACTCTAGCAGTTGTAACATTTGGTACAGCAGTTCCAGCTGGTCAATTTGTTCCTGGAATCATGATAGGATCAACATATGGACGTCTTGTTGGCATGTTTGTTGTAAAATATTATGGAAAGCTCAACATTGAAGAGGGAACGTAAGTGTTTACTAATTTCTTTTTTTTAAAATCATGATAAAAAAGACATGCATGCAAGATTACATTTATAGACTCCTTTATTCTGGTGTCTAAGAAAGATGTATTCTCTTTCTGAAGATCTGGCTGATAAAACTAAGTGTATTAGGGTGTGTATGTTTGTTGCCTGGGTATTTGGATTATTTGTCTTTATATTTGACAATCATATATTCTTTGCTTCCCTCTTGACTGCTAATGGGGTTGCGCTGTTTATATATTTGTCTCTAGGTGAAAATATGAGATGGATGTAATATTCCCAGCTGCAATTAGTTCCTTAATTGAAGATGTTGAGATTGTTCAATGGATGCTTTTCTGTTGCCCATTTTATACCGTTATCTATGAGATCAGGGATTGAGATGGTGATCATTTTTTTAAATAATTTTGAATAGGAGATTTGCACCAAATTAACTAACTAAATATATATTCCCTTATCAAGTACATAACATGTTTCCAGCGGAGTAGCTTTTATCCCAATCGTCAGGGATCACTCTTTTCTGTTGAGTAACAATTGGCATTTGTAGCATCAAGTTGACACTTTTATGCAGCCATAGAGTGCTGCTTTTATTATTATTATTATTATTATTATTACTTTTTTTTGGGGGGGGGGGGGGGTTAGGACCTTGACAACAGATCTTCAAGCATTAAGAATTTATTTAATGAGTTGGTTTTGTTTATGTAAGAGTGGTTAAACAGCTAATTATTTCATTCTTCCATAATCTTTGGTATGAACTAGATTGTACTCAAATGAATATGCTCTTTTATGGACTTCATTTAGATAGTATTCTACTGGTATATATTTTTGTGTAGGACTTGATTTTTCTATTAAGAAAAATTTGCAACACCTGTGCATTGCTTTTCTTGTCTTCAGGTATGCTTTATTGGGAGCTGCATCTTTTCTTGGAGGTTCAATGCGAATGACAGTGTCTCTCTGTGTCATTATGGTTGAAATAACAAATAACTTAAAGCTGTTACCTCTTATTATGCTTGTTCTCCTTATATCCAAGGTATATATGTCTTGAACTCCTCTGTCAACAAAGAACCACTTTAAAATGCGCTAAGTATTTTCCTCTACAGGCTGTCGGTGATGCTTTTAATGAGGGCTTCTATGAAGAGCAGGCACGACTTAAGGGAATTCCATTGCTGGAATCAAGGCCTAAATATGAGATGCGGAATATGACAGCAAAGGAGGCCTGTGGGAGCAGAAGGGTAAATGGCTATTTGATTTTTCTTAAGAAACTGCATATCCTTTTTCTTTGGTCAAGTAATTTATGTTGCACAGTGAAAGTTACCAGCAATCAAACCATTAGGAACACAGAAAACATGTTTGTGCCAGCCAAATTTAAAGGAAGCAAGCTACTGCTCATCCCTGCTCCTTTCAAATATGCATTGCTTAGGAAAATGAGGTTACATGCATGCATACATCCATCCATCCATCTTTTAAATCTGGGCTAGGTAAAGAATTTAGGTGATAAATCATCCTCAGAATATGAGGAATCTGGGTTGTTGGTGGGTTTTTGGTGTAAAGAAGGCACACAGAAAGGGGAGAGGAGTCTTTTCACTAACTCGCCTCTCCATTTAATGTCTCAACCATTGGATCATGTTTTAATGGGTGAGATTTAATGCTATGTAACTATTATAATTGTAGATTTTTATTATATTTAATATTATAATACTATTTAATACATAACATTAAATCTCATCCATTAAAACATGATTCAATGATTAAGACATTAAGTGGAGTGGAAATGGAGAGAAGGGTTAGTGGAGACACCTCTCTCCCCACAGAAAGGAAGTGAGAGTATAGTCTTTGCCATAGTATTTGCTCCCATTGATTTATGTTTCAAATGCTTTGCATTTTAAAGATTCCTCTGGCAAATGATCTTATGATTAGCTATTTTTGTCAAAGGTGGTTTCTTTCCCTCGTGTTGTCAAGGTTGCAGATGTAGTTTCCATTCTGCGGAGCAATGATCACAATGGTTTTCCTGTATGTATAGCCATTGTCATGATACCTTCTTTTAATTTTTAATTCCTTCAACGTTTAAATTGTGTTTTATAATTTACAATACTCAGGTCATTGATCACACAAGAGATGGAGAATCACTTGTTATTGGATTAGTGCATCGGAGGTTATATGATTTTCTTCTATTGCGTCTTATTAGTGTATTTGGTTGGGCGTTCAATTGAAGAGCTTGATTTGATTGAATTCTAAAGTCCCCATTTTTTTTGTTTCTTGTTTTTTTTTGCCCGCGAATTCTAAAGTTCCTATGCCTATTTTTGGGTGCAGTCATCTATTGGTAATTCTACAGTCAAAGGTTGATTTGCAGCATATTCCTATACCTGGTGATACCAGAGGCATGGCCAACCCTATAAGGTAACGCTTGATGAACATTTTTAATTCGGTCTTCTTCTCTATTCTATTCTGATGGCTCATCATACTTTTCAGGCACCATTCTGATGAATTCACTAAGCCTGTTTCTAGTAAAGGAATCTGTATCGATGATATACATCTAAGTTCAGATGACTTAGAAATGTACATAGACCTTGCCCCATTTTTGAACCCCTCACCATATATTGTACCCGAAGACATGTCTTTGACAAAGGTGTGTGATATTTATCCTTCAAAGACTTGTTTCATTCTCCATTTTTGTTGTTGTATACAGTCATTAATTGTTGTCGATGACACAGGTCTACAATCTTTTCCGCCAACTAGGTTTGAGGCATTTATTTGTTGTTCCTCGACCATCTCGTGTTCTTGGTTTAATAACCAGAAAAGATCTGTTGATGGAGGTAATCTAACTAACTATTTAATTTTGATTGTATTAGAACAGCAGAAAATGAATTCTTCTTTATCTTTTCTTACTTTGTAATTGATATGTTGGCAGGACACCAAAAATGTAAACACAATACAGCTCCAATCAACTAGCACATTGTCTTTATGATGGTTTACTCATGTTACATCTGTTTGATTCAAGTGAGTTCTCGTTTATTTATATTCGATGGTTTGTAGCATATACACAGCGCGCTCGCGCACACTTACATATTTGACCAGGATCTAGATACTGCCTGAGGTAAATTGGCAATATTATCCTCCCTCTCCTTCTCCATATTGCAGGATTCTGCAACAAGATGACAGGGGATGCAGATGCTGAGAGTCTTTTGCTTAATGGTTTTCTGGCTTATACTCAAATATATGACTGATACAACTCAGAATTCCCTTCAAAGTAGTCTTTGAGCTTCCCTTTTTGCTTGAAGCTCATTTTCTTATAGTTTTTGTTGGTCGTGTTAGAATTAGTTGTAGTAATTCCCAATAATTAGTCCAGTTATTTTCTAGGGAGATTGCAGAAAGCATGCCCTAAAAAATTTTGTATATCATCAGCTAGGGAAGGGGGGAAGAAGATTCATCACAGATGGCTGAAGTTGGTAGAATAAAACGGAATGGTTTCCTTTCAATTCTTTCCTGATGTGTTGGTTTAGGGTTCTTCTTTTTCAATATATGCCGTAGGCCTAGACAGAATAATGTGGTTGGGGGCTGTTGACTTGTAATTTCAAAAGATTTTTTTTTTTAATAGCGATTTCCAATTTTTATAATATTTTATTTGATTCCATCACCAGCGTCCTATTATTTCGGTTTATTTAAAGTAGTTAAACAGATCGAAAGGTGAAACAAAAAGAAAAAAAGAGAGAATAGTTTAACATATCTTATCATTTTTAGATTCTAATTATTTTAAAAGTTTAAACAAACCTAAAATTTCTGAAAAGTATTTTTTTTGACAAAAAAGTTATATATCTAATCAACATGTAAGGCTGCATCGACTTAAAGCATCTACTCAACACAATTTAAAATATTTTTTTTTAAGATTCTGATTATTTAATAAAAATCGAAACAGATATACTAAAATTTATTTAAAGTAATTTTTATTAAAAAAGGTTTAAACAAATGAGCAGATGTTTTATACCTAAAATTATCGAACTGGAAATAATATATTAATATTTAGAGTTATCTCATGTGAAAATCAATAAATAAAATAAAGATATAAATTAGGACAAACCAGAATGAAACATTTTAAAACTATTGGGCTTTTCGAATTTAAAGATCATTGTATTGTTTTTTTTTTATAGAATGTATTGTTTAAGCTAACCAATTTTTATTTATTCTGATAAGATTTGAAATAAGTGACAATTATCCAGTTTAATTATTTTATCTTTTTAATTAGATAAGGCATATATCATCTAAATAAATCATTATCTTAATTGTGATAAGAGATATCAACCAATCAAAAAAACCAATAATTTTAAAAGGTTTCTCTCTATATATAGACACAAAAATGCCTAGCAACATACACCAAACATTGTTTCGAAGTCGGAACTACTCAAGAAGATTTTACTTCGCAACAGGTACGTAAGTTCTTTTACATTATTATAAGAAGTCTTACACATAAACTGTCCTTGTAAATATTTGAGTAATTGAGTTCATTATAATTTTTTTTACCTGAATTATAAATTTTAGGTTTAAGGTAACCCCTGCACCCTCAAAAAATTTTCAAGATACATCTAGCTGCCTAAAATATTTTTTTTTTCATTGGTGTAATTCTGTTCTAGAATATTAAAAATAAGCAATTTCAACCTAAACGACTAAACTTAACAGACCCCCCCTAACGCTGTTAAAAAAAACTCCTTTTCTCTCAAACCCTCACTCTTTTCTCAACTACGAGTTGATTAAATATAAGATAAAATTGATTTTTTTTAGAAGATTAATGAAACTAAATAAGTTACTTAATCATAATATATGCTATGTATCCTTAGATTATATATTAATTTATTAGTTAAATTAATTAGTTTAAAGAAAAAAATAAGAATATAAATACTCTAAAGTAATTTAATTAGTTTCTTTAATTTTTCTAAAAAAGTCAATTTTATCTTATAATTAGGACCAGAAGGAGTACTAAATTTTATACTTTTATTTGTTGATAATGATCAGGTGTTAGATGCACATAAACCCTAAACTTTGTACCTTTATTTAATGGTGATTGATTGATTAATATATTGATTGTTATTCCAGGAAGATGGAAGATTCAAAGCAATTAGCTGAATTGAGAAGGGAGAAGAGATTCTTTGAGCTTGTACCAAGAGATGTTCTTGAGACCATGTGTGATACCTTATCAATTAAAGATCAATTTCGATTTGCTAGGGTTTGTAAGTCAACTCACTCTTCGGTTTATGAACGACCGAACCCGAAAGCACTTGAAGACACTCCATGGCTGATTGGTCTCACTGACAACACATCATCGCTCTGCGAAACAATATATGATGACCAAGTCACATGTTATCAGATAGGAACAAGACCATTCAAATATTCTGAACCAAACATTCTTGGATACTCTAAAGGATGGTTTTATGTTCACTATTCTCGCAACGACTTAATCCACCTTGTGAATCTATTCATCAATGTTCAAGTTGATCTCCCCCCTTTGTCCACCATTGTTATACCTAAATTTAAATGCCGCTTTCTCTATGCTCAAGCTTTTGCATTATCATTATGTAAATCAATGAGGCCTCTTATGATTGCAATTGTTGATCAATATGGGGACTTAGCTTTGTGCAAGACTAATGGAGGCAGCACATGGAAAGCTCATGAACATCATCGCCCAGATGAAAGGTACTATGTTAATGTAACATTTTACCATGAAAAGTTGTATGCTATGAGAAAGCAGGAATTTGACACAGTTGACATATTTAAAGTTGGGTCAGATGATTTGAGGCTTTTTCCTATAGGAGTTATAGAATATGAAGATATCATTAATCTTTCATTATTGAACTCAATACGACAAGCATACCTAGTGGAGGATTCGAAAGGAGATAATATGTTTATTGTGATGGAATATCAACGTATGTTTGGTAAGGTTATTGAATTTGAGGTATTTAAGGTGGAACATGATGGGGATGAGTTCGTGAGGATGAATGATTTGGGAGATCAGATTATATTACTAGGTGACTCGTATTCTGAGATTATTGATGTTAAAGATTGTTCAACCTCTGATGTTTTTGAAGGCAACCAAATATGTTTCAAAGGTGGTTTTTATCATGATGTTGGTATCTATTCGCTCAAATATGGAAATACTATTTGGGAATATCCAAATAGGGGCATGCAATGCAGACAATGGATATTTCCCAGATTCATTACAACAACTGAATGCGATTGTGAGTCACATTGATATGCACCAAGGGCCGATCCTCAACTTTCAAGTGGCGTCCTAGGAAGAAGATTTTAAATATCATATTTGCCTCAATTAGGTCATTTTATTTTTTTTTCTTGTTTTTTTAATGTAATTTTAGTGTTTGAAAAAGTCGTTTTGTATTTAGTTCACTATTGATTATGGATTAGGAAGATTTGAATATTTTTTTTAGATATTTTGAATTATTCAAACCTATTACTAGTAGTTAGTTCGTATTTGTTTTTGAACATTTTTTTGTTTTACGTGCAAACTTACTCTAAGGATTTGTTTGGTTGGAGGGGAGGGGATGAAAAAAGAGCCCCTCCACTTATTTGGTTTGAAAAATTGGAGAGAGGGGCTTCAAAGGAGGGGCTCCCAATCCCTCCCATCCCCTCATTTTTGTTCCCCCCAAATTGGAGAGTTTTGAAGGGGATGGATAATGAGCCCCTTCCATTCCATCCCCTCCCCTTAAACCAAACAGGCCCTAAAGGTAAGGGGCGGCGTAATCTCTTTCATTCATTAAATAGTTGTCTAATCTCTTTCATTCATTAAATAGTTGTCTATTTTATCATTATTGGTTTGACGAGAAAGTAAGAGAAAAGGCTTTATATAATTGTAAATAATTACTTTATAAAAAATTAATAGGAATAAGTCTGTAAAATGATAAATAAACGCCAAGAGGTTAATATTATTTTTTACCTAGCGTAAAAATATCAAAATATTTATTTTAATCAACGATCTTGTTGGGCTACCATTGATTATCGAACCATTTGGCAACATGGTTTGTAATTAAAAATATTATACTTTCTAATAATATCTTTTTACAGTAGCAATACTGTATTATTTAATAATTTAAATCTTATTATTATTTAAAAATCTTCACACATAACTTAAAATTCAACTTCACAAAATTTTCAAAAATTCACAACTAAGGCATCTGAAATTCATAAATGACTTTGTCTTCCAAGCAAGAAGATTTGTAAATTAAAACAGTGCGATAAATTATGAATTCTTCCTTCAAAATTTATAAGCCCTGCGTAAAAGACCAAGGTAATTAAACCCGGATCGGTCACTAAACCAGCCGGGGTACTTGGTCAAGGGTCAGTGGGTCAGACCGGAGCTAAACCGGGACCAAATCGGTGAGAAATTGAAGATTTTAGGCTTATACTATGAAATTCTAAATGAAAAATAAAAAAAAAGTTGCTTTTTTTAAAAAAATAAAAATAAAAAATTCGGACTGGACCGAGTCACCGGATCGGACCGATCTACAGGCCGGTTGGTTGGTTTCTGGTCCGGTCCGCGTTATATTACCTAGTAAAAGAAATATAGAATTTCTAGGTATCTATATATCATATAATACTCTTCCAACAAAATTATTGTTCCTAAGTAACGCACGGACACGATTTCTTCTCCCATCCAATTTCACTGTTCACAAGCAATAAACGGATCAGATCTTGATGATGTGCCTATCAACCTGACACAGCATCAGCATCAATGAATTTTTGTCACATCAGTAATATATTTTTGTCAGGTCATATTTCCCAATTAGATTGCCACATAAGCAACTAACAGAGTGATCACCAGGTAGGCAAAATTGACACCGTTAAATGCAGCTCCAAGTCCTTTTCAAATTTTAAGAGACCAACTGTTATAAATGGAGCAAATTTGAAGGACTAAAACCATTTATTTCAAACTTGAGGGACCAAAATCAAAATTAATTAAAATTTTAAAGACAAAAAATGATATTAATCCTACATAATATATTGAAGTGCTCTGTTGGTTCGATTGTTACAATTATTTTGGCGACTAGAGGGGTCATAGCCTTAGCACAGTAGACTTTGTTATTGGTGGTGAGCCGGTGAAAATGGGGGCTATTTGTTTTTTCCATAAAGGGTATTTAAATGATGAGTTAAAGGTCAAATTTTATCTTAAAAGCTGTCACGTAAGAAAAATATTGTCCTTGAAGTTTTTAGCCAAGCGATGCCACCTAAGAAATTTTTCAAATTGTAACAATTTTACCTATTCAGGTTAAGTTTGATTGTTATTTGACTAGCTATGTTGAGTTGGCAAGTTCAACTGTTGAGGAAGGCCTCAATGGAGAATAATTTAGAAGTATAACAAGGGGCTTTGATAATTTCCCCCCCCCAAATTTAGGGCAAGTGTAAATTGTAGAAACATTGTAATATTACTTCGATTTGTTTTTGTTGTTAATAAAGGAAGTGTTGTGCAACTTTGCACACCCCTTTAAGGAAACGAAAATTTCTGAGGGAATAACCTATTTTTTCATCAAAATAAGAAGCACAAACAGTCCCTCACCTTGATAAAAAAAGGTTAGTTACCCAATCCAATATTTTTATTATTTAATAAAAATATTAAATAAAAACAAACTTAGGGCACATGAGAAATGCTTGCCAATATGTGAAAAGTGAAATCTTCTCAACATCCCAGGGTAGGAAAGAGACCAAATGTGGACTCCATAGATAGGATACTATTCATTTATTGCTTGTGATCATACAAGTTTTTTGCCCCCTTAAGAAAAACTTTAGGTGAGTCAGATCTTGGGACTCGCCAGAGTTCTGACACCCCTCAGGGCTCAAAGAGTTCAAATAGAAATATTTGTAGATTGCCGGTTAATAAGATTCTTACATCAGTAACGAAATTTGAACTCATGATCTTGTAGATTTTGAGTCAAGTTCATATCAACTAGACTAATATTTATTAACAAAATCATAGAATTTTTAGATATAGAATTGATTGGATCATATAGTTATCTATTTTATTGGCACTTATTAATAGGGAGGCTAGAAAGCAGGAAGAGCAAGGAATGACATGGCCAATCCTATAAGACCAAAAGATGCCATGAAAGGGGCAGCCTTGTTGGGGCAAGGACAGGTGTCATCCCTTGAAGGGGTTGGAGGTTTTGTTGCAGAAACCCTGATGACATTGACATCAATCTTGAGACCTTCTTGGCAGTGTCCTGGAATGCCACAAATGAAGTAGTGGTGGCCATAAGTGTTGATTTTGATGGAATCATTTCCTGTGTTGAAGGTTTCTAATGGAGTCCCTTCTGAGACATTGCATGACTTGTACATCTCATTTGTCACTCTCATCACATTGTGGTACTCAGGATTGTACTCAAAAACTGCTCACACAAATTCCCACATATCAGTTTCAGTAGTTCTTCCTCTTTTAATTCATATCTGGATTTCTTTAATATGTCTGAACCCTTGTTTGCTCTGTTTGTTTAGGCTTAAAAACAAGTGGTTTTTTTTTTTAGAAATTTCAGAGATTTTATGAAAATAGAACTTGTTGTGTTTGGTTACAATCCTTAAAAAAATGATTTATTGTTCAGTATTTTTTAGATTTTGAGATGTTTCTGTGTGTATATTTATTTTTTTCATCTAACATTATCTTTTATCTACTGCAACCAATTATTTTCAAAAGCTACTTAAAATAAACTAATCCAAATTTAGGGTAACTTTTCAAAAGTAATTGGAAATTTGATTCTTCTAATCTTCTTGTTTTTTTAAAAATATTTTGATGATTTTTGTGCGTTTAAATTTATACCCTAACATTTCTCAAAAGCATTACACCCCCACAACCCAAAAAAAAGTTATTTTTCATGAAAAAAAAGGCTAAAACAAACTACCCTTCATGATGTAATTTGAAAAATAAATAAATATTCACCTTGACCAATTTTTTTCCCATATTGTTACATGTAAAAGGCTGTTTCTAACATGCTATATTAAAATCGGAAATGAACAAAACAAAATTGAGCAATTGGGATTTATAGGACTTACTAATGGTATCACCAACAATGATGTTCTTGGAAGAAGCCCAATTCTTGTAGTCTACTTTGCCTAGGGTTGTCCAACCAGCAGAGTCTCCAACCTTATACACTGCTCCTTCACAAATCATCTTCATCATCATCATCATTGTCACCAACACAACAACATTTCTCTGTACAAAAGACATGTCTCTGTCTCTAAGCTCTCTTTTGAAGCAATTAAGATTAATTTCCTTCTCCTTTGGTTTGAGAGAGTTAAGGAGGCTCTTCCCTTTTTATATGTCACTTTGATTATGGAGAATTAATTTAGTGTTTTGGAAGTTGCAACTTCATTAATGGAAAAGGGAAAATGAGATAAAATTAAGGTTAAGGAATGGATGATCTGTAATAATAGTTAACTGCCATTATCATTATAACAATATTTCTTTAAAAGCATTGTCTCTCTCTCTTTTTTGTTTTATTGTTTTTAAGGTAAATAGTTATGATCATTATCCATCTTGCAGTTAATTAGTTTAGCTGTTGTTATATTATGTGTGATATTGATGTGCTGCTGCTGTACTTCACGTGCAACAGAAATTTGAGTCTGCCATCAACACTTTTCTTAATTTTATCAAATATTCTTGAGACATATTTCAGTGATTAAAGTGCTGTAACTATTTCAAAGTATATTTTTTTCTCACTTCCGCTTCAAAAGGGTTAAAAAGGGAGTAATGCAGCTTCTGACCGTTAAAAATGTTAGAGATTAACGTTGTTTTTAGCATTCAGAACTTGTTTTTAACGATTTTTTTTTGGCCAAACAACTTGTTTTTAACGGTTAGAATGACTTTATTCCAACTTCAAAATTTTTAATGTAAAATTGATTCAAGAAAATTTTCATGCCCACAACTTCTAAAAAAAAAAAAAACTTCTAGAGAAAAATTGAATCCACAATATATATGCTATGAAATATCAAAGTCCTTTGAAAACTCTACAAAAACCTTATAAATTAATATAATACAAAGTCTTTACATATTCCACTATACAATTTTCAAGAGCACGTGGAATTCAGTGTCTCTATACAGAATGGAGCTAGTCAAAAGGTTGACTTTTCATACTTTACTTGATCCATTTCCATTCATTTTCTTCAACAAACTCTACATTTTGTCCAACCCATTATCAACATCATCATATTTTTTATTCTACAAATCTCTTCCACACTCTATGTTGCTTCCAAACCCTGTCCGTCATGTCCTCAATAGGCACGTTCATGGTCTCCGGCAAAAGCACCATCATAAACAACGACATGATCAACACCCACGCAGCGAAGAACAAGAAGATTCCATACGTCAAATGACACAGCATCGGTAGAAAAGACTCTGCAATCCCAAATGTGAAGAGGAAGTTCGTGAAAACGGTGACGCTTTGGCCTGCAGATCGAGTCCCCAACGGGAAGATCTCGGGGGGTATGGCCCACGCCAGTGGACCCCACGACCACGCGAAGGCGGAGTCAAAGGTGCACACCATCACCACCACGAAGATGGCCAGGCCTTTGGACAGCTCAGCCGGCTGGTCCCTGGCGTTCATTCTGAGGATGACGGCGATGACTACTAGCGAGAGGAACATTTGGACGCCGGCTTCAAGGAGGAGCATGCGGCGGCCGACCTTGTCGATGGCGTAGATGGAGATCAAGGTGGAGAGAACGTTGACGACGCCGATGATCACAGCCGAGTAGAGGGGAGCGTCCTTTTTGAAGCCCAGTGTCATGACGAGGAGTGGAGCATAGAACATGATGGAGTTGATGCCCGTAAATTGCTGGAAGATCTGCTCTAGGAATATATATTTTCTCAGTAAATTTTGCAGATACAGAAAAATTAAACGATTATGGTAAGAGAACTCGAATGTTGTTTTCCTCTCAAGTGTTTGTAAGATCTGTATATACATACTATTAATAAGATCACAAGATGAATGTTCGGATGGTTCATGCAAGGATAACATGAAGTGCCAGATTGCCAGGATCTATTTCATTTTGAAAATGAGACATACAATGGAATGAAGAAGAAGAAATAGACCTGAAGAGCAACGGCGATGATAAGTCGAGGTCGGTTCCGGCGAATGAAGAGGTGGGTGAAAGGGTGGTTGACCTGATTGGCGACCTGGCTTGCGTCAAGCAACTCCATGAACTCAGCCTCAATGTTGTCTGTACCTCTGATCTTTCTCAGAACCTCTTTTCCTTCTTCAATGTGTCCTCTCTGTATCAGACTGTTTGGAGTGTCCACCACCACCAATGCCGCCGCCGTCAGCAGCACTGCCGGTACTCCTGCCATTCCCAGTGATACCCTCCATTGCCAATCACCTTTTATCCTGTTCAAAATTATACATATATTCATTAACCCCATTTGTACTCGCTAGGTTCTTCAAAATCACTTATTTCGCTTTGAAAATCATTGAGGACAAGAATCAAAACAGAGGACTTACTTGCTGCTGCCGTAGTTGACAAGGTTGGCGAAGAGAATGCCAATGGTGACATTGAGCTGAAACAGTAGGTTCGTTGCCCCACGTATTCTTGTGGGGGCAATTTCGGAAAGGAACACTGGCACTGCCTATATATATTATTTAAGGGAAAAAAAGAAAAGAAAAAAGAAAAGAACAGATGATCAGTGATGAGATGATGAAATCTAAGGTATAAATACACTACCAATTTATCAACTGGATATAGTTTCAACTTTCATGGGGAAGCTTGTGTAATTCAATATTTGTTTACAAGTACAAATAAACAAAACTGTGTGATTTTGATTGTGTTACTAAGATTATAAAAATAAATTTCCGTTACTTACAAAGACAATTACAAGACTGGTGGGACCTATGGTATAAAAAATAATGGAAGTTAAATTTTCTTAACGGCGTTTTTATATCTGCTCTCAAATAAATTGTTTATATATATTATTGCACCCGAAAATAGTTAATTCTTATGGGTGCTCATAACGAAATTGTTTATTACTAAATTTTCATCTTTGTCTTTAATAAATAGTACTCCCTCCGGTCCTTGATATAAAACATATTTATAAAATTAATTTTGGTCATAAATATAAGACATAGGGCCTAGGATCTATTTAGTTCGATCACATTACACCCTGCAGTGCAGTACAATGCAATGCGATACAACCATAATGCAATGGAATATTAATGGGAGGGTTGGTGTTTAGTTTGATTTTTAAGCAAGGTGTAATGAGTCATTTTTTTAATAATTATTTAAAATTGATATATCACACAAAGTCTATTTTATCCTTAATATAATCTTTATATAAATAATAGTTAAGAGTCATCACGCAGCCTTGTCGTAACCATCACGGTATCTCGCCACGGATCGTCCAATGGCGATGGTTGTGGTGGTGGAGGCGAAGGTAGCAATGATATAGGCAGGTGGTGACAACGACAACGACGGAGGAGGTGGAGGCGGCGGCAGTGGCAATGAAGGAGGACGGGAGGGAGTAGTATTATGAGGAAAAATAATAATAAGTGAGACAAAAATTTTTGATCTCATTTTTAAAATGAGGAAGAATCAAAATTTCCAGTAGTTCCAAACCCCTCCTCTTTCCATCCTATCCTCTTCCTTCATTTTCTTTTTCTAACCATAAGATCAACATTTGAATGATCCAGATTTAGTTTTATACAAAATATTATTGTTTTTAATTTTCTTTAATTTATTGTAGTGTTGAATTATTCATATCAAAATTCAGTAATTTGTATTTAATTAGTTATTTTTTTTATAATTTAATATTTTAATAATAATTTTATAAAAGATAATATATGAATCATTCATATATGGACCGTCTAATGGTTTAAAAAAGAGAAAAAAAAGGGAAGAGGAGAGTTTCGAATCAAATCGTAAACTATATCTTATATTTAATAGTAATAGAGAGCAAATGAATAAACTATAAATAACAATAAAGTATTGGTTTAAGTAAAATGTTGTAATGAGTTCCACTTTCACCCTTGTGATAGGTGCAACAGTGAAGCTAGACAAAAAGGGAAAAAAAAAAGCAATGAAATCAAAAGGTCATATTGGGACTAACCTGGTTACCAAAGCCAAGACCACAACCAAACAAAAGTCTTGCAGTGATGAGCATGGGAAGGTTTTGAGCAGCTGCACCAACCGCAGTTCCACAAAGGGAGAGGATGCCAGCTAAGAGCATGCTCATCCTTCTCCCAAATTTCCTTGTCGTATAAGCTGCGACCACTGTCGCTGCCATCCCTGCCAGGTATGAACACGACGTGAACAGTTGGCTCCCCCAGTCGTCGTTTTGGCAGTAATTATCACTTTGCGTTCCCTTTTCCCCCGGGAAGAACTTCTTCAAGAATGGCCTCATGAATATCAGTCCCCCTGGTTCAGTTAATCCCATGAGCCCATCACACAACCCACTTTCTTTTCTTTTCTTTTCTTTTCTTTTTTTCCTGGGAATTCTCTGGAATTTATATTTTAAATTCATGCTAAATGTTGGGTTAGACACCCGATGAGTTTATTTCTTATATCCACAAGGGTAAATATGTATTTTCCAAGAGCCACACATAAAATATCACGACTCAGTATACAAATGAGCGAAACTTTAAATTTTGGGTGAAATTCGGGTCAAACAAAAAATATCGGGTGAAATTTTAGTAGAAGATAGCACAGTCCATGCCTTGGTTTCCAGAATTTTCGAGGATTATAACTTGAAATTTCCCATTAACATCTCCAAAATCGATAAACTCGTTTTCGATCACGATTTCCGCTCAAAAAAGAGACGGAAGGTGGAGGAGGAAGTGGAAGAGAAAGAAAATTGAAGATATGCACCTGAAACGCCGATGTCGTACCCGAACATGAGGCCACCGGTGGCGGCCATGAAAGCTGAAGTGACGAGAATCCGAGTGATATTGGCATCGAAGTTTCGGCTGGAAGTAAACTGTACGGCGCCAGTCATGATAGTTTAGGATCTACACAGGAAGGTCGAAACAGCACAGAAAGTCAGTTAATCAAATCAATTAAAGCCAAAGTAAGAAGAGGAAGAAGGAAATTGGAGGGGGAATATAAAAGTAATGTCGACGGCGTGGAGAGAATAATAAATATTTAAGGTCGTGGCTCCACCTCTACCACCGTCACAATCGTCATTCCTTTCCAAGACGAAGCAATTAAACAGCGAATACGGACACATCAGCGAAAATAGTCGTCGATCATCTGATTGGCGTTCATGGTCATGGTCCTCGATTCCGTGGGGAGAATTTTTTAGTCGCAACATCACCGGATAAGAATTCAAACTTCGTTTCAGCGAATTCGACCAATAAGAGTTCTTCTCCGTCCACCCAAGATATTTAGTTATTTTTAATATTTAAATTAGCACTCGTAATAAAAGGTGGATTTCTCCCGATTTAGACAAGGGCTGCCGTTGAACTTCCAACTTATTATTAAAAGAACACTTGCTATTCACGTTAATATTAGTTGGGTAGTACTTGGACATATTTATTTTAGCGATCAGATTGTTTATAAGTTATTTTTTACGTAGATTGAGACACAATTCCTTTCACATACTTACCTCGTATACCGTAAATTATGATTAAAAAATTACTTTTAAATATTTCAATCACTCATTCAAACGAAGACCTAATAACTTATGATCATTGTTACGTTGTCCAAACTATACTGATAGGTGTTGGTTCAAAGAATTTAGCACTTTAAGCATGAGGTTTTGAGTTTCGGATGGGAATATTTGTGAATAAAAAAAAAAAAAAAAACACCAATAGAAGAGCTATGCAATTCTAAAGGCGTGCCTTAATTTATATTATCCATGATAATAACTCTTTAACGGTACAATTTATTACGTGATCATCAACCATACTTTTAAACGCTGGTCATTACTTAATATAAAATATAAACAATATATCACATCACACTTTTATAAATAGTGTTTCTTGTTTTTAAAACAAAAATATTCTTATGTATGAATGTCAATGAATATTTTTTTTTGGGGGCCCTACCCTTAAAAGCCAAATGGGTCCAAAGTGAGAAAAGAATTAGTTGAAAAAGGCACATTTGAGTTCCTTAATTTTGATGTAAATTTTAAAAGGGAAATGGACCAATATTACATCCTATCCTTGTTATAAGATTTGTTAACAACCAACTTATTGGCATCTTGAATATATATATCGTCTTTGTTTAGTTTCTCCCCTCTTGCTTTTGGATTCTGATTCATTATACATATATCTTGATGATTAATTAACGTGCAGCAAGAAGTAGCATACATATTCATCAAAATTCAGCTCCAAATCTGCATAAAATTACACTACTCACAAGCTGTGAAAACTATGAATTGGGGAAAAGTACTCATTAAAAATTATGGGCTAAGGGAAATTTTGCTCCGAAAATTTTTTGGGGGCAATTTTACCCTAACCATTGTTCCAGTTAATTTTAACTATTAGTTAATCAAATATGCTAAGCTGATAGTCCACATGTCATCCACGTCATTCTTGTTAAGGTGTAAATTTGCGCACAAAGTCCATATGTCATTTACTTTATCTTTTTTCAAAGTTATATTTAAAACTTTTGAGGCAAATTTGCACATTAATAAAAATGATTTGGATGACATATGGACTACTAGCTCAGCATATTTGGTCAAGTAACGGTCAAAATTTACTTGGATAATGGCCAGGACAAAATTGCTCCATTTTTTTTACTTCCGAGGCAAAATTGCCCCTGGTTGAAAACTTCTAGAGCAAAAATGCCTCTTAACCCAAATTTTATTGGGAAAGAGGACCTACATCAAACTTAGATAGAGTACTAATTACAAAATTTAATAAGTATTAGTATTTACTAGGAGTAAAAATTTAACAAGTCTTTACCACCAATAAAATTTTCAATATGGGATTTTCCCCTAATTTCCCTTATTTTGGGTTTTAAACTCTGTGCAACAAAGTAAACGAATATATAGTTTTATTTTAAAGCTGAAAAAGCCGTATCCTTATGAAGAGCCATATTGTTGTAAAGCACTGAAGCTTGAGGCTAGAAACCAGCAAGAGCAAGGAATAAGATGGCCAGTCCTATAAGACCAAAAGATGCCATGAAAGGTGAGGCTTTGTTAGGGCAATTAGGACACTGGTCATCATCATCATCATCATCACTTCTTGATGGAGTTGGAGGTTTTGTTGCGGAAACCCTAATGACATTGACATCAACCTTGAGACCATTTTGGCAGTGCCCTGGGAAGCCACAAATGAACCAGTTGTGGCCATAGCCATTGAGCATGATGGAGTCATTTCCTGTGTTGAAGGTTTCTAAAGGAGTCCCTTCTGAAACATTGCATGACTTGTACATCTTATATGGCACTTTCATCACATTGTGGTACTGAGCATTGTACTCAAAAACTGCTCACACAAAGTTCCACATATATGTCAGTTTCATTAGTTCTTCATCTTCTAATTCATATATACCAACAATCTCTCTTGTAGTTTAATTTAGGTTTAAGGTGTAGTTTTACCAACAAAGTTTTTCCTTAGGAGTGTCTGGCACAAATAAATTTTGAAAGGAGTAAAAATACCAATAAACAATTTAAAATGGTGCAAATTCGCCAAAAACTGTTAAATTTCACTAAATACCTTTAGGGTTTTTTTCTCTTATATTTTAATGGCCGTTTAGTCAAATTTAAATGTTTTGGTGGATTTACACAATTTTAAATTATTTATTAGTATTTTTCCCTGTTTCAAAACTTATTTGTACTAGACGCCCTTCACAAAAAACTTTGTTAGTAAAATTGCATCTTAACCCTTTAATTTAATTAGTGTTTAAAAATAGGGGTTAATATCATTATTGGCCCTTATATATAGTTTGACCGAATTTTGATTCTAATAGTTATAGTTTCAAATATTAGTTTTGGTCCCTATGGTTTTATAAAAGACTTGGTTTGAGTTTGATTATAGGGACCAAAACCGAAACTCGTTAAAAGTATAAGGCCAATCGTTAATCTCAAGCCAAATCTTTATGAAACTATAAAGACTAAAATCAATAATCTGAAACTATATAGGGGGACTAAAACTAAAATTTGATCAAATTATAAAGATTAATAATAGTATTAACCCCTTAAATTTAAGTGAAAGTGTGAATAATAAGAGTCAATGATGTACAAGGAAAAATTCACATGTCCTAATTTAATTAAAAAATAATAATATGTCAGATATATGAACTTAATTATACTGGAGTTTTTTCCCTTCAAATAAACAAAACTTAAAAGTAGATGTGAGTTTCATGTGCAATGCATCTGGTGTTTGAGATGATGAATTACATCTATTTTACGGACGGTTAAAGGTCATTTTTATCTTGGAAATGGAAGGATTTGCAAAGGAGCCATGGGTATTTGAAAATTTCTTTTAGCCCCATATCTCTCAGGGGGTGTTAAAAAGGAATAATGTCACCCTAACTATTTAAAAACTAACACACTGTTATTATTTTTTAACAGTTATGGCATTATTTCTCTATTTTTAACATTTTTGGAGCTATATTGAGCCAAAATAATACTTCTAGATACCTACAGTTTATTAGCAGACACTTCCTTGACAAAAATGACCCTTAAACCCTTTATGAAGAATAGGACTTATTATAGATTTAGGAAACTTACTGATGGTGTCACCAACTTGAAAGTTGTTAGAAGCAGCCCAATTCTTGTAGTCTACATTGCCAATGGATGTCCAACCAGGGAAACCGCCAACCTTGTACACTGCTCCATCTGCCATTATCGCCATCTTCATCATGATCATCAGAGTAATAATCAACAGAACAACAACATTATTTCTCTGTACCAATGACATATCTCTCAATAATTCCTCTGATGAAGCAAAAACTAAGAATCACTTTTAATTTCTCTGTATTTAACTTTCCTTCTTTTTGTGTGTAAAATATATTGATGAGAGTTAATGGGAGGCTCTTGTCTTTTTATATATACACCTCTTTGTTTCTTTTTTTAAGGAGATTAAGGTTGTGGAAGTTGCAACTTCAGTAATGGAAATTGGATAGGAGAGACAATTATCGTTGAGGAATAATTGGTAATAACAGTTAAAATGTAATTATCTATAGCTGTTTTTAAAGCAGATTAATTCAGTTCCTGCCCCGTTTTGTATTTTTTTTGTTTTATTGTTCTTTTAGTTGCACGGATTTGGTTATGATCATTATATCTTATATGTATGTAGAAGGCATGTCTTATTTTTATACTAGTATAATTTTTTTTTCTATTTACAAAGATGATTGGAGATCAAATTGTTTGATAACTCTTGTGAATGAGTCAATTCAAGAGAGTATCAAAAATTAAATGTGGGCACATTTCTTAATGAGAATTTAAAAGTTAGTTCAACAAGTTACGACGAAATAACCACTTTCATTAGACTAACTATGTTTATCTGTTTTGTATGTGTATGTATTATAAAGTTTTTTTTTGACCTGGGTATTTATTATAAAGTTTGAGCTTTGAAGTTCTTAGCCTACCACAGGCATAAAATAAGAAATTGATTTTGAGTTATATTATTATTCTAAAGAAAACTCAAATCCAGTGTATTAAGGAACACTATATTCAAATCTTCAAAGAAAATTAAAAAACGATCATAGTCAGATTATTTCATTTTATATTGGTATAATTCTATGTATACAATGACCCAAGGAGTATTATGAGGCTACTCCAACTCGTTCACGTATATGAGTATTATGAATTTTGTTTTTTCTTATATGACCACACATCCATCTCAACATCCTCATCTCGGCTACCCCCATTTTAAGTTCATGTTAAGCCCAACACTCACTACCATATAGCATTGCTGATCTTATAGCAGTGTCATAAAGCTTCCCTTTTACCTTAGTAGGTACTTTTTGATCACAAATAACTCTAGTAGCTTTTCTCTATTTATACTATCCAGCTTGAATTATGTGATTGACATCTTCATCAATTTCATCATTTTGTTGTATAATTGATCCCAAATATCTAAATTTTGTCACTTGTGGAATGACTTGTCTCCCAAATTTAACTTCCACTTCACTTCGACCTTGTCTCTTAGAATAACTGCAATGCATATATTCAGTTTTGCTTTTACTCAGACGAAAGCCCTTTAATTCCAAAGTCTATCTCTATATCTCAAGTTTAGAATTAATTTCCTCATTGGATTCAGCCAATAGAACTATATCTTCCGTAAAAAGCATGTATTTAGGGATCTCCTCTTTTATAGGCTCAGGTAGAACATCTACCACTAAATTAAATAAATAAGGGATCAAAGCTGATCCATGATGTAGGCCAATCCTTATAAGAAAGTCCTTTGTAACACCTTCAAGCATTCTAACATTGGTTGTAACCCCCTCATATATATTCTGAATGGCTTTAATATATGCAACCCACATCCCTTTCTTTTCCAAGGCTTTTCAAGTACATCTCTTGGTACATGATCATAGGCTTTTTTCAAATTAATGAAAACTATATGCAAATCTTTTCCTTTACTCCTATGCTTTTCCATTAGCCCCCTTAATAAATAAATCACTTCTGTTGTAAACCTTTCTAACATGAATCCAAATTGGTTTTCAGCAATATCAGTCTTCAACCTTAACTCGTATTTAATCACATTTTCCCACAATTTTATTGTATGACTCATAAGCCAATTTCTTTGTAGTTTGCACAATTCTGAATATCCCCTTTATTTTTATAAATAGGGATCGAAGTATTTTTTCTCTACTCATGCGGCATTTTCTTGAAATGTAAAATCTCATTAAATAATTTTATGAGCTACAACACATCCTTTTCACCCAAACATTTCCAAACTTCAAAAGGAATACCATCAAGTCCAATAGCTTTATCATTTTTCATTTTCTTAAGAGATTCCTTAACCTCACCAACTAGAATCCTGCGGTAAAATAACAAATTGAGATCACCTTCTCAAGTTGTCAAATCTTCCCAGTCACAAGGTAACCCTTGCCCTTCATCATTGAACAACTTATAAAAAATAAGCTTCCCACCTATTCTTAATATCTCCGTCAGTAACCAAAACTTTGCCTTCTTCGTCCTTTAGACACCTCACTTAGTCCAAGTCTCTCGATTTTCTCTCATTATTCTTTGCAATCTTGTAAATCTTGCATTCTCCTGCCTTTGTCCCTAACTCTTCAAAAAACTCCTCATATACTTTATTACGAGCTTCACTCACTGCCTTCTTATTAATCTCCTTTTTAGCCAAACGATACATTTCCTAATTTTCAACATTATTACACAAGTGTATGGCCTTAAAACAATCTTTCTTATATTTGATTTTCTCTTGAACAGTCTCATCCTACCACCAAATCTCCTTATCTTGCCGACCAAAACCTTTTGATTCTCCCAAAATTGTTTTAGCAACCTTCTAGACCTTTTTAGATATACTCTCTTACATGATATTAGCACTTCTTTGTAACCCCTACCCCCTCCTTTAAAAGAGTTCTCTTAAAAATCTCCCACTTCTCCCCTTTAATTGCCACCACTTGACCCTTAAGTTAAAACTTGCTGGCGCTTTTGTTTTACACACTTAATATTCATATCAAGGACCAAAACCTTATGTTGTGTGATATAATTAACATACTTATTCGTATTAATTTTACAGACTTATTTTTAGTGATACAATTATATGCCACCGGCCAGTCGGCCACCCTTAACTTTAGAATGGGGGTGCGCTTAAAACGAAAATTTCAATAACAAACATCAACTAACTACTAGTAATAGATTTGAATAATTCAAAATAGTTTAAAAAAATTAAAATCCTCCTAATCAATGATGGACAAAATCTAAAATGACTCTTTTAATAATAAAATTATAAAAAAACAAAAAAAAATGACTTAGATGACTTAGATGAGAGCAATATGATATTTTAAATTTCTTCCTTCTATGGTGCGACTTATGAGTTGAGTATTATATAGCTAGGATGGCTTCTCTCACTCAGCCCCTTATGCATATCAATGTGACTCACAACCGCATTCAGCTGTCATAATAAATCTGGGAAATATCCATTGTTGGCCATGTAGGCCCCTCTTCGGTACTTCCCAAATAATTCGTCCATCTCTGATTGAATAGATGCCAACATCAGCATAACCATTACCCTTGAAACATATTTGGTTTCCTTTAAAAATATCAGAGGTGGAACAATCTTTAACGTCAACAATCTCAGAATACGAGTGACCTATCAACAAAATTTGGTCTCCCATATCATCCAGCATCATGAACCCATCCCCATCACTAACCACCTTAAAGATATCAAATTCAAAAACCGTACCAGACATATATCGATATTCCATCACAAGAACCATATTATCTCCTTTAGCATCCTCCACTAGATGTGCTTGTCGTAATGGTCGAAACAATGAAACACTTATAACTTGAGAATAATCTATAACCCCCAAAGGAAAAAGCCTCAAATCATCTTTGTCAACTTTAAATATGTCAACCCTGGCGAATCTCTTTCTCATAGCATACAACTTTTCATGGTAAAATGTTACATTAACATAGTACTCTTCATATTGGTGATAATGATCATGATGAGCTTTCCATGTGCTGCCTCCATTAATCTTGCACAAAGCTAAGTCCCCGTATTGATCAACAATTGCAATCATAATAGGCCTCATGGATTTACATAATGATACTGCAAAATTTTGAGCATAGAGATAGTGACATTTATATTTAGGTATAGCCATGGTGGACAAAGGAGGGAGATCAACTTGAACATTGATGAAGAGATTCACAAGTTGGATTAAGTCGTTGCGAAGATAGCGAATATATAACCATCCTTTGTAGTACCCAAGAATGTCTGGTTCGCCATGTTTGAATGGTATGTTTCCTATCTGATAACAAGTGACTTGGCCGTCGTATATTGTTTCGCAGAGCGATGATGAGTTATCATCGAGACCTATCAGCCATGGAGTATCCTTACGTGCTTTAGGGTTTGGTCGTTCATAAACTGAAGAGTGAGCTGACTTACAAACTCTAGCAAATCGAAATTGATCTGCAATTGATAAGTGATCACACAGGTAGTCAAGAACATCTCTTGGTATAAGCTCAAAGAATCTCTTCTCCCTTCTCAATTCAGCTAATTGCTTTGAATCTTTCATAGTCCTGGGTTACCTATTAAAATGTTAATCAATCATCATCAATAAATAAAAGTATAAAGTTTAGGGTCAAGGTGCACCCAAAATATTTAGTGGTGTAATTTTACACTTAGCACATTAAAAATGGAGCAATCTCACTCCATTCTCTAACTCTATCATCTCTTATTGAGAGGATAAAAGAAAGCCATCCTTCCCTCTCAAACCCTCGCTACTTTTTTCCTGCCAAAGAAAATTCAGAGTACAATCGATACCACCACCACCATCAAGCTCTAGCTCTTTAGAATGTAGTATGATAGAAATTCTATAATTTTATAGAAGGCACCCCCAAAGAATTTGTTTGCTAAACATATTAAAAGAATGAATAAGAAAATAATATTATTAGGGAGAGCAACAAAAATAAAATAAAAGAAGACGACGACACGATGGTCATTCTTCCGCCGCCATCTCTCACCGAGCCTTAGCACTCTTCTTTGTTCCCACTAGCTTATGTCGGACAGCACCAGTCCCACCAGTCCCACTCCTGGCTCCTTCTTCAAAATGCCCAGCCTGATCCCCCGATCCCAATCCCGATCATCTTCGCTGCCGGCCCCCACACACTCCGACGAATTCTGCGGCACTCCAATCTGAAGGGGATGCTGATGGATTGGGGCTCTGGATTTTCTCGGCCGTGTGAAAGAAGGGAGGGTTTGAGAGGAAACCATATACTTTTTCCAATGAAATTGGTCTATTTTTAATACTTTAGGATCAAATCGCATCACTAAAATATTTTATAATTCAGGATGCATTTCAAAAAAAAAAAAAAAAAAAAGGGTGCAACTTGCCTCTTAAGCTTAAAGTTTGGTGCAGTTTATTCGTATGATTTCTTATAATAATGCAAAAGAACTTACGTACCTGGTTGGAAAGTAAAATCTTGTTTCGTAATTCCAACTTTGAAACAAGGTTTCGCGTATGTTATTAGGAAGTTCTCTCTCTCTCTCTCTCTCTATATATATATATATAGAGAGAGAGAGAGAGACCTTTGAAAGTTATTGGTCTTTTTGAACTGTTTATATCCCGTATCTATCACAATTAAGATAATGATTTATTTAGATTATGTATGCCTTATCTAATTAAGAAGATAAAGAAATTAAACTGGATGAATGTCATTTATTTCAAATCATATCAGAATAAATAAAATTGGTTAGCTAGAACAATATAATGATATTTTTAGGATTTTATATTTTTTTGAATTTATCAGTATTTTATTATTTTAGGAATTTTATTAGGATTATTTTTGTTGTTCTTATTATTATTAGGATATTATTATTATTATTATTATTATTATTATTATTATTATTATTATTATTATTATTATTATTATTATTATAGTGTTAGGGTTTTATTTGTAGGCAGATTTGGATTATTAGTATATCATATTATAGCACTACAAAGGGTATTAGAGACGAAATTTAGCAACGGAAATTCTATCACTAAAAATATTGACGACGGAATTTCCGTCGCTAAAAATATTAGCGACGGAATTTCCGTCGCTAATATGTTAATGACATATTAGCGACAGAAAATGGTTCGTCTCTAAAAAGGGTGTTACTAAAATTCCGTCGCAAATTTAGAGACAGATTAGCGACGAAAATTCTGTTCTTAATGACAAATTCCATTGCTAATTTTTGAGACGGATTAATGATGAAAATTCCGTCGCTAATTTTTTAGATGGATTAGCGACGGAATTTTTGTTTCTAATCCGTAGTAAAATAAAAAAAAATAATTCCGTTATTAATTTCTAAGACGGATTAGCAATGGAATTTCCGTCTCTAATTTGTCTAAGATTAACGTTGTCCCTAATCCATCACAAAGTTTAAAAAAAATTAATCCGTTGCAAAGTGAAATATTTTTTTAAAAAATAATTTAATTTTGTGATAGAATTTCTGTCATAAATCCGTCTCTAAGTTTTTTTAATTTTCTCTCTCCAATTAATTTTTTTTGTTATTTTAAATTTAACGATGAGTCAACCTTAATAACCTATAATGGTTAAAGAACTGAAAGTGAAATTAAATTAATTGCAAATAAAATAAAATTCAAACAAAATTCTAAAATGATAGTAAGTTAATAACTACAAAGGAACAAAAGTACTAAAGTGAAAATGTATATAATATATCAACAAACCACACAAATATTTAATGTAGTCAAACAACCTAGTAATTACCCTATCTTATGGTATCATCATTGGTATGAGCTTCAAGGTTTGAATTGTTGACAGCCCCAGAGAGTTTTTGCTCAAGTACTTCCAACCTAGTTAGAAACGTATAGATCAATCAGATCAAAGGAAAAACACTTTTATACAGTTCTAGAGACACAATATTGAAATGTATTGACCAATCAGATCAAAGAATTTTCTGGGCTCAAATATGGATAGTTACAAATTCCAGCCACAAATCAATTTAGCCCAAGAGTTAGTGAACAGTTCAGCTGTGAAAAATTAAATCTTCTCAAGAACATATGCAACATATAACATACCAGATTTGAAGAGTATAATTCCAATCAGCAATGAGTTATGTGGCTTTAACTGATGCATGAAATAGATTAAAGTTCAATTTCCTTACACCACAACAATGCAATCTTTAGCAATGAAAGCAACAACAAGCAAATTGGCTATGGTTTGCAAAAATTCATAGAAAGATTGTGCCTGAACACCCAAAGAGTTAGCAATTGGATGTTTGCAGTATGCAAAGTCAAGTACCAAGAAAATTCATAAGAGAACTTGATGCAAATATCAACAAGAATTTCAGTGAATAAAGCTTCCCATAGATTCAATTTTGTTAAGCCAAGGACAAACTTAATGCCCTCTATATTAGCAATTCACAAGTGCAACACAAAGCAGCAACCAGAATAGCAAAAATGTACCATGAACTCACCCTTAAAAGGCTTAACAAGTTGCTACAGCAAAATTAGTTAAAGCCCAATAATATGGATATTCAATTGATATTTAACTAAATTTTGATAGCTTGATGATTAAGTCCCAATCAATGATAGCAAAGTGGTTCAAATTCAACAATAGTGCGGTCAAATTCTCAACAAGACAAATTCACTATTGTATAAAAAAAATTTCATATGTGAATCAACCCACATCAGATTGTAGTAATAGATTCAAGACAATGAACTTTTCTCAGCAAAATTTCAAAAATGCAGCAAAGTTTCAGAGAATTAGAGAAAGAATTCAGTGGCAGCAACCAGATTGAATGAATTCACATACTGAAAAATTAGAGAATTAGAGAAAACATATTGATTTATCTATCAATACTATGAAAAATTGAAAGGAGTCATAACAGTATTGCTTGAATGAATTCACCTACTGAAAACATTGCTAAGAAATAAAACACACCCTCTACCATGTTTGCATGGTTAAGCAGGTGCAAAATTTGCAAGAGAGAAGATGGTGCTTCTTTTTTACTGTAATTATTCACCTTATAGTTCATTTAACCGATGCTGAATCTGACTTTTATAATGGCTTTCTCTTTCTTCCTTCAATTTGTAACCTGACACACAACTTGGTCGTTGCTTCAATAGTGCATCTTCAAGATCCGTCAACAAATCTTCTCTAGAATTTCCTGTATTATCCTGAACAATGCAAAAAAAAAAAAAAAAAAAACAATTGCACAAATTTGATAAAAGTTAGAAGCTTTATCGAAAAAAGAAAAAGGAAAGTCGTGGGGTATAACTAAAGGAAAATTTATCGAAAATTTATAGTATATCATTATAGTATGGTCTCAAAAGTTTGAGGCACATCACTTAACATGAGAAGCTATTAACATGAAAATAACCACAGTATATCATTATAGTATGGTCTCAAATGACATTAAAATACCCAACTCTAACAAATTAAGGACAAGAACAGATCAAAAGTCAGTGATACATTGGGATGAACAAGAAAATGGAATAACAGCAATAATATCTGACATGCAACCTATAACCTCCTAAAATTAACCAGTACCTTATATCTAGCTCCTTTGTGTACCCATAACCTCCATATTGATGCTTTGCTCATTCTACTGTTAGTTCTCCCTCTCACGGTTCCTTTATTAGTAGAGCCGGGAAATCGGGCCAGCCCGTTTAAGCCCTGTTAAGCCTCGGGCCGGGCTTGTAAATTGGAGCCCCCAAATGAAATCGGGCTTAAAAGGGCCAGCCCTGTAGGGCCGAGGGCCCTGCAGGGCCAAGGGCCGGCCCGTTAGGCCCTTCCAATTTTTTTTTTACCTGCCCGACTGCCCCCTGCCCGGAGGGATTACTAACCCTAACTCCCTAAGTGACTAAGTCCCACTGACCAGCCACACTCCCACAGCATCACACACAGTGACTGAGCGACAGCGGCTCGACCTCGTCTCCGTCTCCCACTCTCCCAAAGTCCCACTCGGTCCTCTGAAGTCCGATCTCGCCGACTCGCAGCTGACTTCCCTTCCTGTGTGTCAAAGGTTGAAGCTCATCCTTGTCGCAGTCGCAGGTCGAAGCTCGGCCATTCCGTGTGTCGAAGGTCGCCGCTCGTCCGTGTCGCAGCTCGTCCGTCTCGCAGGCTCGCAGCTCGTCTGTGTCTCAGGCTCGCAACTCGTCCCTTCCCTTCAGGCCAAACGAAGGTTAGATTCTTAGCTTTGGATTTTAATCTCTCTCAGCGACCTTGCTTCTTCGATTTCAGATTCTGTTTGTGCCTCTCCAAATTCGTATGGCTATATTACTTCTCTGTTTGACTGTTTCCAATTTCTCTGATTGCCTCTAAATAATGCTTGTTTCTGTGATTGCCACTGCCATTCGAATTCTATTATGTGATTGCCACTTCCACTGCCATTCGAATTGCCACTGCCATTTAACTTCTGTGATTGTTTTGGCTTAGTGATGGTTCCGTTTTCCAAATTCTGGCTTAGTGATGGTTCCGTTTTCCAAATTCTGGCTTAGTGATGGTTCTGTTTTCCAAATTGTGGCTTAGTGATGGTTCTGTTTTCTTAAGTTCATTTATTTGACTAGTTGAGTGTGATTTTTGATTCAGCCTAATGTCTTCATCACAAAAAGAACAAGGAAAAACTCAAGGGACTAATGAATCATTAGCTGCAATGGATAAAGTTCAGGCATCTTCCATTCAAGAGACCAATGAATCAAAGCCTAAGAAGCCTAGAAATTTGACTTCTGATGTTTGGAGGTATTTTAGTAGGATTGATGTTAATGGAATAGCCAAGGCACAGTGTAATGGTTGTCAGGGTTTATTTGCAAGGGGTGGGGATAAAGGCACTTCACATTTTAGTCGTCATGTTAAATCTTGTATTGGTTTAGAAAAATTTCATGATATTGGCATGATGATGTTGGATAGAGAAGGCAAAATAAGGTCTAGGAAACTTGACCATCAACGTATTAGGGACATTATGGCTTTATGCATAATTGAACATGATCTTCCCTATTCATTCATTGAATATAAATGGGTCAAAGAACTGCTAAGGACATTAAATCCTGATGTGAGGCTCATGAGTAGAAAAACAATGACGGTTTATGTGCAGAAATTTTACCACCAACAAAGGGATATTTTGAAACAAAAATTGAAGAATAGTACTGGTAGAATATGTTTGACATCTGATTGTTGGACTTCTGTGACTTCTGAAGGATATATATGTTTGACAGCTCATTTTGTGGATGAGCTGTGGACATTAAACAGTAAGATACTAGCTTTTTGCAGGATGGAGCCACCACATTTTGGATATCAAATGTCTAGGAAAGTGTTTGATTGCTTGCAAGAATGGGAGATTGATGATAAAATATTTTCCATAACTCTAGACAATGCGTCTGCAAATGATAATTTGCGAGACTTGTTGAAAGATAGGCTACTTTTGCAAAACAACTTTAGTTTGGTTTGTAATGGGGAATTTTTTCATGTGAGGTGTTGTGCCCACATCCTCAATTTGATTGTTTAAGAGGGCTTAAAAGTAACAAGTTCTGCTTTGCATAAGATTAGAGAGAGTATTAAATATGTGAAGGCATCTGAGGCAAGGATGAATCTTCTCAAGCAATGTGTTCAACAAGTTGGTGGTATTGACACTTCAATGGGCTTGCGATTAGACGTGGCTACTAGATGGAACTCCACTTATGCAATGCTTGAGAGTGGTCTTAAATACCGTCGTGCTTTTGCAAAGATGGCTTTAGATGATACAAACTACAAGTTTGCTCTTGCACAAGATGAGTGGAATAGAGCTGAGGCAATGTGCAATTTCTTGAGGCCATTTGAGAAGATTACAAGGTTGATTTCTGGGTCGTCATATCCAACTTCAAATTCTTATTTTATGCAAATATCAAAAATTGAGATGTTGCTTACTACAAATATGGGAAGCCCTGACCCAGTGATTAGAGAGATGTCCATGAAAATGAAAGAGAAGTTTGACAAATATTGGCATAATTATAGTGTCATTCTTGCGGTTGCAGTGGTTCTTGATCCTCAATGGAAGTTCAATATTATACAATATTTCTATGGAAAGATTGACCCTATGACTTGCAATGAGAAGATTGCCAATATAAGAAGTAAGCTGAATTTCATTTTTAATGAATATTCCAATGTGGGGACATCTCTTCCAACTCAGAGAGTTGAAGGTGCATTAATCACTAGATCTTCAACAATGACGACCCATCATTCTTCTCAGACTCCAAGTGCTTCAGTAACCTCCTTTGATGATGCATTTGATGTATGTTTTAATTTTAGTGTTAATTGCATTTGTTGGGTATTCATCTAGTATTCACTTGAATGTTTTGTAATGATGCAGGATTATGAAGATATTTATGCGACGATGGATCATTCTTCCATGAACAAATATGAGTTGGAAACTTATTTGGAAGAACCAATACTAAAGCCTAATAATTGGAAAGAATTGGATGTTTTGAATTGGTGGAAGAGCAATCAACAAAGATTTCCGATTCTTTCAAAGATGGCAGCTGATATTCTAAGCATTCCAATCACTACAGTAGCAAGTGAATCAGCTTTCAGTATTGGTTCACGTGTTCTAACAAAATATAGAAGTTATATTCTTCCATCTAACGTGCAAGCTCTTATTTGTACTCGCAACTGGATGCATGGATTCACATATGATGGTAATTTACCAATTTATCCATTTAATTACACATACATAACAACTATACTCTGAATTTATGATTTTGGTTTGTCATTTCTTGTAGATAAAGATTATGAATGTATTCATGATGCGGGAGAAGAAATTCTTGATATTTTTACTCCTCAAGTAGAGCCTACTACACAAAGTGTAGCACAATCAAATGTGCTTCAAATTGATGATAGTGACGAAGAAGATGAAAATGATAGTCGTCACACTAATATTGTGTAGAGGTTAAAGTATTCAGTTTATTGCCTTATACTTTGGTCTTTGTGAGTTTTGGACATGATTTTACTTTTGATCATGTATTAGTAATTGTGTTTGTTTCTTACGTGGGACATGTTTTAAATTTAATGTTGACAACGTTTATGTGTTCAATTAGAACTTTGTATATCTCTCTAAAAGAAAATATACTGGAAAAATAGTTAGATATTGCGAAAAAGACTTCCCGGCCCTGCGGGCCGGCCCTGGCCCTGATGCTCTCGGGCCGGGCTTGGAAAAACTGTAATTTTCCTGACCCCGAGCCCTTTAGGGCCAGCCCTGTTAGGCCCTGACCCTTCAAGGGCCGGCCCTAATTCCCAGCTCTATTTATTAGAGATCATATAATACAAGAGTAAAATAATGATATTTGGACAATCCATAACCATACAATAAATCTGGGACACATGCACACCGCAATACAAGGACAAACAACATCATTGAACAAGTGGTGACATGCTTATGTTACTTGATTCATGAGCATTACAAACATAATGAAATACTTAATCATGTTCTTACAGAAAATACCATATATATATATATGCACTCCCTCCAAATACACACAAATGTGAATCAACCCCATCTAGTCTTTGAACATCCCATGCATTGACCAATCGAACAATATACATAACCAATTCCTATTTCATTATAACATACTAACCAAAAGACAAGGATATTATCAGCTTTAGTTACTCCTTTGGATAAGATGGCTTCTTTTTTTCTCAAGCAGTTTGACAAACACGTAGTAGGCATTAAGGTTTCAAGTCCATATAACAACACTCATAGGTTATGAAGGCACTATCCAAACCACTTTATGTATCAGCAAAGCTTTATTATACTTCTTAATCAATCAACAATTTCCATGTCCTAAATTGTTGTTCCTCAATTTCCAACCTGATTCAAATTAGAAATTGAAGATAAATTAGATTTATAAATCTTGATTCTCCATCCAAACAAAACCCAAAAATATTATGACAATATATGATAATAGCTTAATTTTCCCCAATGCGTAGTTAGACCAACACGCCAAACTTCCCTTGCCTTGGACATTCAATAGCAAGGGGATAGCAAAACAAAATCCAATCCCACCCATGCACCCAACAATATAATGGATAACCTAAGGAAGAAAGAAGAATGGAGGGAACAAGATGGATTATGCTCTATACACACCCACAACTCAACCCCAACAATAATAAACTAACAGTAAATTTAAGAAGGAATGAAGCTTATATGCGCATACCTACGAGGCAACACCATCCCAAGTAGAGAAAGAAGATTCTGTGACCCTTAATATTGGAACAGAATAGGAAAGGCTCTATAAATTAAATCATATGCCTGCCTTGTGGAAAAGAGTAGGAAAAGCTCTATAAACTAGAAAGTTGTGCACTGGAAGCATCAGGGGAGGTATAATATTGGAACACAAATGTAAAACACATCATAGGAATCCAAAGATAACAAAATTTTTTCTCATAAATAATAGTCCTTTCATCAATCATCTGTATACAATTACAAATTTTCCCCCAAAGGAATCAATTTACTAACTTGCAAGCAAGCAACCCACTATAATTGTTAGCCAAAAAAACCAGTAAAGTTAAAAACATGTCAAGAAACCCAGCCCGATAAAATAATGTTCACAATGATTTCTTGAAGTGTTTTTGCTTTCTTTTCTTCTGTTTCCTTTCTCCATATTTTTCTCGTCCTTTTCATATCATCTGAGGTAGTTTTTCTATTTTTTTTTTAAAATGGAAAAAGTATTAAAGAAATTGCACACCGAAAGCCAGTATTGCACCCAATAATCTTATACATTACTTAAAAGAGAGCCTTGAAGAAACTGAGTTATTGTCATTGGTGAACACTCTGCTCAAGGGGTGAGCCAGGAACAAAGGGCACAAAACGCTGCCCGCCGAAAATAGGTCGCATGACAGCATTATCAAATTTTTGCCAATAATTGTGGATGCCTCTGGTAGGTAAGCTCAGGAGCAGCAGAATGAAGTCCAAGAAGCAGATGGAAGTCGAAGAAGGGGAAGCTTGGCTTTTTATGAGCAACAGATCGATCTTAGAGAAAGTGGAGCTTGGGGTTTTGGGAGGAGACGTCAAGGCAACTTAAGTCATGGAGAAGTTGAGATTCGAAGGTTGGAGAAGGTGAATGTTGGGGTTTGTCGGGGGAGCCGTCGAATGAAGGAAAAGTTTGATGTGTGGAGGAAGAGGATTCACAAGTGAAATAAAGGTTAAAGTAAAATTTTTGAACGAAGGGAAGGGGGTAAGCTGAAAAAAGGCCCTAAAAATAATGGAGGGAACTACAGAATTTTTGGAGGGGAAATATGTTTTAATCTATATAAACCGAGGGAATGCATATGCGAATGTTTATGGGGCATGGTTTTTCCCACACATCTAGATATGATAACTTATGATTATACCTATTTATTAGTCTTAATTAACAAATCAAATGAGTATTTAACATTGAACTAAACAAACCAGCCGAGAAAGAGAGGAGAAGTCAGTGACTTTGTAAGGCTGAACAAGTGACTAAGAGGAAGAACCAGAGATGGGAGATCTATGATGGAATGAGAGAGCCCTAGAAATTAAGGAAAAGTGGGATTTGGCAAAAAAAAAAAAACTTCAAATATGGAAGGAATTTGCAAAAATTTGGAGGGGAAATTTATTCATTCTTGTAAATGAAGGGAATGTGCAATTGTTTATGTCAACCCTAGAAATTCTTGTATCAATCTGGTCCGTCATATTATTTTTAGCCCAACCAATTAAAATACAACAATTCATGAGCTGATTTGGCACTTCTTAAATATTATTTGGTATATTAAAAAAATTAAAAGATTTCACAATATTTATTTTTTCTTTATTTGTGAAATCTTAATTAAACGATTTGAATTTTTAAGAAAAATAAAAATGTGAATAAGATGAGCAGCCAACTATTAATATTAGTTGAATTGTTGTATTTTAACAAATTATACTACATATGATATGGCAAACTAAGTTCGCACAATAATTGCACATTTATAATCAACAATCTTGATATGCTTAAAAAAACACAAAATGAAGTAAATGAAATTCCTGAAGGTTATATGATGTATAAATACCTGTATTTAGAGGTTTCTTCGGCTAGCAAGCGTGGCATATGTACTTCATAATTCTGGGGTTGTTTCTCAATATAGAGTACAATTAAGGGTGAGATGGTAAAAATACAAAAACAAAATTCATATTGACTTTATTATTTGCTTTGGCCTATCAACTACCATTCTGATCCTACTTATTAGTTTCAATTAACAAATCAAATGAGTATTTAACATTGAACTAATTTCAAAACTTAATATTATACAAAATAATTATTTATAAAGTTATAAATTGTATAGAAGAGCAACATAAGAAAAAAAATTGCAGTTTCTAAATTTTAGACTAGACTTATATTTTGAAATATATTGGCCAAGTTGCAAGATTGAACTTTTTTTCGATACAATTGCAAGATTGAACTTATACTGTCAATCAAATGAGTATTTAATTACACATTCATATAATATATGTAGTAGTAATTATTTACATGTTTTTATGTATTATTTGAAATGGTAGAACACATTATTGCAATTTGTCACAAATTCAATATTTTATAAATAAAATCCTATGCTTTGCATAAAACTCAAAGAAACAAGTTGTGATGTCTATATTTTGTAAATTGTATCATGAATTGTTATGAATTTTAACTTTGATATATTAGAGTTCTGTGTTTGTATTTTTTTTAATTTTTATCAACGGATTTCATAACTATATATAGCTTCCAAAACAACTATTGTATTTTTATTTTGTTAAAGAAATCATATTAGTAACACTAATAAATAAGTGTACGAATAAATTGATTAGAAGTCTAATTAATTTCAAGAAATTAGCACTACAATTATTCTTTCTTCATTTATTATGTTAATTTCTAAAAGAGAGTAGTTCATATATTATTTCATTATTTGTTTAGCAAATACAAGTCACATAACGATGCCATTTTTATGATATATGAATGTGTTTCATAAGAATTCATCTCCATGATGTCTCAACAAGTTTTATATAATTATATTATCATTTATTCTTTAAATGGTGAAAATTTGAATTGAAATTTTCACCAGAATTAGTGATGAAATAGTGACGAAACTTAGATACGAAACAATTTTTGTTGCTAATTTCTGTCAACAAACAAGATTAAATTACCTCTTAAATTAGTGACGAAATTTGTGACGGAATAACGACGGAATAGTGACAGAATTGGTGATGGAATTTAGTGACGAAATTTAGAGACATAATCAGAGATGGATTAGAGACGGAATAATTCCGTCGCTAATTTCCGTCCTTAAAATTTTAGAGACAGAAATTAGCGACGGAATTATTCCGTCTCTAAAAGTTTAGAAATAGAAATTAGCAAAGGAATTATTTCGTTTTTAAATTCCGTTTCTAAAATTAGTGACTGATTTATTGACGGTTTAGAGACAGAATAGCGACGGAATTAATTTCTTCGCTAATTTCCATCTCTAATTTCCTGTTTTATTGTAGTGTAGCCCGTTTGGTTCGATTCTATGGGAGATGATTACATGTAATTTTGATGCAACAGACTAATTACAATGTTTGGTTGAGCTTATATAATGTAAAGAATATTACATTTTGTAATCATGATTACATCATTTGATGAAATAGAATTACACTATTAGGACTGATGAATGGGGATGCAGACATCCTATAATCAAGTGTAAAAGACACTATTGCCATTATAATTTTTTAAATTGACCAAAGTGCCCAACCGTAAATGTTGTTAAATATTAAATAATTACCACCATTAAATATTAACAAAATTAATTAATAGTAATATAAAAATTTTAAAAATATTCCCTCACTAAAAATATTAAAAAAATATATTTCACCATAAAATATTAAAATATTCCATTAAATAATATTTCCACCATTAAATATTAAAAAATTACCATGAACCCAATATGTATACTATATAATATTTTCACCATTAAATATTAAAATATTACTGTGAACTCAACGTGTAGAGTGCAAAACTTGAAAAAACTGCCATGAACCCAACGTATACATTATACATACATACATGCGCACGCGCGCGCACACACACACGTGTGTGTGTGTGTAGATAAGGGTAATTTTGTCTCTTTGTGAACACCCTATTTTGTCAGAGCCTCAGACACCAAATAATAAAAATTAAAAAAATTAAAAAAGAAAAAAAATCTAATTGATGCTTACAGATCTAAATTAATAAGAAATTGACATTGATGACAATTGGATTATAATTGAAATTTGAAAAAAAGATCATCATTAACAATGATTGTCTTAAAATTGAAGTTTGTAATAAATGGCAGCAAATTTTAAAATAATTCAACTCATTGATGTTTTTGATATTCAGATTAGAAAATTTAGTATGAAGTCATTGTGGAGGAGGAAAAAATAGAAATTAAAAATTAAAAAACATCTCTCATTTATGTTGATAGGTTTAAATTAGAAAATTACTTGTGAGAAAAATTAAAAAAAAACAAAAATTTTAAAAAATTTCTCATTGATAATAATTAGGTTAAGTTAGGAAGTTTTATTAATAGAAAATTTAAAAAAAAAAAAAGAAACTTAAAAAAATACATTAATGAGGCAAAACATTAGGTGATGCTTATTTAAAGGGGAGCACAAGAGAGAGTAAGACACAAGAAAATTTGGGAGAAAAGGCAAAAGATTGTGAAAGATGGAGAAAAAAATTGGGAGAGTAAAGACAAAAAAAAGGAGAGTGAAATCTATTATTCATCTTTTTTATCTTGTTTTTCCTCACACCCCCAAGGAAAGCCTATGCTCTTACGGTTGTTATCACATATGTGATGCTTCAACATCAATAACTAGAGGGAGGAATCCAATATAATGAGGATTGATTCATTTTCTTATTGTTTTTCATTTTCTTTCTTTCTTCTATTTTCCTTTTCTTATCTTTTTTTTTTTTGAAAAAAAAACCCAAGGAAAGCTTATACTCTTGTGATGATTATCTAAAATATGCAAGCTTAAGCATCAATGACTAGAAAGTTGAATCAAATATAATTTTGATTGATGTACTTTATTTGTATTTAATTCTTGTTACACTCATTCTCTTTTATCCATTTGTGAATGATAGCCTCACTTTTTGGTTTATATATGTACTCACCTTAATATTTTTCTCTCATTTGTTGTTTTTGTGGCACCATCAACATGCTTTCTTCATCTTAAAACCAGTGCTAAGCATCAAAATATTTTTATTATATGATACTTGCTGACACCATGGTTACCACTAGATTTGGATGGGTATTTGGCATATGAAGAGTGAATGGTAACGTAAGCTTGACCAATAACTCTCTTTTACTTCATAGAATATATTATGATATGTGATGGGTGAAAGTAATTCGGTTATGATTTTGTTGCTATATGTTTTCCTTCCATGTGCCCTTCCCTTAGTTTATCATATGGTTCCTTCATTTTGTCTATTTTACAGTAAGACTCAAAGCACCAGAGATATATGCTCTCACTATATATACTTTCGAATCCTCTATTATGAATAATATGATGATCATGCGATTAATGCTTGTCTTTTCCTGCTCACTATTAATTGGGAATCCACTTTTCTTATAAGTTAAACCTAAAAATACAAATATTTCCTTTGATCAAAATTTAAAAAAAAACTAATTTCAAAAGGGATTTATGCCATGTGAGGTTTTTAGAACCTCCTCAGGCAAAATCAACTATTCTTCCTTGTGAGATTATGGAAATATCCTCAATTAAGAAGTTTAATCCGAAAGCCTTTTAAAAATCTTTTCCAAATAAAAGTAAATAAATTGCTTTCATAAATAAAAGGGAAAAAGACATATAAATATCCTTCAACTTCCAAAACCCATAAAAGTCCCTTAACACATATAAAGGACAGAGAGGAGATGGGGTGGGAATCTGGGTTTTTCCTATTTGGGAGAAAAGACCAACATGCCCCATTACTCAGTCATTTTACACATATTGTCAATACTTATTAATTTGTCAAAACCATTATGGAGTTTGTCAGAATCATTACTCTTTTAGTCAATCTCATTACTCAACTGGTTACAACCTAAAACTTTTTGCCAATCCTTTTACACATATTGTCAGTACTTATTGATATTGTCAAAACTATTACTCTTTTAGTCAATCTCGTTACTCAATTAGTCACAACTCAAAACTCTTTATCAATTCTTTTACACATATTGTTAGTATTTACGGATTTTGTTAAAACCATTACTCTTTTAGTCAATCTCATTACTCAAGTTATTACAATCCAAAACTCTTTGTCAATCTTTTTATACATTTTGGATGTCTCTAACCTAATACCATCATATACGCAACTGGCTTAATAGCACCTCTGTTTCAATCTGTGTTGGTGCATGGCGGGAAACATATTTTTTTGGCCCCGAAAGCAACTTTCCCTCCCCACGAACGATTTTCCAATCTATATCTCTCAGCATATTGCAAAACCCTAACACTTTCTTAATCTCTATTCTCCACACGTTGGTCATACAAAGAGGGTGAGAGAGTGAAGGGGCCAAGACTCTTACTCTCTCTCTTCTTGCACTCACCCATTTTTTCATCCATGGCGTTTGTTCCCCAACCACAAGAAGCCAAATAAGACACCAATATGGACATTCACACCACCCACAGCACTCCCATTCATGTCTACTCACTTGCTAAGCCCCTTCTTCTTCATATCTACTCTCCCTGCATCAAGAGGTCCCGACATTCCTTGGAGAGCTTGCCCTTCTTTGATTCTTTGATTCGCCAACACCATGATTTTTGGCTAAACACCACTGTTCATCGTCTTCATCGTTTCTCACAGGAAAATCATAGAACCAAAGGAGGTGTTAAAGAGAGAGAAGACTATCTCGACCTATTTTGCATCTTCTTTCCCAAGTCCAATGGTTTACAGAGGGAGGCGGAGGAAGCACTATTCATCATCATCTCTGATGAAGTTTGACAAAGAGGCAGAGAGTGAAGAGAGAATAGAAAACAAAAAATAGAAAGAGAAGAGAGAAAGAAGTGAGAAATAGAAAGAAGAAAGAAGAGGGCATTTTGGTAAAAAAACATAGAAACTTCAAAATTCTAGATTCCTACCAGATGATCTCTCTATCCTTTGTAAGTGTTAAACATCTTTTCTGAGTTTTAGCAATTCATATGGCATTTTTTTTTTATCTTTTTCCCTAAATAAAAAAATACAAACCAACAAAAAAAAATCATTTTTTCTCAAAAAAAAAAAAAATAAAGGAACTTTTTCCTAAAAAACACCAACAAAGTGACACGCATTTCTACCCTGAACTACGTGAACTTTGATCATTCTAAAGGGTACGTAGGCCCTAGGATCTCTTTCTAGGTTAAGTTCAACTTTGTAAATAAATAGTTTTTCCTTTATTAATTTCTTATTTTTTGTAAATATTTTCTTAATTTCTTTTCTTCTTTGGGTAATTATAATAAAACTAAAGCAATATTCATTTTTAAATGATTGACTTAGGATAACCGTTTTTATGAATATGTGCTGTGGGGTGTCTAACACACCCCTTCCCTACTTACAATGACCCCCAAACCCTATCTGGTTTTCATTTTTTAAAAAAGGTTTTCAAAATTATCCTTTTTAAAATTTCAGTGGTGGTTCCATTTTTTTCCAAATTTTAGGTGCCACATTCTTGATATATTATTCTCATATATTCTCATGTTTGATATAATCCAACAAAATGTTTTTATACATATGCATTATCTTTCCTTAATGACAAACCAAACAAATTCATATAATCATCATTCCATTCCATTCCATTCCATTACATTACCTCTGATTTTGTGAACCAAACGGGTACTTACAATTATCTTCTCTTTGAATTTTCTCTCTATTTTTTTGGTAAAATGCAATTATCATTAAATAAAGTTAAAAAGATAATTCATCAAATTAAATGTCCACAATCATAGTAGAACATGATTGTAGGGAACTAATAAGGAAATTACCTACAGACAAGACCCTACTTACCTGACTTTATTGAAAAGAGTGCAAGCGGAAGGCTCTGTCCACTATTAAAAAAAACGGTTTTAATGTCCCCTTTTAAGGCTTTTTAATGTCTGAAAACAGGGGGTTGTCTATCTGAGTGACATAGTAAAAAATGACAATAACGTCTATAAAAAAAAAGGACGTCTAAAGTTTGGATTTTAGACGTCCCCATTCAAAAAGGGATGTCTAAAGTGTGGGGGTTTAGACATCCCCATTTCAAATTGGGGACATCTAAAGTGTGTCCCTGCCACTTTAGACTTCCCCATTTTGAAGTGGGGACGTCTAAAGTAACATCTAAATTGTTATTTACATCAAGTTTTTTTAAAATGGCTATTTATATATTATTCTTCACTGTCTAGCAAATTAAAACTGCAGAAATAGGATCAAATAAATATTTCATAAACCACAATGTCCCTTACATGATAACGCAACAACATCAGCAGTTCAGCACTATCTAATAAAAATGTTAACTCCAACAATCTAATACTATGTACAACAACAACTCTAATTATATGTACAATATATATAACCACTACAAAAGTGTGTTAGAAAGCTATGTCTTACACAAACTACTAATTAATTAACAAATATAAATAAAAACTTTACTATTCTATAAGTTGAAGAAGATGTCTAGCCAAACGGTCTCTGATCAAATTAATGTCTTTATATAAGTAGGCTTCTTCGTTGTAAAAAATTTGCAAATTAGAAAATAAGCTTAGATGAAATGAATCAAGTGAATGAATTAATTTATAATTCAATTACAACACCAAAAGTATTATCCTTTGAGAATGAAGGAGCGATTGTTTGTTCAAAATCGTTCATAATTTCACTTTGAATGATGTTATATATATAAAGTAAGACATAGTTTCCACATTCAGTGCCGCCAGGTAGTCGAGGGCACTATAAATTAAAAGCAAATGGTTAAAATCAATAAAGGCATATCTAAAATGACCGTCAATTAAAAGAACTTGATTTGAAACCACTTACCTTTGGATAAAACCATTTCGGGTCTCTAACAACTTTACCCTTGCGTGACCCACCAAGGAGTCTATATGTCTGGGTTGCACTATCATTAAAATGAAAATCAATAGAAATTAGAACAATTCATTTAAGTCAAGAATCAAGAATCAATGAAATACAAACAAAATAACTTATATTTTGAAGATGGATTTTGTTTCTTTGTTTGGCCTTTTACGCAAGGAATCAAACCAGTAATGTTGAGCCGAGGACAGAGAACACACAGACTCTAATGGTAACTATAACAACATATACAGATTAAAATGAAGTTAGATGAGGCAATTATTTATTAAACATCTTAAATAGACAAAAGTAAAATACGTACCCTTAAACAATCGGTGCTAGATAACAACGATATTTGTTCTCTCCCATTGTGTAGCTCGCATAGTGAGTCCTTGCTTCCAATGTATTAGTATCCCTTGTTGTATTTGCAAAACACAAGAATCCATATAAATCATGCCTTTGCATGTCAATGCATATACGACGGAAGGAGCCATAATAGAATTAAAATGATGAATAAATTAGTGAATGTATGAAACCAAAAAACCACTGCATTAATTGAAGGAAAAAATGGGAAATAAAAAACTTATAAGATTGCAAATTTAACCCATCCTACATCTATCTCCTCTAACTTAATGAACTCTTTGAGGTCTTTCCTATCAATTGTAAAGGGATACTTTAATGTCAGGCCCACAATCCCTGGAGGCATATGCAAGTCAATCTGGTGAATGCCTTTATAGAGCTGCTATAGTCATGCTAAGGGCTATTTTCCTGCTTCTTGCTCATCCTTTTATAACATAAAAAAACATATTGTTAGTAGGATGCTAACAGATCTCAAGTAAAAGTGAGGTAGTTCCTACCATTTGAGGTGTTGCCACTAAGCCAATAAGATTTAGAGGCCAAAAGATGAAAGATCCTATCACCTGACCTATCGTGGCAAGCTCTTTATCATGAATAGGGATGGTTGTACCTTCTTCCACCTCTTGAACATATGTCACAATCACCCTATGTAAATGCTATGGAATTTGCTGATGATGGAGGGTGGTAGCTTGTGTGTGAATGAGAGCATCTGCAACTACATGTAGCAGTGGGGCATCCAAATAGATGATGGAAGGTTCTCCTGGCGCTGGAGTGGGAGAAGGGTCACCAAGTGGTTCCTCCAGCAACTTGTAACTTCCTTTGGTGCTGTGGAATGCTGGGGATTCTTGGGTTCTAAGCTCGGAACTTGCCATCTACGATTCAAACATATTTATCATTTCAGCTCATAGCTCCGGCAACAGCTCAAGATGTAGCTCTGGCAACAGTTTTTGTCGGAGCTTGTCACGAAATTTGGGCTCGAGCTCTTGCTCGATTTCCTGGCGAATCTTGGCCACAAGCTCCTTACTGGATTCAGCTTGTAACGAATAATAATGTGAGGCTCGTCCAAAATACTTCATGACATGAACTCCCCTTGGCTCCCCTCAAACATGACTGGGGTGATCTGCCTTCCTAATCGCCGTTGATAAGTTGTCCATCCGTCTACTTGGAGTGAATGAACCTTGGCTACTATGATCTTCTAGTTCATTCTGCAGCATTAAATTTATCGTAAATGAAATTTAAGTACTCACAATATGAAAAAATTTATGTACTTATGCTCTAACTACTTATAATCCTCGCGGCAACCTTAACAACAGTTGGATTTATGAACTACCTACCCTTAATCCTCCCTGTTTTCCATTTTTTGTGGTGTAGACGAGGTGTCGGGGCCTGGACTACAACGCTAGGATCTGATTTGATTGCTTCCTTCATTTTCTCTAACTCTTCTTCCATCATCTTCCTCTCAAGCTTCTGTTAGCCACCACGAGACATGCAATGCTGATACTTATTTGTTGCTTGTCTCTCTGCATTTGCTGCACTTACTTGCTTTGAAAGGAAAACAATAAAAATCGAATTAATGATGTCAAGTATATTCAAATAAAACACTATGATGAAAGAAATTTGATCAAAAAGTTAGGATCTTCCTGTGATGCCATAAACACCTCCAGTCCTCTGGAGACAAATACGAATGTTGTTCACATGGATTGTAACCCCTCAGATCCCCTCGAATGTACTTTGCTATAAGCTTATTCTTGAAATCTTTCCATCGTAGAGGAACCTCCCTCATCCACTTCTTGTACATCACCGCGGTGTCAGAGACATCATAGGTTTGCTGCAAGGTAAAAATATAAGATAATTATATTTGAAGCAATAAGAATAAAGCTATAAATACAGATGTATCAAAACTTATACCAAAAGTTGTTGCCAAATCATGTCTTTCATTTTTGGGGGAACCGACTTCCAATTATCATAGATAATGCCAACTTTGCTTCGACCCAAATAGCCTAAATAGCTAATGAAATAGTCTTCCTTTGGACCAATTGGATTCATATTGGCATCAAAATCAATATGTAGCCTCTCCTGTTGATGTTGATGATGTGCAACAAATGCTGCCATTCTAGGTGGATTAATTGTGAAAGGTGATGTCAGTACAAAAAAAATATGATTTAGTAGCGGATAAAAATGGATATTAGTAGCGGTTTTAACCGCTACAAACAACATTAGTAGCGGTTAGAAAAACTGCTACTAAATCGTATGTTGCAAGCGGTTTTGTAGCGGTTATATAAAACCGCTACTCAAGGAAAATAACCGTTACATCCTTTGTAGCGGTTCCACTCAACCGCTACAACATCCCCATGAACGAAATTTTTTTTAGAGATATTTGTAGCGGTTATATAACCGCTACAAATATAAAAAATTGAAATTTTGAAGGCAGGAAAAGAAAAATGACATTTTTTTTCCAATTTTGTAGCGGTTAATAAACCGCTACTAATTTTGAATTTTTATGAAATTTGTAGCGGTTATAAAACCACTACTAATTTCATGAAATTCAAATTTAGCGCCAAAAAATTTAATTTGAGTTTAAAAAGGCGCGTTTGTTAGTAGCGGTTTAATAACCGCTACAAATATTTAAAAATTTTTAAAACAATATACGATCATTTGTTTCTGTTTTTTTAATATTAAATTAAATAGTTTATTTTTTATTATTTTATCTAATTTAATTAGCTTATTATTCAATAGTTTAACTTATTAATAAATTAAAAGGAAAAATTTAATTTAATTAGATTAGTATAAAAATTATATTAATAATATTATTAAGGATACGTAGGTAATAAGGAATTATTATGTTGTCTAATATAATGTAATTGTGTATGAAAAATAGATGAAAATGAGATACAGCTCTGAAATATTTGGAAAAAAAATGGTGAGAATAAATTTTATATAAAGGAAAGAAGTATTGTAAAAAAATTAAAAAACTTGTTATCATATTTGATCGTATTATTCAGCTCCTCTACTCATACAAAAGAAGTTGTAAATGAGAAAAAATGAAAGAAAGGTAAGGTGAAAAGAAATTGGATAGTGTTTGAAATGAGTTGTGGTAAGGGTATTTATAGGGATCCACGTACTATTTGTAGCGGTTAATGTATCCATTTTGTAGCGATTTTTAGTTAGTAGCGGTTATTTTTATTTTTTTAGCGGTTTAATAACCGCTACAAATATTATTTTATTTTATTTTTTAAATTTTATTTTAAAATTTTTTTCCAGTTTTTTTTAAAGACAAAAGCATAATTTGAATTTGATCACTTGTCGTCGCCATCCCTACAGAAATTATGTAGAAAAATTATTGTTAGGGATGTATTATTAAATTTAAAAAATTTAATTTAAATGACATGGACTTAAAAAAACTCACCGCAGTAGAGGTAAATTGTCATCGCCTTCAGGGAAGTAGTTTTCAAAATCGGTTTGCTGAAATGGCTCACTCTCGTAGGCGATGTTATCGCCTTCACCCATGTCATAAAGGTCTCGTGGCTTTAAATGAACGACCATGTGCCAATCCCTGTGCCTCTTGTTCTCGACATAATAAACATGATGTGCCTTTGAAGCTAGAATATACGGCTCATCATCTTGAGAAATACCAGTATGAATCGGCCGTGAGAAATTGACTGATGTGATCCCTAAGTCGTCAGTTGTCAGTCCCCAAGAAGTAGTGGTATTTGCCCACAAACACTTGAACAACGTCACGGTGAAACGGCCTTGATAATTAAGTTTGACCACATCAAGAAGCTTGCCATAGTAAGGGACGCCTCCGAACTGCATGTTGGCATCACTGCTGCTCGCATAACTCCTTGTCCCAAATGTGCCATAAACACCCGAATTCTGAGTTTTCAATCCTTGATCCCGTGAAACCGTGCAAAACTTAAAACCATTGACATTGTATGCTGTAAACCTTTTTGCATGATCAAGAGGGCCGATTGCGACAGCTCTGAAATCTGGTGAGTGTGGGTTGTGGTCATTTAGTATTATGCGCTCAAACCAACTCGGGAATTCTCTGTGGATCCTCCTATCAACTTCTGAGGATGTCTGTGTACGGATCCTAAGTTGACGCTTCACATGACTTCTGAATTCCCTGCAATTAATAATGGAAAGGCGATAGTGAAATGAAAGTGAGAAATGTTACGAAAGATATAGATCAAATAACATGTGAGTGTACAATTCTTACCGTATGAAAGATTCAACTTGAGTGCAATTAATAAGACATGTCTATGTGCTTGCAACTTCTCAGTTGCCATTAGTTTGAAGTTTTCAGTTGCTCCAACTGGTTTACCAACACGAGGGATAAATTCTCCTGATGTCGGCGCAGGTTCAGAACAATAGTCAACACGAGGTGGGCGGTTGAAAGCCGTCTCAAGATCATCAAAGTATCTTGAGCAAAATTATAGCACCTCATCCCCTATATAGCCTTCAACTATAGAACCTTCTGGCCACACCTTATTCCTTACGTAAGATTTTAATTTCCCAAGGAACCTATGAAGTACAGAAGAGAAAATTGATATAAAACGCTGAAAAGGAAGACTAGCAAACATTAAATACGGAGAATAAAGCACATATTTAAAATGAGTATCTCTTAATCGAATACATCCAACGATATTGTACTGGTCCAGCGAGCTTTGTTTCATGAACGAGGTGGACTGTAAGGTGAACACAGTAAAAAAGGACGGAGGAAAGATCATCTCCAAATGATAAAGCGTAAGAATGATTTTGGACTGCAGCTGATCGAGCTCCTCAACGATTAAAACCTTAGAACACAACTTCCGAAAGAAAGAATAAAGTTCCACCAAAATGATGGAAACATCGGGAGGAAGTGCATTCTTTATAGCCAGAGGGAGTAGCTGCTGCATAAGAATATGTGAATCATGACTCTTCAGACCAGCAACCTTTCAAGTCTGCAAGTCAACACATCGAGAAATATTGCTTGAATACCCATCAGGAACTTTTAATTTTTTCAACGTCGCGAGGAAGACTTCCTTGTTCGGTTTTATGAGGGTAAACTTTACCGGCTGAAATTTGTCATGCTCATCTAGCCAAGCGTCTTCACGAACTCCCATGTCGCATAAATCTTTCCTCGCTTGAAGGTGATCTTTTGTCTTGCTGGGTTCGTTAAGCAGCGTATACAGCACATTGTCGCAAATATTCTTTTCAATGTGCATTACATCAAGACTGTGGCGAAGTAAATTAGATCTCCAATATGGAAGAGTGAATAAAATACTTATCTTCTTCTACTGCTGAGGCGCCGAAGTCCTACGCGTCTTTTGCCGAGTTTGTGCTGAATTGTCGCTTTTTCCAAACTCGAAGTCAACATGCTCAAACTGCTGTAAGATATCTGTACTGGACAAAGTCTGAGGTGGTCCTCTTTTTTCTGGTTTCCCATTGAAGCGATTCCGTTGCAATATGAACTTATGCCTTCCATCGAGAAACCTCCGATGCCCCATAATGCACCACTTTCGGCTGTGGGGAAGGCGCGTTGCGTCATAGTCAAAATTGCAAGCTGAACACGCCGACCTAGTATGCACATTCCAACCAGATAATGTGCCAAGGCCAGGAAAGTCACTAATCGTCCACATCAAGGCTGCACGCAAGTTGAACAAAGTCTTGCCGTAAGTATCGTACGTCTCCAAGCCGACATTCCACAGGTCAAGCAATTCCGCAATAAGCGGTTGGGGATACACATCAATGTAATTGCCCGATGCCTTTTTGCTTGGAATGATCATAGACATAATGAACGAGCTTTGTTTCATACACATTCAGGGGGTAAGTTATAGGGAACTAAAACTACCGGCCAAATACTGTAACTTGTGCTAAGATTCCCGAAAGGATTGAAACTTTTTGTGGGAAAGGAGGGCTTATCGATTTTAAAGGAAGATTCATTTCTTTATCGCACTCTTTTAATTTACAAATCTTCTTGCTGGGAAAACAAACTTATATAAATTTCGGATACCTTAGTTGAGTTGTGAATTTTTGAAAACATTGTAAATCTTAAAAGATGACTTTTAAATTATGTATGAATATTTTTAAATAATAATAAGATTTAAATTATTAAATAATAAAGTATTGCTATTTTAAAGAGATATTATTGAAATAGTATAATATTTTTAATTACAAACCGATGAATGTTGCCAAGTGGTCTGATGATCACTTGTAGCCCATCAAGATCGTTGATTAAAATAATATTTCGATACTTTACATTAGCTAAAAATAAATTAATCTCTTGGTGTTTGTTTGTAATTTTACAGACTTATTCGTATTAATCTTTTATAGAGGAATTATTTACAGTTTTATGAAACCTTTTCTCTTTCTCGTCAACCAATGATAAAATAGACAACAATTTAATGAGTGAACGAGATTACGCCACAGGACACCCTTGCGCTGAAAGAAGAACGTTCAATAACAAATATGTGCTAACTACTAGTAATACGTTTTTGACCAACTACTAGTAATAGGTTTGAATAATTCAAAATTATCAAAAAAAAAATATATTCAAATCTTCCTAATCAATAATGCACTAAATATAAAAATACTTTTTAAAATACTATAATTACATTATTAAAAACAAAAATAAAATGACCTAATTGAGACAAATATGATATTTAAACTTCTTCCTTCTAGTACGCTACTGGAAAGTTGAGTGTTGTACATGTATAGGATGACTTGTCTTACTTGACTCGTTGGTGCAATATCAATGTGACTCACAATCACACTCAGCTGTTGTAATAAATCTGGGAAATATCCATTGCCGGCATTGCAGTCCCTTGTTTGGATATCCCCAAATAGCAGTTCCATTTTTGAGGGAATAGATACCAACATCATGATAAAAGCTACCGTTAAAACATATTTGATTGCCTTTAAAAATCTCAGAGGTTGAACAATCTTTAACATCAATAATCTCAGAATACGAGTCACTTAGTAAAATAATCTGATCTCCTAAATCATCCATCCTTACAAACTCATCTCCATCACTTTCCACCTTAAAGATCTCAAATTTAAAAGCCTTACCAAACATATGTTGATATTCCATCACAATAAGCATATTATCTCCTTTAGAATCCTCCACTAGATATGCTTGTCGTACTAAGTTCAATAATGAGAGGTCAATAACATTTTCATATTTTATAACCCCCATAGGAAAAAGCCTCAAATCATCGGAGCCAACTTTAAATATGTCAACTGTGTGAAATTTCTCCTTTCTCATAGCGTACAACTTTTCATGGTAAAAATGTTACATTAACATAGTACCCTTCATCTAGGACGATGATGCTCTTGAGCTTTCCATGTACTGCCTCCATTAGTCTTGCACAAGGCTAAATCCCCATATTGATCAACAATTGCAATCATAGTAGGTCTCTTAGATTTACATAATGATAATGCAAAAGCTTGAGCATAGAGAAAGCGACCTTTATATGATGGCATAACCATAGTGGACAAAGGGGGAAGATCAACTTGAACGTCAATGAAGAGATTCACAAGTTGGATTAAGTCATTGCAACAATAGTGAACATACAACCATCCTATAGAGTATCCAAGAATGATTGGTTCAGAATGTTTAAATGGTCTTGTTCCTATCTGGTAACATGTGACTTGGTCATCATATATTGTTTCGCAGAGTGATGATGAATTGTTAGTGAAACCAATCAGCCATGGAGTGTCCTTAAGTGCTTTAGGGTTTACTCGTTCGTAAACCGAAGAGTGAGTTGACTTGCAAACCCTAGCAAATCGAAATTGATCTTTAATTGATAAGTTATTATCACACAGGGACTCAAGAACATCTCTTGGTAGAAGCTCAAAGAATCTCTTCTCCGTTCTCAATTCAGCTAATTGCTTTGAATTTTCCATCTTCCTTGTTAACAATCAATATATTAATCAATCACCATCAAAAAATTAAAGTATAGAGGTTATAGGGTCAATATACATCCAAGAGCATCATTATCGATAAACAAAAAATTATAAAAATTAGGATTAAGTTGCACTCAGCTATCCATTGTTCTAAAATATTTAATGGTGCAATTTTAGTATTAGAATTTTAAAAATGGAGCAATCTAACCCCATTCTCCAACTCCGTTATCTTTTACTAAGTGGAAAAAAAAAGAGAACCATCCTTCTTTCTCAAATCCTCCCTCCTTTTTCTCGCCGGAGAAAATTCAGAGTTCAATCCACAACCACCACCACCATCAAGCTCTACCTCCTGAGATTGCAGTAGGATAGAAATACCATAATTTTATATGGAAAGGCACCCCCAAAGAATTTGTTGCAAAATGTATTAAAATAATAATTAAGTAAAGAATATCACTGGGGAGAGCAAAACGAATAAAAATAAAAGAAGAAGACGACCCCAGATGATAGCAACGGATACTTTCGCTGCCATATCTCGCCGGTGCCTTAGATCTCTTCTTTGTTCCCAATCGCTTATATCGGTGCCTCCTATGGCACACGTACGGCACCAGTCTCTCACCACTCCACTCCAGGCTCCTTCTTCAAGATCGCAAGATGCCATTCCCAGTCCGATCTCTTCCGTCTTAGCCGCCACGTCATTTTCCTAACGAAGCAGCGCCTCCACCAGCCAGCACCAACTCCAATCCGGGACCCAGCCGCCGTATGGACGAATACTGCGGCACTCCAATCTGAAGGCGATAATGATGGATTGGGGCTTTCTCTAGATTTTTTCCGCCGTGTGAAAGGGGGCAGACGTTGAGAGAAAAGGATTTTTTGTTTTCTTGTTTTTAATAAGAGATAACGACGTTAGGGCTTAGGAGTCTAGGGGCTGTTTGGTAAGAGGGAATGGGAGGGAAAATAAAAATTTTATGAGTTGAATTTTTTTAAAAAAAATTTAAAGAAGTATGGTTATAAAATTTTAATAAAGAGAATATGTAACATAAAATAATATAAAAAAGTAATTAAAAATTTTTAACCTCGTTTTTTAATTTTTTAAAAAAATTAAAGTTATAAAATTTTTCTCTTCCTTCCAAACATCTTATACCAAACAAGCCTTTACGTTAAGGGTAAAATTGCTTATTTTAAATTCAGGTATAACCATCCTCCAAAATGTTACTAAAGTTTATAATGAACTCAAATATTTACAAGCACGGTTTATTCGTAGGACTTCGTGTAATAATGTAAAAGAACTTACATATCTGCTTGGAAGTAAAATCTTGTTGAGAAATTCTAACTTCAAAACAATGTTTAGTGTACTGTGTGTTGTTTGCAGTTGCCTCTCTCTATATATAGAGCGAAACCTTTTAAAATTATTGGTATTTTTATTAGTTTATATCTCTTATAAAAAAATTATTTAGATGATATACGCCTTATCTAATTAAAAAGATAAAATAATTAAACTGGATAATTATTGTCGCTTATTTCAAATCATATCAGAGTAAATAAAAATTGAATGGCTAAAACAATACATTTATATTTAAATTTGGAAAGACCAATGGTTTTAATATGTTTCATTCTAGTTTATCTTAATTTATATGTTTAGTTTATTTATTGATTTTGGCGTAACGTTAAATATTATTTCCAGTTCGATAACTATAGGTATAAAATATCTGCTCATTTGTTTAAACTTTTTTAATAAAAATTACTTTAAATAAATTTCAGTATATCTGTTTCAATTTTATTAAATAATCAGAATCTTTAAAAAATTATATTTTAAATTGTCCTGAGTAGATGCTTTAAGTGGATGCATGCTTACATGAGAAAGAATGCTGATTAAATATATAACTGTCTTGTAAAAAAAATACTTTTTTTAGAAGGTTTGTTTAAACTTTTAAAATAATTAGATTCTAAAAAAAGATATGTTAAACTGCTTTGAATAAAGTGAAATAATAACACATGGGCGATGAAATCGAAGAAAATATTATAGCGTACGTAACGGATAAAACTTATGTCCAGTTCCTTAGACAGTCCAAGACGGAAGATGTTTGCAGACACTGATTTTTAATTTGACTTTTGACTATTTAAAACATAAAAATGAAACTTTTTGCTTTAGGCCAGACTTGTTCCCAAAGGTTAAATTTTCTGATTACCTTTCCTTTGTATATAAGTTACAGAGTCTTTTTATTTTATTTTGGTGTTGTCGGACATTTAGTGAATTAATTAATTAATTTCTCTTTCTATTTTGCAAGTTACCATACTGATCTAAGCTTGATTAATTAATTAAAATAATTTGCGAACATCTAAAGCTCTGAAACAAAATTGGAAGCCATTTTTAATGTCTTTTTTTCCTTTTCATCTTGTGCTTCATGTAAGAAAGGTGGCTTCTTTTTTTATTACTTTATTGGTTTATGTGGTAACAAGCACCAACTCCCCTCTCGCGAGCGGGTGCAACAACTCCATAACATGAAAGCACATCCTCACCTTCCACTCATCCAAAACATTAAGAAATTGAATAAAACACAATGGAACATAAAGAACAGAATTGCATTTCAAATTAACCAACAAAAAATATAAGTTGTCTCACTACCCAAAAACACAACATGAAACACAACCATATCGGTAGTTGTACTCTTATATGTTTAACAAGTTCTGCCTCAACTTAAAAGAAAAAAAAAATTACATCAAAATGCTACCCACATAGTACATAAACATTCCTATATGTAAGATGAACTGACAACATCTCACATATGTTGCTAAACATTTCTAAAGATCTTCTTGTAAACCACATTGGTAATTTTACTCTTTTCCGTGATTACTCCCGTCTTGTATAAGAATCTTCAAACCTGTAATATTGTTAACTCTTGATAAAACAACATAAAATTGCCCATGTGTGAACACTGGTTTCAATGAATATGACCCAAAATTTTGTAATGATTGACCTTGACTCTTATTAATTGTTATTGCAAAAGACAGAAGGATTATTGCAAATCAAAGAAACATACGAGTTTAACAGGAGGAGAGACGCTGAATATCAACACAACAGTTGAAAATGTCATGAGTGATTCACTATTAAATGAGAATGTCATGCGTAATACGATAGATTCAATAGAGTGAAAACATCCTGTTATTGACTCACTGTTAAATGAGATATTCCTCTTCATCGAATTATAAAGTTTAAATATTTATTTGGTTCTAAAATAGAATAAAGATATCATAGTTAGAATTTTTTTTTTTTAAATCTTACCTCTTCAATTGCGATCAGTCAACATGCATTTAATTCTTGGATATTGTGATAACTAATTTTAGAGTACGGCAAGGTAGGACTTAGGAATATCATAATTTCTTTAAGAAAAATAAATTTAGGGATATTAACAATCATTCCTTTAAAAATTATAGAGTTTCTTAGTTTTGCCTCAACGTAGACATGAGGTTTATGGATCTGTGGGTTGCCTAAACCTGAAGAATGAATTTTGACTTATAAATGACATAATTTTATATACATTACAAGTATTACAGGATTTGTTAGTAATTATGATTAATTTTTTATATTGTTTCTTGGGGTCAATAACTAAAAGAACTGCTATTTTAAATGTTAGTTGTAATTGTATTACGCTTTTTTTTTTCTGAGCCTCTTACCATAGTCATTCTTGTCAAATTTGCTAGTGAGAACGTGAGTCGGGTGGGGAAACGACTAGGTGCTGGATTATGGACATATATTTACTTATATTTGGAATAGTGCTTGAGAGTCCCAACAACTCATATTTGACTTACAAATTATGGTTTAGAGCCTCCAAAATTCTTCGTCTGTTTGTTTGTTTTTTTAAATTAGAAGTCAGGTCATTTACAAATTTAAATTTGAGACCTCTAGCAAATGAGAGACGCTAGTGATGCAAGGGCAGTCTAATTCAAAACAGAAGAGCAGTTAAATCTCAATTAATATCAGGACAACATTAATGCAATCCATGAGATTAATTACCACTTGGTCATGAACATCTTGGAACATGAACATGCATTCTTCTAGGTCACTCATAACATATCCAGCAAAAATGAAGAAACCGAGTAAACATGAATGCAGTCACCTTAAAAGCATGGTAAAGAAAGGTAGGACTATGCAGTGGGAGTAAAAGAACTGCCACACATTACATAGTCAAACAAAGACTTCCATCTTATAACCTTGAAGAATGCCTACGCCATGAAGGATAATCATGAGAATTATTTATTTTTGGGTACTTTCGCCAGGAAGGATAATCCTACCCAATGCATCAAAACATAGTATATATTTCCATATTATACGGAGCTTAACTCTACATATAATACATTAATTACTTTCTGATGAATTGGATGTATAAAAGCTATGATAAAGACAATGCTCTGCATTTATAGAGTTGAGTTCGGTTCAACTGGGAATTCTAGATGCCATGTAAACTGATATGTTACTGTGGCACATGGAATCTTTAACTTCACCATAATGATGCTTCATAGGCAAACCGTGAGATTAATTACTACTTGGTCATGAACATTGCAGAAACATCAACATGCATAAGACAGATCACTCATAACATGTCCAGCAAAAATGAAGAAACCGAGAAAACATTAATGGTTCCCCCTTAAAAACATGGTAAAGAAATGTATGACTACGTAGTGGGAGTAAAAGAACTACCATACATTACAAAGTCAAACAAAGACATTCATCATGCATCATTGAAGAATGCCTGCTAGTACAGAAGGATTACCCCAAATGAAATAGACATACCACTTTAACAGCAGGATAGACATTGAATAGGACGAAAACAGTTTCAGACTTCATGAGTAGTCCACCATGCTAGGACGCAAGTTATAAGGAAGTCTTGCTTATGAATGGTAAAGCATGAACTTGGTTACCAGTTGGTCATTAAAATATTGCAACATTAACATGTAATATACAGGTGACTCACAACATTTCCAGCATATCCCGCATGAAGATCGTCAAAAGAGACCATTTTTCCTGCTGTCAAACTTGTTATCTATTAGGAAAGACAAATGTAAACTATTATATTTGTTAGACAATAAATCTACAACACCACACCTACTGCAAACCTAATATCATTCTTATAGTCATTTCAGTCACAGTGTTTTCATAGGACTACTTCAAATCACATTAAGCCAGGCCCTTCCCCATTGTCAAGCTAGCCACCAAATTCCAAAGACCATGTTTCAAGGTTGCGTAGCTTCAATATCCAATGAACACCCAAAATATCTTACTACCAGACTTATGACTTCCAATGAACTCATATAGACTAATATCTAAGATCATTTTCACATACATCATTATGTCTATCCATTTTATATAATCTATACTGCATTGAGGTTACTGACCTAAGGAAAGTCCTACATCCAAAAAAATGTGGCTGTCATAGATTTGGAAATTGGATCACAGATTTTCCCTAGAACTACAATGACTACAGCTAGTGCGGACCTATTTGAACAGTAGGTTCAGAATAGAACTATATACATTTTTAATTTAGAAGGCACATATATTTGTCATTCGGATACCAGAACTGTTGCCTATTTCAAATATCAGAACTCATATTCTTAAATACTAATTAGTTCACAACAAAATTCTCATATTCATGTTTTGTATCCAACGTACATGCTTATACATCAGAGATGTCTGCAGAATACATCATAATCACTACCTAAACCTCCTTCATACACATATGATCCGTTTTATTATGAGTAAGTAAAAATCAAAGGTAAGTTCTAGAATAACTGAACAGGTGTTAACCACTGCCATCAACATGAAAAGGCACATAGCATAATAACCATACTTCCAAACCTGCACTTAGTAAGAACAGATGCAACCATAATGACTGCATCATATGCTTATAACTACATAACAAACCAACTTCATTCATACTTACAATAATCAGATTTTAATCATCATCTCTAAAGTTGCAATAATCAGATTTTAATCATCATCCCTGTACTTACTATGGCATAAAGAACTTTTTCTTTCATGGGAAATGCAAAGGTAAGAAGTAATGCAGGTCTTGGTCTATTCTCAGTACATCGCTCCTTTTATCTCAATACTAATAAAGAAAAGTGAATATTTTTTTTAAATGAACTTTGCCCATCACATGTATTTGGCAACAAATGCATTACTTTGTCATATTTTTTCTACTCAATACTAACAAAGATAAGTGCATATGGAAGGGCCCTTATTTTGCATTTCTTGGTCGTATCTTCATAACATTACTAACAAAAGCACTTACAAAAAAGCGGCATTGAAGCAACAACTGGTATAGCCTCTACTACATGAACAAAAAGTCAACCGCTCTCCTGATAAACTGGCTTTTTATACTACTGGCATCTGACAGCACATTACAAGAAAACAACCACAAAAAGGTGACCGATACAACAACATTGGAAAAAAGTACTTAAGATACTGAAGGAAATAGAGTAATCTGCTCAATTCTTCTCCTGCTCAATTGACTTCAGTGGCTTTGAGGATGACTTTGCTGGAGAGCCAGGTCCATATGCAACAGTCTTTGAACCATGAGCAGCAAGTTTCTTCGAAAAAACCTTCCTCTTCCCCTTTGAAGGAATAACATGCATGACATCAGAAATAAAAACTTCATCAAGCTCAATAATGGGGAAGGTTTCAGATAATGTAATAGATGCTTCAACATCTGCTGAACCCTTATCTTTAGTAGTGGCATTCCTCATGAAAATGATATCCTCGTCCTCATCATTATATAATCCACTTGGTTGTCCAACCTATTAAATATCAAAATGAGAAAACAGTTAGTATGTTAAAATGTATTGAACTACATAAGCAAAAATATGTCAATTCGGTAATACTGAACCTCAAACGCAGCTTCATTAAAGACATCGATAAGATCAGCACGCTCAGCATATGTTGCAATCGATACACTTGAATTTGGGTGTTCCTTATTGTACTTGTTCAACTTCATCTTTAGAATCATTTTCTTGCTAATCAAGCTGTCAATTTTAGCTGGAAACTCATAGTAGATTGCCTCCTAGTAGTAAAGATGATCAGCATTATCAAAAGAATGAAAAAACCATGTCATTGATATGAAAAAGCTATCATGATACCTCAGGCATATCAGCTTTTAGCTCAGCTGCACTTTTCTTCGTTAGCTTAGATGCATGCTTGTCAAAAAGGACTATCGAGGCAGTTCCAGAATAATAACCAATAAGGTAATTAAGCCTTAGCCTGCAAAAAATGAAAGTTTATGAGATCTATACCTTTTACAATTACTATAACAACATATGGTAGATAAAAGACATATCTTTAATCACCATACTTTGATTGGATAGTGCATGGTTTCCCCTTACAATAATTGCTGCCACACGAAGCTAAACCATTGGTTACTTTTCTTTTAGTGCCACATCTTGAACACTGCTCAAAAATCCCATCCATGACAGGTTTCAAATTTCTTAAACTCACATAGAATGGCGAAATATTTTTCCTGCACACCATTGTGGGGAGAATTAGTTCACATGAGCTGACAAATTAGAATAACTAAAAAATCTAGTTTAAAAAACACCACTTCTTGATGAGGGATCCCAGATACTTTGATTCTAAGTGTATTCCTGAGAATACTTTCAACAGTATGTAGAAGTAGACTTCTGTGTCTCAACAGTTGGAGTACGTGAACTAATGGTAGGTGATGGCAAATTTTCAGCACTGAGGGCAATTAATGAGAAAGTGAGTACTAAATCCAGATAGATATATAGTATCAGTTAAGTCGTATTCCAGATATGAGTGGCACACACCTTGCAATAAATTGTTTAACCTCAGAGAACTTCCTATTCAAGTGGATCTTCTTGGCATGAAAAGAACTGCAAACCTCCGGTTGACCTTAAAACATTATATGTACAACTTTAATTAGTGACCATTTCACCTCAGTAAGCAATACTACAAAGGACATGGAAGCTACAATAAAACTAACCCCTTTCATCAAAACCAATCCTTGCAAGCTGCGCAACCAAAACTATAGGCTTTGGCATGGCATTAAAATCATTCATAGAGAAATTCAAAGCACACTCATCATACAAAACATCTGAACAGTATTCTCCCTGGTAAAAATACAGATTATTGTTTATTCATAATACAAAATTGGTATAACCTTGACAAAACATTAAACACATGAACCGTGTACCTCTCATCACCCAATATCAGCCTAATCTTATTCTTAACCTCAGTTCCGAATGATATTCCTCCAAAGGCCCAATGCTTATAACAAAGCCAATGACATCTGAGAAAGAATGTATAAGTTTAGTGGGGAATGAAGTGGAATGAACAACTCAGAACAAAAATGTACTCACTAAACAAATACATTGTATGCTTCTGAACAGTTTGAGTTAGTATGTCTCTAATGGGGAAAAAACTGCAAACACACAGGGGAATTGGAGTAGTCTCTTCTTTCACATAAGTAGAAGAATTAAAGAGCAACTTACTTAAACTTGTGCTTAGCAACCTTATAATCCTTCCCATTAGGTATGACCTCTAGATTTGCCATAAAGTAAGAACGGACTTCCACCAGGTCTTTCTCACATACTGCTTGAACATATACTTGTTCATAATTGAAGCTTGGATTTTATCACCCTTCAATCAAAGGTGTAAAACATCAAACTTGTAAGGAATCTAAAAGCCATGTCATAAATAGAAACTTCATCAAGCTTGATAGTAGGGAAGGTTTCATATAATGTAACAAATGCTTCAGCATCTACTGAACCCTTATCTTTGAAAAACATCAACCACAAATTGCTATTACAGATGTTTCAAATAATGATACACAACATAGCAAAGATGTAACATCCTTAGTTTTATTTTAGGATATAATTAAAATTTAGAGATAATTATGAATTTAGTAGTGATTTTTGGGATAAAAAGAAAAGAGGGATTTGGTTAAAATATATTAAAAAAATAAAAATTATTTTAAAGAAATAATATAATAATAGTAATAATAAAATAAAAAAAGGAAGAAGAAGAAGAAGAATGGTTGAGAAAGACGTAAAGGAAAAATAAATAAATAAAAAGGTGGGCGCCAAATTATTTGGTAAAAAAGGGGAGGCATGTAATATCCCAAATTTTGGGCCTAGAGACTTGAGGATATGCCTATATCAGGCAAATGACTAAATTCAATTTGGGAAGAGTCCCAAGAATGTCGAGAGATAAAAAGACTCAAGAGCACTATGTGATTCAGTCCTACCGGGCAGAGGGCCGAGTACATGTAGGTAATAGGATCAAAGTGTTGGTGAATATATATACAAGACAGATATACGGTGCCAATGGGTTGGTAGAAAGATGCCACCCAAATATATCATGAGGTATGAGACTTATTGATCGAGTGAAATATGCCAATATAGTGTGCACATGACATTTTAGAGGCAGACATGTGTACCTTGTGTTTTTGAAGAAGATACCGGTATGCGACGCCATGTGGGGCCCACACACATACTCCGACCTGGAGTCATCTTGTGAGCCTCGATATACGTGCCACGGTCCTAAGTAGAATCTTGAGTATGCACTAATAAAGTAACTTTATTAGAAAAACTTTAATAAAATAAGCAACGATGACTCATGATGACACACCTTTTTTGTTGACAAAGTAAGAGCTTGACATGTGTCATTTAATGATGACAAAGTACAAAATAACTTTTGTGTTGGCCAAATGAGGAGGTAACAAGTGTCTCTCATCATTACACCACATTTATGCCTTTAATGTTGGCATTTCTGGAGAGTGCCACCTAGCGCCTGGGTCTGGGAAATCCATCAGTCCCTGGTCTAGTCGCATACTTGACTTTCTCGAACTTTGAACCTGAGAGGCAGAGGAATTCATCAGTCTTCCCTTCCCCTAACTGGAAAAAGGCGCCACCTAGGAGAGGGAAAAGGAAGACCAATTGCATTTTGGACACATGTCATCTTGTGGAGCAATCAATTGACACATGACACCATTAAAAGCAATCAAAGCCAAGATTTAATCCCCTCCTTCCATTTCCCTTTATGAATTCGGCCAAGGGCCAAAAGGGGGAGGAAAAATCTGAAATATTCACCCAAAATTGTTATAGGAGAGAGGAGGAGTGAATAGTAACATTTCCTAATAAGTACCAGAGCCGATTTCTATCCCGAATCGCCATTATCGTCCTTAAGTTCTTCAGGAAACTTCTTCTACTCATTAAGAGCTTCATTTCTATGGTCTCATTTTTCTTATTGGAGGTGTTTTGTGTCATTTAGTTAGCTGGAGTGCTGCCATAATACCGAACCATTTGTAGAAACACGAAGAGGCAAGCGTTGGCTTCACTTTGAACTGATTGGTTTGTGGTTTTGTTGTTGGGTATAAGTTTCGATCAGGGGCAAAAACTGGGGAAGGAGAATGATTTTGGTATTTTTGAAGTTAGGCATTGAATCTGGAATGTTTTATGGATCAGTTGTGTTGTTTGATGATTTTGGAAAAATTATCCCTGTAATTAGTAGTGGCTATTATTTCTCCCTTAAAATAGACTTAAAAAGGGTTATATAGGACTTTGAATATATAACTGTAATTGGATTTTTCTAGAATTAGTTATAATTTTTCAAAGTTAAAAGAAAAATCTGCCAACTTTATGGAATAGTGCGAAAATAAGAAAGTAAGGGTAATTGGAAATTAATTTGAACTTCAATGGTTAAATAAAGCTTATAAAGTTAGTTTGGGCCCATTAAAAATCTATTAGGCCTAATGTGTTAACTTTAAAGTTAACCAACTATGGTGTCTTGAGTTATTAAAATTTGGGACAAGTATGGGCCCAAAGAATAAAGATAAGTCCTAGAGACTAAAGTAGCCCATTAGACATTTATTTGTCATGGCTTTAATAATATAGCCATTTATCTAGAGCCATGCGATGACAAAGAAGAGGTAATAGAAGCAACTTCAGTGGTTGGAAGAAAATGTACAAAAAGGGGATTCGAAGACAAAAGTTAGTGAACTTACTTACTTGCATGTATGTGATGTTTATGCTTTGTATGGGTTTACTATATTGCTTTACTTGATTATATAAAGCATGTATGAATGAATGAAGCTCTGTTTTTGTTATTGCTGTGGCCATAAGTATGTTGTACAAAACATTACGCATGCAAAATATAATTATGTGAACATGAACCTATGTGAGGCAAGTATATCATACACTAGCATTCATTTTACATGTATTGTTTGTAATATTTGCTACTAAAATTTCTCTGAATCTCACCCTCCCCCACCCTGTAATGTTTGCCACCCTAAACTTCCCCCTCTTTTCACTCATCCATCTAATTTTATCTTCACCATCCTTAATATAAGGCGGTAATGTTTTAGCCACTCTATTGACCATGTTAGAAGGCAAATATCTACTAAATTTTCCATCTCCTATTCCTCAGTCCTTACATATTCTACCACAGAATATTTCAATTCCACAGCACTTGGCCTTTCCACACAAACATCAATTAATGCCAGATCCTTGCCAACCCATTGACTCAACCAGAAACTTGTTTGCTACCCACTATTAACTTCAAAACCCACATTCTTAATCAATTTCGGCCAAAGCAAACACAACCTCTTCCATAATGCTGAATCAAAGCTCTTTATAACACATGTCTTTGTAAGGTCAACATCCTTCCATACCGATTTATTAGCACCTCTAAGACTAACTTCTTAGGATTAGCAACTACCTTCCATCCTATCCTACAAAGTAATGCATCATTCATCTTTTTCATCTCTTTAAATCCAAATCCCCCTCCTCTTTAGGTTGACAAAAAGTCTTCCAATTGATTGCTTGAAAACATTTTAATTACTAATAAAGTTAAATCAAGTTGCATTTTGCCTTTATTATAATTTGAGAGTCTAAGCTACATGTCAATTCAATTCCATAACTAAAGCAATGAAGGCTACATAGACAACTGATCCCCAACTCAAATCTAAGATAGCTAAGAGGAACTTAAGCAAATGACTTATCTTGATATTGTCCAAAAAGTATCAACATTTTTTTAGAAGTCGCAGTCATGATAAAAATGAGGTTTTGAAAAGCTCACAGCACTATACAATGTTACATAATAAGTAAAGTTAAAGACCACCTCCCTATCAATTAAAAGTGCAAGCAAATTACAGGGAGGGAAAAATCACTTTTCATTCATATGATGCAGAATGTCAATCTCAGAAAGCCTAATGCATATGCATTATAGCGTTTTGCCACAATAGCATGCAGATATTGATGAACATGCAACAACAATAACCATTTCAACAGGCAACACAGACGATCAAAAATAACCTTAATCCTCTGTCATACAAAAATTACCTTTTCATTTAAAACAACATAATCGATCAACATGATCTTCCTCGGATAACCACAGTCTGACCCATTAAGATCAAAATGTGTACTCCACAACTCCCGATCAACCTTCACCAGAACCGTGGGCTCAATGTTGTCAGGAGTTACAACATCAAGCCTTTAGTCAAGAGCACACAAAGAACAAATAAAGCTTAGTCCCAACAATGAAGAACAGTAGGCAGTGTACATACAAAAACAAAAAGAACATCAATGAGAATTGCCCAAATGATGTCTTCAGCTTCCATCCACATCATTTTCTTAGCTCCTGTAAGAGGGACATAAATGTCGGCGAAGAATGAAAGTTTTCTTTGGCAATACGAAAATGAAGACCAAATAAGTTTTCTCAAAGCTCAGGGTTTTCCATAGTAACTACAGGTGTGGTCTATCATTTTTTTTAATCTGTTTTTGTCCTTTCCTAGTTGTATGAGTTGGTTTGTTTCTAACCAAAGAGGTTCACCTACTTTTCCAGCTGTCAGAAAGTTGAAAAAGTAGATTAGACATGACATTGACTAACTTTTGAACCTTGAATTAGATGCAAGAACGGCATGAAGCCAAATGAAAAGAGAACGGCTTGAAACTGAAGCCATTACTGTAGTTATAAACAGTAACTCAAGATACAGAAATGGGCAAAATAGTGTGAACGGCTTATTATGCTATTACTATTACGGTTATATTGATGCTAATTTTGTGAAACATGGTTTAAGTTGTTAAATCATCATTTAATTTATGTCCTCCAAAGAATCAAGAAACTATTGTGTGATCTTTTTTATCCTTAAACATAAAGTACCATATTTGGTTAAGCAGTTGTCTCTCTCCCCCTCTAAATAGAGAGAAACCTTTTCAAAATTATTGGTCTTCTTCAAAGGTTTAACTATATCCCTTATCAAAACTAAGATGATGGTTTATTTAGATGATATATGCCTTATCTAATTAAAAAGATAAAGTAATTAAATTGGATAATTTTCACTTAATTCAAATCATATCAGAATAAATAAAATTGGTTTGCTAGAACAATACTACTCTAGTTATATTTATAAGTTATTTTTAACTAGTTTTCACATACTAAGGAGAGTTAATTAACTCATTAACTATGAGTTAAATTTTCAATTTCGCCCTTATCTCTGATTGGTTCCAAAAGTCAACATAAATAAATTTCTCTTGTTTATTACAATTAATAAGGGAAAAAACTATAAATGCATTTACTACCCTGAAATTAGACTTATAAATATGACCAAATTTTTTTGGTGAAAAAGACTTATAAATAGGACCAGAGTAGTATAGTGATATTTAAATTCAAAAAGGCCAATAATTTTAAAAGGTTTCATTCTAGCTAGTTTATTTTTATATGTTTGGTTTATTCATTGATTTTCGTATAAATGTGTGTTTGGGTAAGCCTCAAATTGTAGTTTCAAAAACCATTTTCCATAAATCGAGATAAAACTCCTCTTACATACTTACCTCATAAATCGTAAAAGCTATTCTCCAAAAACCAATGATGACTTTAGATATTATTTCTAGTTGGATAATACGTGAAACTACTTTAAATAAACTTAAATAATTAAATATCCATGATGAAATAAAGATAATATTGATAAAAATAAAAAATATAAGGAAATATTGTAAAAATTGAAAATCGATATAAAACTAAATCATTTTTTAAATCCTAACCAAATACAACAAATTTTACTTTTTATATAATTTCTAAACAATAAATTAGGCAATTATTTTTACTTTTCAAAATTTGAACAGACCCCCTTGTGGAATAAAAAAATAACAGGCCACCCTGATTTGTGAAACTTATTTTATTTATTTATTTATTGGATGTCAAATTTCCATATTGTATCTTCATGGTGGTGGAGGAGTGCTCATCTTCCTTTCCACTTACTACTATATCAACTTCTAATGGTTAGATTTAACATTTTAAAACAATGTACAATTTTTTAAAAAATTAATTTTTTTGTCCTTCAATTTTTAACTTATTTATAACTCAGTACTCCAATTATGACTTTATGTGACTCTATCTGTAAATTCTTGTCTCACCCATGATTCAATCCATTATCATCCATAAGTCAATTGGTAGTAATCCTCCAAATCATAATATTAAAAGATAGTAAGGATAATAAACATAATTACAAAGAGATAAATAACTCAATAAATCTTAGATGAATATCCTTATTCAAGTCCTAACGGATATTTTAGATATTCAATTAAATCCTAATTTTCTCTTATCACTCGGCTTTAGGTAAAGTCATAGAACTTCACTGGTATTCTTAGATTCTTATTTAAAATTAAATTTGGGAGAATCCCAATTGAATCTACATGAAACACCAAAATTTAAATTTGGATAAACACTTTTAAATAACTCTTATTTTTCACCTTTTTTTGAGGATGATGTGTTATGCTATTTATTGAAGCTTCTATGCAACAAGCTCATTACATTCAGAATTGTTTAAGGAAGTTTTGTGAGTGCTCAGGTCTGAAAATTAATGCTGCAAAGACTAGAATCTTCTTTTCTAAAAATGTGAATCATGCACACTCTACGGAAATTAGGTCCTTACTTGGATTCACTCAAACTAGGGACCTGGGGAAGTATCTGGGGGTACCCCTTCATTATGGGAGAGTTGCTAAGGATACAATTGATTCCATCATAGTTCCCATTGCAATTGATTTTTCAGGCCAACAAAATTGCAATCGATTTCATATTAATATTAATATATTTTTTTTATTTTTTTACTGTAGTTAATTTTTTTTATTCACAGATTTCTTATTTCCATCATTTTTAAGCACCCATGATTAAGGATATTATGATCTTTTAACAATATTCAGAAATCCCTAATTAGATTCTATGACCTAATTAAAAATTTATTAAAAGAGTATGCCTAAATTTAAATTTAGATATTTCAGTTGGACTTAGTTGAGATTTTTTCATTAAATTTTTGTGGCTCAATTATTTAAATACCCTTCATGTAAAAAACAAATAGCCCCTATTTTGCGGGCCACCACCAATATCAAAGGCTATGACCCCTGGTCACCAAAACAATTTTGGCAATCCAACCAACCGACACTTTATTATATTCTTTATTTATTTTTATCTCTCATATTTTTATTTTCAAATATCTGAAAAAAAATACCTGTTTACATGGACTTATCACTAAATTCAGTGTTTATTCTGTATATAGATTGGTTTATATTTTATTTTTATTTTTCATATTTTTATTTGAAAATATTCGGAAATTCTTTGTCATGTAAAATATCTAGAAATTCTATAATTGTTTTACGGAGGGCTTATAAATTTTGAAGGAAGATTCATAATCTATCGCACTATTTTAATTTACAAATATTCTTGCTTGGAAAATAAACTCATTTATAAATTTAGGATACCTTAGTTGAGTTGTGAATTTTTGAAAATTTTGTAAATCATAAGAGTTGAATTTTCCGCACCTAGTGGGATAAGGCTTTGTTGTAGTAGTAGTAGTATAAGAGTTGAATTTTAAATTATGCATGAATATTTTTAAATAATAGTAATAAGATTTAAATTATTAAATAATAAATTATTGCTATTTTTAGAAAAGATATTATTAAAAAAATATAATATCTTTAATTACTAAGAGATGCTGGTGCCAAGTGGTCCGGTAAGCACTCGTAGCCCATCAAGATCATTAATTAAAATAATATTTTGATATTTTCATTAGCTAAAAAATAATATTAATCTCTCGGTGTTTATTTATAATTTTACACACTTATTCGTATTAACTTTTTAGAGTAATTATTTACAATTTTATGAAATTTTTTTCTTACTTTCTAGTCAAACAATGATAAATCGGCAACTATATAATGAATGAACGAGATTACGCCCCCGGCCACCCTTAACTTTAGAGTTGGCGTGAGCTTAAAAAAAAAATGTTCAATAACAAATATGGACTAACTACTTGCAATAGATTTGAATAATTCAAAATATAAAAAAAAAAAGTCCAAATCTTTCTAATCAATAATACACTGAATATAAAATGATTTTTTAAAATATTAAAATTACATAAAAAAGCAAAAACAAAATGACTTAATTGATGCAAATATGAGTCTTCAAAATTCTTCCTCCAAGTACACCACTTGAAAGTTGAGTGTTGTATAGGATGACTTGCCTTGCTTAACTCCTTGGCGCAATATCAATGTAACTCACAATCACATTCTGCTGTTGTAATAAATCTGGGAAATATCCATTGCCGGCTTTGCAGGGTCATATTTGGATATTTCCAATTAGAAGTTCCATCTTTAAGCGAATAGATACAAACATTATGATAAAAACTACCCTTAAAACATATTTGGTTGCCTTTAAAAATATCAGAGGTGGAACAATCTTTAACATCAACAATCTCAGAATTCGATTCATCTAATAATATAATCTGATCTCCCAAATCGTTCATCCTCACTAACTCATCCCCATCATGTACCACCTTAAAGACCTCAAATTCAAAAACCTTACCAAACATATGTTGATATTCCATCACAATAAACATATTATCTCCTTTAGAATCCTCCACTAGATATGCCAGTCGTATTGTGTTCAGTAATGAAAGATTAATGATATTTCCATATTCTATAGCCCCTATAGGGAAAAGCCTCAAATCATCGGAGCCAACTTTAAATATGTCAACCGCCTGGAATGTCTTCTTTCTCATAGCATACAACTTTTCATGGTAAAATGTTACATTAACATAGTACCCTTCATCTGGGCGATGATGTTCATGAGCTTTCCATGCACTGCCTCCATTAGTCTTGCACAAAGCCAAATCCCCATATTGATCAACGATTGCAATCATAAGAGGCCTCATAGATTTACATAATGATAATGCAAAAGCTTGAGCATAGAGAAAGCGGCATTTAAATTTAGGTATAACCATGGTGGACAAAGGAGGGAGATCAATGTAAACATTAATGAAGAGATTCACAAGTTGGATGAAGTTGTTGCGAGAATAGTGAACATAAAACCATCCTTTAGAGTATCCACGAATGTTTGGTCCAGAATATTTGAATGGTCTTGTTCCTATTTGATAACATGTGACTTGGTCGTCGTATGTTGTTTCGCAGAGCGATGATGAGTTGTTAGTGAGACCAATCAGCCATGGAGTGTCCTTAAGTGCTATAGGGTTCACTCGTTCGTAAACTGAAGAATGTGCTGATTTACAAACTCTAGAAAATCGAAATTGATCTTTAATTGATAAGTTATCACACAGGGACTCAAGAACATCTCTTGGCAAAACCTCAAAGAATCTCATGTCCCTTCTCAATTCAGCTAATTGCTTTGAATCCTCCATATTCCTGTGTTAACGATCAATATATTAAGTAATCATCAATAAATAAAAAGTATAAAGTTTGGAGTTTATGTACATCTAACACCTGATCATTATCAGAAAATAAACGTAAAAAATTTAAGGTTAAATACCCATAGCTCTAAAATATTTAGTGGTATAATTTTACTCTTAAAATATTAAAAATGGAGCAATCCCAACCCATTCTCCAACTCTGTTATCTCTTACTAAGAGGAAAAAGAAAGCAATCCTTCCTTATCAAATCCAACCTCCTTTTTCTCGCCGGAGAAAATTCAGAGTTCAATCCATAACCTCCCCCACCACCGCCACCATCACCATCAAGTTCTATCTCTTGAGATTTCAGTAGGATAGAAATTCCATTATTTGATATAAAATTTGTTGTTGAAAGAATAAAATAAAAGATGACGACCCAATCCGAATAAAATAAAATCCGTTTGAGGGTAAAATTGCTTATTTTTAATATTCTAGGATAGAATTGCACCAATGAAAAAGAAAAATATTTTAAGAAGCTGGGTCATAAACATAAAGTTTATAATTCAGGTAAAGAAAACTATAATGAGCTCAATTACAGAAATATTTACAAAGACAGTTTATTTATAAGACTTCTTATAATGTAAAAGAACTTACGTACGTACCTGCTGTTGATGCGAAGTAAAATCTTGTTGAATAATTCCAACTTGGAAACAATGTTTAGTGTATGTTAGTTGGCAGGTATCTCTCTATTTATAGAGCAAAACCTGATTAAGATGAGTTATATTCCTTATCACAATTAAGATGATAGTTTATTTAGATGATATATGTCTTATCCAATTAAGAACATAAAGTAATAAAACTAGATAATTTTCACTTATTTCAAATCTTATCAGAAGAAATAAAATTGATTAGCTAGTATAATATAATGACATTTAAATTCTAAAAGACCAAAGGTTTCATTCTAGTTTGTCTTAATTTATATGTTTAGTTTATTTATTGAATTTCACACAAGATAACCTTCAATTCAATATTATTTCCAGGTCGATAATTTTACGTATAAAATATCTACTCATTTGTTTAAAATTTTTGAATAAAAAAATACTTTTAAGAGATTTTAGTATATCTGTTTCAATTTTTTAAATAATCAGAATCTTTTAGAATATTACATTTTAAATCATTTTGAGTCGATGCTTTAAAGTGGATGCGCCGCGCGCTTACATGAGAAAAAACATTGATTAAACGTATCACTTGTTTGTAAAGAAATACTTTTAAGAAATTTTAGAAGGTTTGTTTAAACTTTTAAAGTGATAAGAATCTTAAAAAAAAAAGATAAGATATATTAGACTACTTCAAATAAACTGAAATAACAAGACATGTGTGATGAGATAAAAGAAAATATTATAAAAATTGAAAATCGCTGAAAATGTAAATCATTTTTTAAAATTATAACCAAATATAAAAATATTTTTAAATATAATTTCTAAAAAATAAATTAATAAATTATTTTAAAGGAAGGGAATGATATTTTAATATTGGGAAAATTAATCTTCTGGTTCATACTCCATTTGATTCTTTTTTTAAGAGCCTAAAATTTGAATAGTCTTAGTCGTTTTTATAAAATTCTAACAAAAGTTGTCTGAACATTTAATGAATTTTTTTTTATTTTTACCCCTCATTAATTATATGTATTGTATTAATTAAAATGTTGACAATGATTACATTTACTCTATTTCTCACTTTTACTTATCCTTAATAAATAAGGGTATACTTGAAAAAGATTATTTATTTCAGACATACTTATTATTATTGCATAATTCAATTATTGAGCTCTTATAAATAGGATCGAAAGAAATATAATTTTGACTCGATGTAACTTAGTCTCTAAATTTTAACTCACTACAACTCAGTTTCTATACTTTTAACAATTTTATAATTTAATCTTAGAGACCAAAAAATTAATATGCCCACACTACTAAAATATCATTCGTTTCTTTTCAAAGAAAGCCACCCAAATTTAATAGGAAAATTGGGGGAAATTTTCCCACTTCAAATTTTATCACTGAGGAGACCTGAGTCAAAAGTCAAAACATGGTGTGTACAAAATTCATAGAGCAACATTATTTTTTAATTTTTTTTATGTATAAAATATCATAGTTGGAACATTCACACCAATAAAATTTTTAGTAATGATTCTCCCCTAGTTTGTCCAAGTTTAATATTCCTTCAGATCTTAATTATAAGATAAATTTAATTTTTTTTGGAGAAATTAAGGAAGTTAATTAAATTATTTTAGAGTATTTTTATTTTTATATTTTTCTTCAAACTAATTAGTTTAACTAATAAATTAATATATAATCTAATATTACATAACATATGATATGATTAAGTAATTTATTTAGCTTTCTTAATTTTTTTAAAAAAATCAACTTTACCTTATAATTAGGATCGTGAGATAGTACTCCCTCCGGTCCTAATTATAAGAAAAAGTTGACTTTTTTGGAGAAATTAAGGAAGTCAATTAAATCACTTTAAAATATTTATATTTTTAGTATCTTTAGATTATATATCAGTTTATTAGTCAAATTAATTAATTTGAAAAAAAATATATAAATATAAATATTCTAAAATGATTTAATTGACTTTCTTAATTTCTCTAAAAAAATTAATTTTATCTTATAATTAGGACCGAAAAAAGTATCACTTAAAAGTTAAAACCTAAGTTGACATTTCAGAATTCTGAGTCTTGGGCGCTGTAAGTACATTTGCCGACTCTGGCAAAAAAATAAAAAGAGTACATTTCCCGACAGCATTGAATGAGATTCTCCCAGAGAAAAATACTTACCAAAACCCAAGAAACAGGGGATTCTGATTTCGTGCGCGAAGTGACGATAATGGAATGCACAAATTTCGGAATTCAATTGTAGCGTCAACGGCGCCGTGCATATCCGATCAGAGCTTCATGTTCGGCCGGAAAATCAACATAAGAGTAATTCCGAGAGCAAGAATTGGACGGCGGTGAGGAGATAGGTTTCGACTTGACAAAACTGCGATTGAGGAAGAAGAGCAAGAAATTGGAGGAGGAAAGTGCGAGAACAAGAGTCTGGAGGAGAGATCGAGAAGGAATCAGCCGTAACAGTCAAGCTTTGAGCAAAATTCAGAGTTGAAGGATCATCTTCACGCTTTGTTAGATCAGGTAATTGCTTCTTGATATCACTTCTACATTCTTTTCCACTCCTACGTATATAACCACAAAATATTCACTGGTGAAACTGAATACAATCTGAAATGCTCAATAAGATCCAATTGGGAAAGAAATCTTGCTCTATCTTGAATGCTCTACTGCTACGGATTTTTTTGCAGGAGATTTGGATATTCATTTCTTGTGATTTTCCTGGTTAACTATAAAGGGATATGCCATCCGGTGAAAATGGGCGCAGCAATAAGTCTCCAATTTATTCTAGCAACTGGAATTTGGATCTTCCCTGTCGAAGTTGCTTGGTAACTTTGTGATGATTCTGTTTGAATTATATTTTACATATTTTTGTTTGAGTTATGGTTTTGGTTTATAAACTAGCAATTAGCTTTGGTTTAGTCGTTCTCAATTAGTTGATTTTTTTTTTTAGTTAATTGGAGAGAGACCAGGGATTCGTGTTTATGATTTCATTCCACATTTCTTGCAGCTCATAAAAGTCACTCAAAACAATTTTTATTCACAGTTAAAAGAATCTCATTTTCTTTTTTCTTTTTTTTTTATTCACCCAAAACAGGATGGAAGAATTAAAGCAAGAAGAGTTGAGAATTGATAAGAGATCGTTTGACCTCATACCCAAAGACATATTTGATGTACCTATAGAATTCCTTGAGCTCTTATTTGATCATTTATCGTTTACAGATCAACTTCAATTTGCTAGATGCTGCAAGTCATTGTACTCTTTGGCCATTAGAAGGCCTTACCCTAAGGCACGTGAGACACCATGGCTTATTGGTCTCACTGAAGACCCTACTTCCTGTGAAAGAATATACAACCAGGTAACATGTTATCAGATAAGAGCAAAATCATTCAAGCAATCTGATCTACATATTATTGGATCCTTCAAGGGATGGCTATGTGTGCATTATGGATCATACAATTTAACCCAGCTTATAAATATCTTCTCCAATGTTCATTATGATCTCCCACCTTTGTCCACTGTAAAGAATTTTGTACCTTCTAATGTAAAGCACATTAGAGCCTTTGGAGCATCATTTTGCAGATTTATGAGACCCACTATGATTGCAATTGTTTCTGGTCTTGGAAACTTAGGCTTGTTCAAGATTGGAGGCAGTAAGTGGACAGGTCACAGAAGAGAAGAAAAGTATGTTAACCTGACATTTTACAAAGTGAAAATGTATGCTATGAGAAAGGAATTTAACCAGGTTGACATATTTGAAATTGATGACAATCTGGAGCTTTCTCTTGTGGGTGCTATAGATTCTTCAGAAATTATTAGGAATTCATTGCCACCACCCTTCCAGGCCTACCTGGTGGTGGATTCTAAAGATGATAATCTTTTTCTTGTGTTACAACATCGTAAGATGTTTGGCTCTGTTTTGTTGGCCATTGAGTTTGAGATCTTTAAGACAAGAGATGGAAAACAGTTAGTGAAAGTGGATACTTTGGATGATCAAATTGTGTTAGTGAGTGACACATGTTCTGAGATAATTGATGTTAAAGATTGCCTTCCGTCTACCTTTTTCCAAGGAAACCAAGTATGTTTCACTACTGGTGAATTTGACCATGATTTTGGCATCTATTCCTTCAATGATGAAACTATCAAGTGGTTAATGCCATTCAGGGACATGTATTGTCTACATTGGATGTTTCCTAGGTTTGCATCCCTATGTACATGTGAATCACATCCTGCTTGTTAAGATTCATAATGGTAGTAACTGTTGGACTTTAAAGGGAAAATGTGAGGATAAAGTGGGGGTGTGGTCAAGATGAAGAAGTTGAGATGGATGTGTCATCATAGAAGAAAAGATATTATTCATAATGAATATAGATGTAGAAGAGTTGGAGCTGCAACTGTTGAAGATAAAATGATATAAAATTGTTTGAAGTGGTTTGGACACCTTCAAAGAAGGTTGTTGGATGCACATGTGAAGAGGGTTAATCAATGACTATGGAATCCTTTGAAAAGGGGTAGAGGAAGGCTAAAAAGAACAATTTATAATATTATTAAGTGAGATCTTTTGATTAGCTATCTAAAGATTTAGTTGTTTTTTATATGTACAAAAAGATTTAGTTATTAATAGAGTACAATAGTATTGTGTGATCATTGTAGCCAACCCTACTAAGTAGAATAAGAATTTTTTGTTGTTTGTTCTAATATAATCAATGTCAAAATTTATACTCTCTCTGGTTCTTAATATAAGATCAACTTTAATAAAGAAATTGAATTACAAAATAAGTATTATATTATAGATCGGAGTTAGTATCAAATTAGAACCTTATATCAATAATTGCTATTTGTAAAAACATCAAAAAAGTCTCCCACCCGTGACAATGAATGTTCTTATATCCAAATCTTTAAAGGACAAGAAAAAGCATGATCAAATTATTTTTTCATTGCATATTTTTTTGGCCTGAATCTTTATGCAGTATATAATTTTTTTTTTTTTTGGCCAATATGCAGTATATAATATTGGTTCTTTGTATAAATTGGCTAAACATGAGTATGAGTGTATGACCGTTCCTAAAAAAAACTCGAATTTTTTTATGCTGTCACACCAATTTTTTTTTTTTAACCCATAGTTGGGTGTGATGTGGCACACGGTAATACGGTACCGAATGCATGTTTTGGGGTGAACTTCTTATGGCAGAGACATTAACTTTTGGCACCAAAGATATATTTTTACTATTAAAAGGAGAGGTGTTTTTTGTCCAAAAAAAAAAAAAGGAGAGGTGTTTTGAAACACCTCATTACTTGGGATTCTGGGGTCACCATTTCATGAGTGATCATGCGAATCGAACCCATGACTTGTAAAGTGATGTTAATATGCTCGAACGAGCAAGCCATGAGTTCGATAGGCACGAAGAATGCATTTTTAACAATGAGATTGACCCTTGGCTCTAACCAGCAAGCCATGCCGTGAACTTTGGAGGGAGGGAGGCACGTGAGGGGTATGGTTATGACTAATTTATTATTTCACCTTTACATGTTGGTTTATATTTTTGTGCTTCTATATTATATAAACCTCGAAATTAAAGGGAAAATCTAGTTAATTGATATTTTCAGAAATATTGAGAAAACTAATTAAACTATTTTAAAGTATTTAGATTTTTTTAAAAACTATTTTGTTTAATTTATAAACTGATATATAATATAATTATGCACACCATATGATGTGAGTAAATAACTTATTTAACTTCCTTAATCTCTTAAAAAAAAGTCAACTTGATCTTATATTTAGAACCGGTATAGTATATGTTAATATTATAATGTGTATAAAAAATGATATTATGACTAACAAAGATTAGATCTAACAGAAAGAGCTAATCTCTCATAAATAAATTCAGATTTAAGCCTTCATTAGAAAATGTGCCCACATCTAGTATCCCAAAAGTACATTGAATATGATTGTCTCATTGCTTCTCTTAAAAAAAAAATGATATATTATGATACTCATTAATATAATAGCATATCTTAAAAGATTAAATTAGCAAATTTTTACCTTTGAACCACTAAAAGATTGAATTTGCCAATCGGTTGATTATTTTTTTAGTATTACCAGTAAAATTGTTGAATTTTTTATTTGAATTTGGTTCATCAGTTCTTGAGCCATGTTTCATTAAATCCCTATGCAATCTCTCATTATAATAAAATTAAAAAATTTTATTTTGAGCATAAAAAATATGCAAAACTTCAATAATGCTCAAACCCATCACAAGTCAATAATTTCTCCCCTTGTTTTTTAATAGGCATGATAATATTTTGCACATAAAAAAAGGCTACAAATCAACAAGTCATCACAAATATTCAAATGTCATACATACCAACAAGTCATCACAAATGCTCAAATGCCATATATTAAACATGAAACAAAATATACAAAAGTTATCAGTAATATTCAAAAGCCATATTTTGAACTTCTACCAAAATATAGTCATCATAAGGGATAATCAAAAGAACATCTCACAAGAATTATAGAACATCTTCATTATCACTTGCTTCCATATCGAAGGTGGACATTGAATCACTGTCCCAAATTTATTAACATCACCCATAAAAAAGCAATATATATCAGGTATTCTTTTAGCATCACATCCACATTCCTCAAGTATTTTCCAAAGTTCTTCACCTGACAATAGTGACACTTGCATCCTGATGGTGGAGATTTCTTGTATAAAAATATTTCCTTACATTATTGCATCAGTTCCTCTATTAAGCGCCTTAGCCAGTGTATATATTGCATTTGTTAATTCCTATAAATTATTTTCTTGCTCTTTATGTGTAACCCCCTGCCTTAAATAGTGTAATTATAATTCGATATTACGTAATTAAATTGGTTTAGAGACCGTCGAATAGTTCAAAACTCATTTAGAACTCCCTGTGAAGTAGGGACTTTATAAAATTTTCAAGACTTCTTTCCTATTCCGGTCTCAAGTTCAATTATCGAATATAATCACCTGTGCAGTTAATTCACATTCATTCATATCAGAATATCTAATAGCAATCCCGGCAACCCCCGGGTTCCATTCATACACAAAAAGGGTTTACAACCTCCATATAGGGGACTACACAACTACGTTCAACTATTCTTTACAACCAACATAATATACAGACACCCTGTCCAACAGGTTTAACCAACATAACCAAAATAAATGTCCCTACAGGATTCTAACCGCTCCGGGTCGTACGCTTCTCCTTAGAGCCACTCGCCCTGTCTGAAGGGTTAGTTAAAGGAAAGAATGAGATTCAAGAGAATCCCAGTAGTAACAAAACATTTATACCACACATAAGCACACAGCATATAAGCAAATCATCATACAGCAGCAGCACCACAAATCACACTCCACCCTCATCCCCTTTCTCCGCCGGGAAGGCACACCGCCTAACCCGAACCGTTGTTAGCTACTCAGGGACTATTGGCGTGGCAGTGCATACATATAGCCTTATAGCCCATACAGCTATTCGACTTTCACAAATGGCTCGTCGGCCTCCACAAATAGCCTTTTGGCTCACATAATCACATATATCACACCTCATCCTCATCCCCTTTCTCCGCCGGGGAGGCACACCGCCCTAACCCGAACCGTTGTTAGCTACTCAGGGACTATTGGTATGACGGTGTTTACACATATTCACAATGTCGCAGCATACGAGTTTATCACAAATCAATGATAATACACACATACAATGCATCACATATGGTACGAAAGAAAAGTTACTACCTCGTTCCTTTCTGACGTTCGCTGGCGTAGTTGGCTCACGAGGGCGGCAAATATCGAATCCTACAATTCCAAATGCACCATTTAGACACTTCCATAGTGTTACTTGGGGTTATATGAGTCTATAATGAAAATTTACCAAAAATACCCCGGGGACCCGGCCCGGGCCCGCCGTACCCGGTCCGGCTGTACTTTTCTTGAAATTTTGACATGGGCTATCCTGACATATTTTCGCCCAAGGAATCCATTTCCGGACTCGGAATTATCAAATTCAATGTTAAATTACGAAATTGCCCTTGGCAGCCCTACTTTTAGGGTTTTAGGGGTGTTTCCGTAATTATGCTTTCTCGGCCTTTTTTGAAAAAGTGCCCAACTGTAACCCCACCTATTTTCGCCCACTGAATCCAATGGAATCATCAAATCATTGAAAATCCAACTCTAAGACCCATTTACAGCCTTGGCCGAAATATACATGTTCTCCGGGAAAAATTGGGGTTTTACGATTTCGGCTCCGTAAACGCGTTCCTTTCTACTCCTAACCACTTTATTCACTATTACATTAGGTTATAACTACCATTTGAACCAAAATTGGGCAGCATAACCCTTAGGAAACTCAATTTCCAAAATTTAAAACCAATGGCAATCCGGCGAAATTTCACCGATTAAATTGCTCACAGCAGCCAGAATAAGCAATATACGAAAGTTTGGAACTTACCTCAAGCTCCCTCTGGCTTTTCCCAAATTTGGCTGAACCCTAGCCTCTTTGAAACACCAAATTTTGAGCTTCACAACCTTAAATAATAAAGAGGAGTAGCTTAGAGTCGGAGTTATACGCGTTAGGAGCTAGATCGTCGGAGAAATCGGCTTACCTTGCGAGATTTCTTCCTCTTTTTCTCTCTTTTCTCCAAGCTCTCTTCACGTCTTTTTTTTTCTGTGAAATGGGTCGGGAATGGCTGATCAAGATGATGGAATTGCTTTTAATTCCATGTTGATGTCACCTTACCACATGATGATGTCATAATTTCTAATTTCACATTTTCGGATTTTCTGGCAGATTTTCTGCCCAACTTTGAAATATCATAACTAATTCTAGAAAAATCGAAATGAGGTGATTCCAAAGCCAAATGAAAGATATTTAAGTCCTCGTCATAGGAAAAATATTGGCCATTACTGAAAATCACCACAAAATTCCCAGAATTTCAATCTTTGCTTACTGTTCCAGAAAATAATTAATTTCGCTGGGTAAACTTAAAAAAATCCAAAAATCTTAGGTCACAAATCAAAATGATACAAATTATATGTTCATTTTGAAGCTTGACATGTGAACTTTAATACTGGAAAATTTCAGAATTTTTAGACACCATTTGCCTATTTAAAACGTCCATACAAATTGGCTGCCCTGTACAGAGTTTCAATGGACAGAGTTTTCAACTTTTGCACGATTGTTCCCAATGGTTCCAATTTCACAATAAACACTCTCCCCACACGAATTTTCACAAGGAAGCCATTGGAATCATTAAAATATCCAAATTCCCATCACACATTCTCCAAAAGTGTTTATTCAACAATAATTATATCCACTTTTAAAGTCATTAGCCCTTAATCACTTTTTGGGATATTACATTTCTCCCCCCGTAAAATAAATTTCGTCCTCGAAATTTGTCACACAACTTGAGCCATAAAATCTGGATAACGTCTTCGCATATCTGCTTCTGCTTCCCAAGTTGCTTCCCTCTGAGTCATTCCCTTCTAGATCACCTTCACAAAGGGAATGCTTCGGTGTCTGAGCCGTCGTTCTTCTCTATCAATGATCTGTTCTGGCTCTATCGCATATGTGAAGTTATCTTGCAACTCGACTTCTTCATATTCGACAATGTGAGATGGATCTGGTTGATACTTCTTCAGTTGGGAAACATGAAACACATCATGGAGTCTGCTCAAGTTTGGGGGTAGGGCTACTCGATAAGCAACAGGCCCAATCCTCTCAAGGATTTCAAAAGGACCTATATATCTTGGGCTCAACTTCTTTCGTTTGATTGCTCGCCCAATGCCGGTGACAGGAGATACTCTAAGAAGCACATGGTCACCAACTTCAAACTCTAGAGGCCGTCTTCTCTTGTCAGCGTAGCTTTTCTGTCGACTCTGCGCTGCAAGCAACCTCTTACGAATAATCCGAATCTGTGCTGAGGTTTGATCAACCAAATCTGGCCCATAAAGCTTCCTTTCGGATAACTCGTTCCAGCACAAAGGTGATTGACACCGTCTTCCATACAACGCTTCATACGGAGCCATTTGGATGCTCGCATGATAGCTATTGTTGTAGGCGAACTCAGCAAGTGGGAGGAAACGATCCCAACTTCCTTTAAAGTCGAGAACACAAGCTCGCAACATATCTTCCAGCGTCTGAATTGTTCTCTCAGATTGTCCATCCGTTTGAGGATGATAAGCCGTACTGAACCTCAGTTGAGTACCTAAGGCTTCATGCAATGCTTTCCAGAATCTCGAAGTGAATCGGGGATCTCGATTGGAAATGATGTTTTTCGGAACACCATGAAGTTTGACAATCTCTCGGATATAAATCTCCGCTAGCTTATCCGGAGAGTAACCAGCATCGATTGGTATGAAGTGGGCTGACTTTGTTAATCGGTCCACAATTACCCAGATCGCATCAAAATTCCTGATCCTGGGCAATCCCATAACCAGATCCATGGTCACACTTTCCCATTTCCATTCCGGAATCTCAGGACTCTGAAGTAAACCAGGTGGTCTCTGGTGCTCGATTTTCACCTTCTGGCATGTGAGACACCTTGCTACATACTTCGTCACATCACTCTTCAAACCCGGCCACCAATATACAGATTTCAGGTTATGGTACATTTTGGTCATACCAGGATGAAGAGTATATCGACTCTTGTGTGCCTCATCTAGAATCTTCTGCCTCAACTCCGCCTGAAGTGGAACACAGATTCTCTTCTGATAGCAAACTAATCCACGAGGCGATAGGTCATACCCTGGAACTTCTCCCCGCTCAATTCGAGTCATATTGCGCTGTATCCAGTCATCTTGCCTCTGAGCTTCTTCAATCTCAGTTCTCAGATCACTTTCCTCTTGAGAAACAGTGTAATTGGCACAAATGATCTAGTTTGTCAAATTCAAATCACGAAAGTCTTCAATCAGTTTCTTCTCTTGTATCATCATAGCGGCAACGAGAACGGTCTTTCGACTCAGAGCATCAGCGACTACATTTGCCTTACCCGGATGATATTTTATTTCCAGGTCGTAGTCCTTAAGCAATTCCATCCAGCGGCGCTGTCTCATATTCAGTTCTTTTTGATCATACAAGTATTTGAGACTCTTGTGGTCGCAGTACAGTTCCACAGTCACACCATACAGGTAATGACGCCAAATCTTCAAAGCAAACACAATGGCCGCAAGCTCCAGATCATGAGTGGGATAGTTCAATTCATGAGGTCTGAGCTATTGAGAGGCGTAGGCCACCACACGTCCCTGCTGCATAAGGACACACCCTAATCCCTGCTCACTGGCATCAGAATACACAACATATGTCAAACTGGGATCGGGCAAAATCAACACAGGTGCCGTAGTCAACCTCTCCTTCAGCTCCACAAAACAGTTTTCACATTTCTCATCCCACACAAACGGCTGATCCTTTCTCGTGAGCTTGGTCATCGGCAACGCAATACGGGAGAAATTTTGGATAAATCTCCGATAATAACCAGCAAGACCCAGAAAACTGCGTATTTCCGCCACAGATTCTGGCCTCTTCCAGTCCAGTACTGCTTCCACTTTACTAGGATCCACAGAGACCCCTTCTTGCGAGATAACATGGCCTAAGAATTTCACTTCTGATAGCCAAAACTCGCACTTGCTCAATTTAGCATATAATTGTTTCTCACGCAATATATTCAATACAACTCCCAAATGATGCTCATGGTCTTCTATACTCTTGGAGTATATCAGAATGTCATCGATAAACACAACAACAAACTGATCCAGGTATTGTCGAAAGATACGGTTCATGTAATCCATGAATACCGCAGGCGCATTGGTTAGCCCAAATGGCATCACCAAGAACTCATAATGACCGTACCGGGTCCGAAAAGCAGTCTTCGGAACATCCTCTGCTTTCACTCGCAGCTGATGATACCCTGACCTTAGATCAATCTTTGAAAACACACACGAACCAGAGAGTTGATCTAATAGGTCATCGATTCGGGGAAGAGGGTACTTGTTCTTAATAGTAACCTTATTCAATTCTCTGTAATCAATACACAATCGAAGACTCCCATCTTTCTTCTTTACGAACAACACTGGAGCTCCCCAAGGCGACACACTGGGTCTAATGAACCCTTTCTCAAGCAAATCTTCTATTTGTTTCTTTAACTCCGCCATTTCGTTTGGGGCCATACGGTATGGGGCCTTAGATATAGAACCAGCTCCAGGAATAATGTCAATTGGAAATTGAACTTCCCTCTCAGGAGGCAATCCATTTAGATCATCCGGAAATACCTCAGGGAATTCATTTACCACGGGTATATCACTCAAAGTTTCACCAGTTTCCCTTTGCACTGAGAAAAACACTACATACCCCTGGCAACCCTTTTTAAGATACTTTTCAGCTTTAGCCGTAGAAAGAAAATTCATACCGGCATTCACAGCTTCAACTCTCTGAGAAACAGGATATACTATCCTTTTGTTTCCACAATCAAGCAAAACATTATTTGCCGTTAACCAATCAAAACCCAAAATGACTTCCAATTGGTAAAGCGGCAAACATATCAAATCTATAACAGATTGGTGCCCTTCCACAGTTACGACACAATTCAAGTAAGCTTCTGTGGTTAAAGCCTTAACACCCATCGGGGTTGACACTACCAAATCAAATGGTAATTTATGTACATGCAATCCCAGGCGCTTCACGCAATCATAAGCAATGAAGGAGTGACTTGCACCTGAGTCGAACAATGCTTGCAACAGATGGCCATTAATAGAGATTTTACCTTATATCAACTCAGGAGATTTACGAGCTTCCTCGTGGGTAATAGCGAACACTCGGCCCTGTGTCCTCGGTTTCTGCTCGACTCGTGGTAGTTGACAATCTCGGGAAAAATGTCCTGGCTGCTTACAGTTAAAACAGACCAATTCTCCCCGGCAATTTTGGCCATAATGTGTTTTGTTGCAGCGAGGGCATTTCTACTCAGTCACAGCCCTCTGAGGCTCACGGTCTCTGGGCTGATAGGGCTTCTTATCACCGCCCTTGTATGAAGAGGATCCTTGGCCTTTCCGCTTCTGGGAAGCATTACCCTTACTGGGTTCACTGCGGTGGCCAGTAGCTCTGGTAGGATTCAACTCCCTCAGATTATTCTCCGTAATTCGACATTGCTCCACAGCCTTGTTGAACTTAGTGAATTGGTTCGTAACCAATCGCTTTCTCAATTCTCGCCTCAGACCGCGGATGAGCATATCAGAACTCCATTCTTCATCATCTTTAAACCGGAGGTAAGAGGAGTACCGAGCCAACCGGACAAAACGGGACAAATAGTCGTCAAAGCTCTCTGTATCCCCTTGTTTGATGTTGAGAAATTCTGTCTCCTTCTCGAGCCGCACTGATTTGGGAAAGTATTTCTCGTTGAACTCTTGTTGAAACAGTTCCCAAGTCAATGGCATTTCTGTGCTCTTCAGTGTTAGGGCGATATTCCGCCACCAACGATCTGCATCCCCTTCGAGTTTGTAAACGGCCAGTCGTGGCTTCACCTCATCTAGGCAACCAAGAACCTCAAATATTTTCTCCAGCCTGTTCATCCAATCTTCGGCTGCCTGAGGGTCAAACCTTCCTCTGAACGCCGGAGGCATATGCTTACAGAATCGGGTGACCCAATACTGAAGGTCTTTTTCCTCCCTGGGTGGCATCCCATATGATTCCTGATTCAAGGTGGCACGAGGTGGGGATTCCAGAGGTCGTGCTGATCCTTCTGCAGTGTCCTCATGTCGAGTCTCTTCTTGAGTCTCCTCCGGAGTGGATTGAACCGGACCTTCCTGGTTCTTCGCCTTCTCAGCTCTAAGCTCTTCCCTCAGTTCAGTGATCATAACTCTCTGATCCCGAATTAGACCCATCAGCTCTTGCATTGCATCCGGTGGGTTTTCATTAACAACCTCCACCTCAGGGTCTACACGCGGAATATTGGGGCGTCCTCTGGTTTTCTTCATTCTACAAACAACTTGCCCCATTAATTCAGCAGAAATAGTATGCACAATAGTCATAAAACCCATATATGTCCACATCAATAAACATACATGTGCATACACAACAATCGTTTACAGATAATCTTCTATCCCTAAAACCAACTAAGGGAGCTATCCTAGCAACCTCTACCCTTGCCAGGAACTACAGCTCTGATACCAAAATGTAACCCCCTGCCTTAAATAGCGTAATTATAATTCGATATTACGTAATTAAATTGGTTTAGAGACCGTCGAATAGTTCAAAACTCATTTAGAACTCCCTGTGAAGTAGGGACTTTATAAAATTTTCAAGACTTCTTTCCTATTCCGGTCTCAAGTTCAATTATCGAATATAATCACCTGTACAGTTAATTCACATTCGTTCATATCAGAATATCTAATAGCAATCCCGGCAACCCCCGGGTTCCATTCATACACAAAAAGGGTTTACAACCTCCATATAGGGGACTACACAACTACGTTCAACTATTCTTTACAACCAACATAATATACAGACACCCTGTCCAACAGGTTTAACCAACATAACCAAAATAAATGTCCCTACAGGATTCTAACCGCTCCGGGTCGTACGCTTCTCCTTAGAGCCACTCGCCCTGTCTGAAGGGTTAGTTAAAGGAAAGAATGAGATTCAAGAGAATCCCAGTAGTAACAAAACATTTATACCACACATAAGCACACAGCATATAAGCAAATCATCATACAGCAGCAGCACCACAAATCACACTCCACCCTCATCCCCTTTCTCCGCCGGGAAGGCACACCGCCTAACCCGAACCGTTGTTAGCTACTCAGGGACTATTGGCGTGGCAGTGCATACATATAGCCTTATAGCCCATACAGCTATTCGACTTTCACAAATGGCTCGTCGGCCTCCACAAATAGCCTTTTGGCTCACATAATCACATATATCACACCTCATCCTCATCCCCTTTCTCCGCCGGGGAGGCACACCGCCCTAACCCGAACCGTTGTTAGCTACTCAGGGACTATTGGTATGACGGTGTTTACACATATTCACAATGTCGCAGCATACGAGTTTATCACAAATCAATGATAATACACACATACAATGCATCACATATGGTACGAAAGAAAAGTTACTACCTCGTTCCTTTCTGACGTTCGCTGGCGTAGTTGGCTCACGAGGGCGGAAAATATCGAATCCTACAATTCCAAATGCACCATTTAGACACTTCCATAGTGTTACTTGGGGTTATATGAGTCTATAATGAAAATTTACCAAAAATACCCCGGGGACCCGGCCCGGGCCCGCCGTACCCGGTCCGGCTGTACTTTTCTTGAAATTTTGACATGGGCTATCCTGACATATTTTCGCCCAAGGAATCCATTTCCGGACTCGGAATTATCAAATTCAATGTTAAATTACGAAATTGCCCTTGGCAGCCCTACTTTTAGGGTTTTAGGGGTGTTTCCGTAATTATGCTTTCTCGGCCTTTTTTGAAAAAGTGCCCAACTGTAACCCCACCTATTTTCGCCCACTGAATCCAATGGAATCATCAAATCATTGAAAATCCAACTCTAAGACCCATTTACAGCCTTGGCCGAAATATACATGTTCTCCGGGAAAAATTGGGGTTTTACGATTTCGGCTCCGTAAACGCGTTCCTTTCTACTCCTAACCACTTTATTCACTATTACATTAGGTTATAACTACCATTTGAACCAAAATTGGGCAGCATAACCCTTAGGAAACTCAATTTCCAAAATTTAAAACCAATGGCAATCCGGCGAAATTTCACCGATTAAATTGCCCACAGCAGCCAGAATAAGCAATATACGAAAGTTTGGAACTTACCTCAAGCTCCCTCTGGCTTTTCCCAAATTTGGCTGAACCCTAGCCTCTTTGAAACACCAAATTTTGAGCTTCACAACCTTAAATAATAAAGAGGAGTAGCTTAGAGTCGGAGTTATACGCGTTAGGAGCTAGATCGTCGGAGAAATCGGCTTACCTTGCGAGATTTCTTCCTCTTTTTCTCTCTTTTCTCCAAGCTCTCTTCACGTCTTTTTTTTTTCTGTGAAATGGGTCGGGAATGGCTGATCAAGATGATGGAATTGCTTTTAATTCCATGTTGATGTCACCTTACCACATGATGATGTCATAATTTCTAATTTCACATTTTCGGATTTTCTGGCAGATTTTCTGCCCAACTTTGAAATATCATAACTAATTCTAGAAAAATCGAAATGAGGTGATTCTAAAGCCAAATGAAAGATATTTAAGTCATCTTCATAGGAAAAATATTGGCCATTACTGAAAATCACCACAAAATTCCCAGAATTTCAATCTTTGCTTACTGTTCCAGAAAATAATTAATTTCGCTGGGTAAACTTAAAAAAATCCAAAACTCTTAGGTCACAAATCAAAATGATACAAATTATATGTTCATTTTGAAGCTTGACATGTGAACTTTAATACTGGAAAATTTCAGAATTTTTAGACACAATTTGCCTATTTAAAACGTCCATACAAATTGGCTGCCTTGTACAGAGTTTCAATGGACAGAGTTTTCAACTTTTGCACGATTGTTCCCAATGGTTCCAATTTCACAATAAACACTCTCCCCACACGAATTTTCACAAGAAAGCCATTGGAATCATTAAAATATCCAAATTCCCATCACACATTCTCCAAAAGTGTTTATTCAACAATAATTATATCCACTTTTAAAGTCATTAGTCCTTAATCACTTTTTGGGATATTACATTATGCACACTCTTTATCCTCTTGTTGCAAGTACTATCAGTAGCAAGTGAATTATCTTGTTCAAGCAATAATCTACCTCATGAAGCAATGTTATCAATATCATGTACAGTTTCATCACGTTCCCTCCTCTTGCCACTCAAATTGTAACATTTGGTTATTCAAAAACATGCCACAAATATGATGCCTCCCATAAAACACAAACTGGTAGCATTATATTCAATTCCAAATGGGTTAAGGAGTATATTTACCAACAAAGTTTTAAGGAATGAGCATCTGGCACAATTATATTTTAAATAGGGCAAAAATACATATAAGGAATTAAAAATGGAGCATTCAACATAAAACCGTTAAATTAGACCTATAAAGCCGTTAGAAATTTTCTTCTCTTATAATTTAATGCCATCAGGTCAAATTTAACGGTTTTGTGTTGGATGCTCTACTTTTAATTCCATATGTGTATTTTAACCCTCTTTAAAACATAATTGTATCAGACGTTCCTTCCTTAAAACTTTGTTAGTAAATTTGCTCCTTAACCCATTCTAAATTTTGGATTTTAAATCCATTCTTTCTAACCAACAATCTATTCCTACACAATTTTATCCAAGGAATTCATTGGAGATCTCAAAAATAGCAAAATCATGCTCCTTCTTCATGCTGTGTTCAGACCAGAAAATTAGGTTCCCAAGGCAACAATTCACCAATTCATAATTTACTCACTATACTAGGTTCATATGCTTTCCAAACCTCATATAACCACAAGTATATGACTAAAGCATCATGAAACCCTAAATACACTATTTGGCTGAAATTAAGGAAGCAAAGAAAAGACCCAAAAATTTCACCAAACAACACAATACATAGGTCAAAAGAAAGCTCTTGCTTATCCCTTGCTCTTTCTTAAGCTCTTCCTTTGATTCTCCACCTTTTGCTCTTGCTAGAAGACTCAAAACACCTCCCCTTGAAATTCTAAAATCATAGAAATAAAGCTCTCATCAAGAGGAATAATGTTTATGAAAAGTATTTGAGCCATAGAAGTGATTTACAAGATCAAAATCCAGGTGAAAGATCTTACCTTGTTCTTGTCTTCTTTTTCTCTTTCCTTAAGATGTTTGCCGACTTATGAGAGTGAGAGAGAGTGGAATATGATCTAATTAATCCCATTCAGGCCCTTCAAGTCCTCTTGGCAGAAAGTTTCACAACAAATAAGGGAAAAGCCAAGTGTCAATTGCCTATGGCTTCTTGAAAGGAAGAGTGATTAATTTAACCATCGCTTGGGTTGGGTTAAATAATTCAATCTTCATCCCTTCTCTCCTCTCCTTTTTAACCGGAATGTGCTGCCAAAAAGGTGATAATGTGATTAGCCAAGTTCTCTTGAAATTCAATTGCATTATGGTCACAATTTTTAAGTTGCAATTATTGATTTTTCCTCCTCTCCCCCTTTCTTTGTGCTTGGACAAATTAAATGCATAAAGGAGGAGGAAATATTTGATTCAATTCTCTCTCTTGTTTTCGCTATTACTTTCGTTATTGTCTTGGACAGTGGCTCTTGGAAAAGAGGCAAGAGCTCTTAAAAAATATCATCACAATTTATTTATAATTTTTGATTTTTCAACATCTTTTTTACTTGACCACAATTCTTTCATACTTTAAACTTAATATGCACCAAATATTTAAATCCTCTTTTTGCTCCTCTACTTGGACGTCCAACATCATGAAGGACGGGAAAATATTGGCTTCTAATTTTTATGTAGTCAAATGATTATTTTACCCATACATTTTTGTAATTAAATTGAGCCTTCTTCTCTTGTCTTTGTGTTAGGCCGAAAATCACTATTTATTGGGCCCAAAATTATACTCTTCCAATATCCATGTTTTGACCTTCAATAATGAGCTTTTATGAAGACACAAATTAAACTTTTATATCTTATTGTGGCTCAATTTCATTTGGTGACTTTCTGGCCATTCAAAGTATGTCAAAATTTACTATTTTATTCCTTTTAATATAAGAGGTTTTGGTGACTGAAATTTAGAATGTTACATAAATTGCTATCAAAAGTTTACCATTACGCTAATTAAACAATTGACAAAAACTTATCAATGTGACAAACCAGTAGCAAGAAACTTAAATGCAAATCATATGGAGTTACTAATCTATAATATTGAAAAAACTTTAATTCTAGACAAGAACCGGCAAAAAAATCAGAGAAAGCATCCAGAAGAATAATGATATAAATATAAAATATCAAGAAAGTAAAATTTCACATTTAATTCATTTATCATGTAAATACCCTTTAGCTTTCATCAGATAACATCAAACATGCTACATGCTCAAGATTGACTCGTTATTTCAAAGAATTATAGTGATTTTTTGATGAAGTTACCACACACAAACACATACCACAGAGACAAGATGCCAGTAGTGGAACAAGAAAAAAGATGCTTCCAGAAATACCACACAGATATTTATCCTTTATCCCACCAGCTAGTAGTGAATATATACTTTGGTGCTTCTACGTTCTCAATGGTAACTACTATTAGTTCAGAAGTTAGTCTTCGATAAAGCAGTTCTGCATATTAAACAAGAAGAGAAAGAAATTTTCACTTTCTCAGGAAACAAACGGAAACTGAAAACTAGAATCAAGAATAAAACAGGATAAGACCAACCTGAAAATCGATTGAACGCCCAGGGTACACACAGAGACCAGCAACGCCGTGCAATGCGATAGGGAAAATTGAGCGCAAGCACAGACCTGAGACGATATTGGAGTGAACCACCGGAACCCACGAAGGTGCCCCAGGAACGAAAAGGTCCGAGTAGTTTTAATGTATGTTTGGATTAGTTTTTAGAGAATAGATTTTACGATTTACGAGCTAAATATATTATACGAATTTTATCTTAATTTGCAGAAAATTTTTTTGAAACCATAGTTTAAAGTTTATCCAAACACACACTTATTTCAAAATCAGAATGTTTATGAAATAAGTCAATAAAAAGGCTAAACTAGTCAATAAATTTGGTTCCCCCTAAAATCTCCAATTTTAGAGAGAACCAAAATGAGACTGGGAGGGAGCAAAATTTCTAAACTAAATTTAAAGAACTTTAATTTTCTTTTTAAAATATCATCTTTATCATTGGATTAAAAAATGAATTGTTGAGATTTACTATTTTATTAAATTATTATTGTGATATTTTATAGAGAAAAATATTCTAATGGCCTTTCTATTTTACTTTAGCAAGACACTCAATGTAATTCACAACACAAAAAAGGATATTTATAAGACATGAAGGATGCAAAATTATTCTTCGGTGGCCAGCCGCCATCTCTGGAGGTTAGGGATCCAACCATTAGAGGTTAGGGTGTCAGTTGGCTGCCAGAGGTCTAGCAGCATATGAAGTTGACCTTTTTTAAAAAAGGAAAAAAAGTTAAGGACACAAATCTCTTTTCACCTAAAAATTTAATTTCATTTTGGTTTATAGGTTGTAGTGAAATCCCAAAATGTTTTAAACACCACTGAATATTAATGTCTATCGTGTTTCTATCTATTCAAAAAAAAAAAAATCCTAAAAATAAGAAGTAAAAAGAATTTTTGCAAATTTTCCTCTCATTTTGCATTCTCGTTTAGGGTCCGCATGCCTGCTCATCGAATCTATATGCCAGGCATGCTCATTTCCCAATTTTGGGGGCTGAGGGAACCCTTTTTTTTTTTTTTTTTTTATATTCTTATTTATTTGGATTAAATGATATGTTATTCCTCAAAATATTTTTGGCACTTGATATCTTAAATTAATTAATTTTTAGTAAATCCAGCATTCAAAAATATTTTTTTTTACCACCTAATATCCTGAAATATTTTTTTAGTAGTACCTAATATTCTAAAAAAAATTTTCATTAACATTTAATATTTCAAATTATTAGTGCATCCAGTACCATGGAATATTTTTTCCTCAAAAAATTAATTAATTTTTTTAAAAAAATATTATATAGTGTTGGATGTAATAAAAATTAATTAATTTAAAATAATGGGTGTTACAAAAAATTATTTCACGCAGTTAAATACAGCTTAACTCAAAACAAATAAAAGAATTAATGAAAAAAATATTTATTTTTTTTAAAAAAAAATCTTAATTTAGTGAGGAGCATTCATCTTTTGGGTAAGCATGGAATGTAGATTCTCTCGTTTAAGTGGTCTGTTCAAACTGAAAAAAAAGGTAATTCACTAATTTATTGTTAAGAAATCTTTTTGGATTTGGTTATAATTATAAAAATTATTTAATTATTAGTGATTTTCAGTTTTATGATATTTGTTTGTATTTTATTATTTTTTATCAATATTTCCTTTAATTTCATCACCCACATATCTTATTATTTTCAAAGTTTATTTAAAATAGTTACGTAAATCTAATCTTCTTTCGATTCTATTTATTTTTAAAAGCTTAAAAATAAAAAAAAAATCTAAAATTTCTCAAAAGTACTTTTTTTAAAAGAATTGATTTATTTCATCAACAATCTTTCTCATGTATGAATGTATGTACTCAAGATAATTTAAAAATATATTTCGATTATTTTTTTAAAAAATGAAATGAGCATACTAAAATTGCTTATAATTAATTTTTATTACAAAAGTTAAAACATATGAGCAGATATTTTATACCTAAAATGATCGAACTGGAAATAATATTTAATTAAAGTCATCTTATATGTAAATGAATGAATAAAGTAAACATATAAATTAAGATAAACTAGAACGAAACCTTTTAAAATTATTGGTATTTCGACTTTAAATATCATTGTCCTAGGTAATTTTATTTATTCTGATTTGATTTTAAATAAGTGACAATTATCTAGTTTAATTGCTTTATCTTCTTTATTAGATAAGGCATATATTATCTAAAAAAATCGTCATCTTAATTTTGATAAGGGATATAACCGGCTCAAATCAAATTCCACTCATATATAAATGCTTGTTTGGAATGGTGATTAAAACTTTTAAAAACAGCTTTGCAATCATAATTGTGTGTTTTTAGAATAGCCATTGGAGCCTTTAAAGCAGGTTTTTAATCATAATTTACGGTATATAAAGTAAGTATGTGAGAGGAGTTTTATCTCAATTTATGTAAATAAGTATTTTTGAGGTCCCAAACATGATCATTTATGGTATATAAGAGAAGTGTTATCTCAATTTACGTGAATAAATACTTTTAATAATTCTAATATGATCCCAAACAAGCATAATGTACTCATCCTGCGTAAGCACATGCACTAAACATTGTTTCAAAGTTGGTTACTCATCAGGATTTTACCTCCCAACTGGGTACGCAAGTTCTTTTGCATTATGATAAAAAGTGTTACGAGTGAACTGCATGTCCTTGTAAGTATATTTGAGTTCATTATAAACTTTAGTAAAAATTAATCTTTTAGTTCTTCAACTTTTAATTCAATTACTAAGTAAGACTTTGGATGCCTCAATTCCTAAATTTTTGACTAGTTTAAAACTCAATCCCTAATAATCTTTTGAACATTTATATTTTTGTCCTTTGTCAACCATAATTCATCTCCAGCTGGCAAATTGCTTCTCTTCTTTTCGTCGGAGTTGGGCAGGAAAAATTCAAAAGTGATACTCCCTCCTATTCTTAATATAAAACATATTTATCTAATTTGATTATATTAAAGAAGTTAGTTAAATTATTTAATATACTATGTATTTTCTAAAACACTCTAATATTATTTATTAATTCCCTCATTCTCTCTTTTCTTTAATTATGAAGGAAAAATTATTAACTAAAAGGAGATTAGGCGTACCTGGACGAATCCATATTCGGATCCGGGTCAAAGCTCCAATACTCCATACTTGTGCTCACACAATTATTAGACTACTAGAGCTTAATTGTGATTTGCACAGCAGATCACCAGAACCAGAAAGATGGTAGGAGAGAAGGGAATTGCCAGAAAACTCAATGGCGGGGTGAATTGCAATTGAGGAGGCACATCATTTATAGTGGTTTATGGAGGCCACTAATTAGGAAACGTGTGCACTCCTTCTTGCCCTCCAAGACCGCAATTAATTGTCTCTCAATTAATTCCCTAATTATGGTGATTTGTTCCTCTTTTAACAAATCTATAATTATTGCTGAAATATTCCCAAATCTGGATTTTATGCTGATTTTATTCTTATTTGATTAGGCTACTTATTTCCTAATCAAATAGTCCGGCCCATCAAGGACGGACTTGGACCCAAAGTCCAACAAATTATGATTGAGGGAGTATCACTGTTGCCTGGTTTCCGCCCCCACCGGTAGGCAAACGGCTGCAACCTTAGACTCTTTGGCTCCTTTGCCAGAACAGCGGAAGACACCGCCACTACACTCTCTTCAGCGTGGTTTCCACAGTTTTAGCTCCACACCTGCACGACTCGGATGGAGAGAAGAAGAGAAGCAATTTGTTTTGTTTTTCCTTGCTTGTTCATGATATGACATGGAGGCTGAGTCATAATTTTTGCGAGTTGGAGATGAGTCATGGATGTAAAAGAACAAAAATATAAAAGGTCAAAAGATTAGGGACTAAATTTAAGACAATCAAAAGTTCATGAATGAGTCACGTACAGTCATACTCGAGAGACTGAGTTTTAATTGAGTTAAAAGTTGAAGGAATATTCAAGAGACTGAGTTTTAATTGAGTTAAAAGTTGAGGACTAAAAGATTAAATTTCCTTAAAGTTTATACTTTTATTTATTGACTAAGATTGTTTAATATATAGATAGTTAACTCAGGAATATGGAAAATTCAAAGCAATTAGTAGAATTGAGAATTGAGAAGAGACTCTTTATGCTTATGCCAAGAGATGTTCTTGAGTTCTTGTGCGATCACTTATCAATTATAGATCAATTTTGATTTGCTAGAGTTTGTAAGTTAGCTCACTCTTCGGTTTACAAATGACCAAACCCTAAAGCATTTAAGGACACTCCATGGCTAATTGGTCTCATTGACAACTCATCATCGCTCTGCAAAACAATAAACGACGACCAAGTCACATGTTATCAGATAGGAATAGGGTTATTACCTCACAATCTTGGATACTCTAAAGGATGGTTATATGTTCATTATTCTCGCAACAACATAATCCAATATGTGAATCTCTTCATCAATGTTCAAGTTAATCTCCCACCTTTGTCCACCACGGCTACACCTAATTTTAAATGTCGCTTTCTCTATTCTCAGGCTTTTGCATTAACATTATGCAAGTCTATGAGACCTATTTTGATTGCAATTGTTGATCAATATGGGGACTTAGCTTTGTGCGAGATTAATGGAGGCAGTATATATAAAGCTCATGAACATCATCGTCGAGAAGAAGGGTACTATAGTAATGTATTACCATGAAAAATTGTATGTTATGAGAAATGAGTTCGACAGGGTTGACATATTTAAGGTTGAAAAAGATGATTTGAGGCTTTTTCCAATGGGGATTATAGATCCTTCCCAAGTTGTTAATGTTTTATTATCGCCATCACGACGACAAGCCTATCTAGTGGAGGATTTTAAAAGAGGTAATTTGTTTTTTGTGACGGAACATAAATGTGATTGGTAAGGCTTTTGAATTTAAGATCTTTGAGGTGGAACATGATGGGTTTGGTTAGGGTAATTAATTTTGGGAGATCAGATTATATTACTAGGTGACTCGTTATGAAATTATTGATATTAAATATTGTTAAGTTCCACCACTTCTGATATTTTTAAAGGCAACCAAATTTGTTTTATGCGCACTTTTTATCATGATGTTGGTATCTATTCACTCAAAGATGGAACTACTGTTTGGGAAGTACCAAATAGAGGCCTGCAATACCAGCAATGGATGTTTCCCAGATTCACAACAACCAAGTTTCATAGCGAGTCACATTGATATGCACTAATTTAAGGGGCAATTCTACCATCCCAACAAATTTATACCTTAACAAAATTGATATGGATGATATGTGGACTATCAGCTCAGCATATTTAATAAATTAACAGAAAAAATTAGCTAATATAACGATTAGGGCAAAATTGTTTCCTGAAATTTTTTTTTGACAAAATTGCCCTTTAACCCTTTTAAAATATCTTGTTGCTCTTAACTAAATCATTTTATTTTTATTTTCTATGTGATTTTATTATTTAAAGGAGTGATTTCAGATTTAGTACATTTTTAATTAAGAAGAATTGAATATTTTTTTAGATTTTTTTCATTATTCAAATTCTATTACTAGCAGTTAGTTCATATTTCTTATTGAACCTTTTGTTGCGGACACCCACTCTAATGCCTCATTTGGTATCATGGAAGAGTTTTGATGGAACTGGAAGTGGAAATAGAAGTGGAGGTGGAATTGGAAGTGAGGGTGAAAGTGAGTTTTAAAATGTTTTTGGTATGTTGATAGAAGTGTGGTGTTATTTTTCATTTATATATGTATTTATAATATAAAGTACCAAAATACCTCGCGTGAAAAAAAAACCAGCCCCTTTATTCATCTTCTTCATCGTCCCACCTCCTTCAAGATTAAACTTCCACCGTGAATGACAAATTCATCCAAAATCCAAATCATGAAATGAATCTAACCACGATTAATCTCAAAAAAAATCAAACCCAGAACCAAGATTAAAACGATTAATCTCGAAAAAAATTAAAATTCAGACCCGTCATCCATCTTTGTTGTGCATATTTGAAGAGGAAGGAGAAGACAAAGAACATCTTCCGTCACAAATCTGAAGAGGGAGAAGGAGAAGACAGAAGGTCACTGTCCTCTGTCGCAACATCATTCGCCGTCCTCTGTGTGCAACGGATCTAGAAGGAGAGCATGAATGCAAACGAAGCCAACAAAAGAAGGTTGTTTGACGATCTGGTCTTCGACGTTCTTTGAAGAGGGAGGTTGAAGATGATGGGGGCTGAAAAATGGCAATGGTTGAGGTTGAAGATGAAGGTCTCGCGATCACTACGATGGGAGATGAGGACAAGAACAAAGATTGGTAGCGGCTGAAGGTAGGGACAGGCTCAATGGTTGTCCCCGACCACATCTCCGCCATCATCCACAGTTATTATCGACATTCCGGTCAAGCCACCTTCACCGTCGTCAACCCATGTCGTCGTTCATGGTCATCGGACCTCTCTTCTACCATGGGCAAATAGGTATTTTAATCTCCACTTCTATTGTAACACCCAAAATTTTATTCACCAAAAGTATATCATGATTATTTTATATATTAAATGAAATGGTGAATATTTAAGGCTAAAGGAATCAAATATTGAAAATTGAAAGTTGAATAGTGTTTTCAGTGAAATCGCCTATGAGGCAGTGAGTTTGTCATATGGTTTTATAAGACCAAATGATGAGCCAAAATTATGAAATTTTACAAGTTGAACGTAAACATTCTAAGCTTTAATTTGATAGGTTATATGAATCAATTGAAGCTATGTACCAAAAGATATGAATTTTTAAAGTTAGTCTAGAAAATCTGGAAAGTCTCTAGAGCAGCGATCAAAGAAATGAAATTTGGGAATGATATGCTTCTAGCTGGCTAAAGTCCATATTTTTCCTTGAAACCAGACTCAATAAGGGTTCCATAACCTTTGGAATCACTCCAAAATGATGTCTACAAAATTAGTTAGGACATTTCAAAGTTAGGACAGAAAATCTGTCAGAATTGGCATTATTCCAAAAATTAAAGATAAAATGTGTTAACAATTGTGTAAATTGTGAAATTAAAGATGCCAAGTATCATTATCATATGAAGAAAGGATTATATTATGATTTATGAAATGAGCACATGTCCAATTGCATTAAAATAATGCTACATGAACATGGTAAATATGAGTAAGGATGGTAAGGGTACCTTGCTTGAGTGAAAGGTTGGACTAACTTGAGTACATGGTTGAGTGCATGGTTGGTTTAGTTGGACTAGTTAGAAGAAGTAATTTGGTTAATGGAGCATGAGAGGGGGGATGGTTTTCTATACTAACCAAGAGGGAAGAAGTTAGTTCAAAACCAATTGGAAGCCTAATGGAGTATGTATGACATAATGTGAAAGAGGTATGGGTTGTGACAAGTGTCACCATCATATGGCTTGATGAAATCAAATGGTGTAGGGTGAAGGGAGATGTTTATGAAGCACTTTTTCCTTCCTCTTCCCTTCCTCATTTTCGTCCAACACAAGGAGAGAAGAGAGAGAGAGAGAGAGAGAGATCTTGAAGAAGGCTTGAAAGGTTAGAAAGAAGGAGGAGCTTAAGGAGGTTAGAATCAAAGGTAAGATTTAAGATTTCACATGTTTAGGTCTTCCAAATTGTGTAGCAACTCTTCTAACCTCTTGATCTTCATGAAAATCATGTGTAGTAAGCAAATATTCAAGGTTGAAGAGAGAGTTAACAGTAACTTCTAGAGAGATAAAGTTCAAGAAACAAAGGTAACCTCAAGAACATCAAATCTTTTGGTTTATTATTGTTGCTATTGTTGTTCTTGGCTTGATTTGGTGATTTTGTCAAATTTATAAATTTGAAAAAGTCATGACTCTAAGGGGTTATGCTGCCCAAATTTTTTTGAATCATGGTTAAGATGTGTTTAAATGAGTTAATAAGGGATTAGAAGTGGAAAAGTACAAGTTTTGGAAGTTAAAACACAAAAGTCCATTTTTCTATTTTTTTCTAATGTTTCGGCCAGCACTGTTCTGGGGGAAGGAGCTGGATTTTCATGAAATATATGGTTCCATTGGATTCAATAGGCAAACATAGGTGGGATTACAGTTAGTCACTCTTTCGAAAAAGACCGAAAAAGCATAATTACAAAAACACCCCTAAACCGAGGCTGTCAAGGGTATTTTCATAATTGGACACTGAATTTGGTGATTCCGAGATCGGAAATGGATTTCTTGGACGAAAATATGTCAGGATAGCTCTAGTCAAAATTTTGGAAAAACGTGCCACCGGGCATCGAGTTGGGCCGGGGTCCCGAAGGCACTTTGGAAAATTTTCACCATAGACTAATATAACCACAAGAAACACTATGGAAGAGTCTAAAATGATACTTGAATAGGTTATGCCATATTTCTTGTACATTTAATATTTTAGGACCGAGACGGAAGCCAAAAGCAACACGTTTTATGAGGCACACTAAAAAGGGGTTAAAAGAACTTTGAGGTAGAATGCTAATGTTATATGCTTGGGTGAATGCTAATGTTTGTAAATGCGCTTTATTAATCAACATGGTTTGCCTAGAGATGGGCATTTAGTGTCGGGGTGCACTTACACTAGGAGTGGCAGAAGTCCAACCGGTGTAGATTGTAGAGTTGGGCCTTGCTCATGTATACATGATGATGATATGTTTATATTGTTAATTAATTAGTGCATACATTGGTGCATGTCATTTACTTTTCGCATTTTCTATGAACAATAGCATATTTCCATGGGGATTCTACGGAACCTCACTCTATTTTTAAATTAAACATCTCAGCAGGTACCAATGAAACAAAAGGCAAAGGTACAGATACAGAGACGTGACTTGCACCTGTCTCGAGGTGAGGTTGAAGACGGTGATTATAATTAGTTTATGCTTTAGATAGTTTGGGATATCCTGTATTTATTAAAACTTCCGCTGTATTTTGTATTTCTTTTAACGAACGAAGTTAGAATTGTAAATGAATACTTTAATCAGTATAATTGTACTTTTCTGTATGCCCATAGAATCTTATCTTTTTTACTCTTCGATTATCGAAATGGAAACGAATATTGACATAAAATAATCTTAGTTCTCATGAGATAGTGAAGGAAGTCAATTCCATCATTTTTTATGGAACCGACTTCCACGTGGAAGTCAGTTCTTACATACCATACGGTCTCATATTTTACTTCTGTCCCCAACTCCACTTCCAGTGCCGCACTTCCAAGCTTCCAAACGTAGCATAAAAGTTAAGGGTGGCAGATGGCATAACATCGTTTAATGATTAACTATTTGTTAATTTTATCGTCGGTTGACGGAAAAAGTAGAGAAAAGGTTTTATAAAACTGCAAATAATTACTTTGTAAAAAAATTAATATGATTAAGTCTGTAAATTACAAATAAACACCAAAAGATTATTATTATTTATTATAAATGTAAAAGATCAAAATATGATTTTAATCAACCACTTTGAAGGGTTTTAATAATATCTTTTTAAAATAATAATATTTTATGATTAAATAATTTAAATCTTATTGTTATTAACAATCTTCACACATTCTTTCAAAGTCAACTTCTAAGATTATCAATAAGCTATTGGTTAAAATAATTAGCTGTTTCACTATAAAGGGAAAAACTCAAGTTAAAATATTAGAAACGTATTTATTGTAAGTGTCGAAAACCTTAACCAAATAAAAATAAAAAAGTCAACTTTTGAGATTAACAAATTTCTGAATAGTGTGATAAATTAAGAGTCTTCCTTCAAAGTCTTCCATAAAAAAATTTACAGAATTTCTGGATATTTTTTTAAAAAATAAAAAAAATAATAAATATAAATCTATCTATATAAACCAGAGAACTAAAAACCGGACCGGACCAGCCGGTTCGACCGGTTGAACCGGGAACCGGTCCATGGTCCAATCTAGTTTGCTGATTCAACCGTCAAACTGGTTGAACCGATCTAAAACCGGTTGGACTGGTTAGAACCGAATAAAACCGGTGGTCGAACCGATTGAACCAGTTTCATTTTTTTTTTTAATTTTCCATATTTTTATTTTGTGCTTTTTAGGTGAAAATGGAAGGTTGAAGATTAAAATGAAGAGAAAAATATGTAAAAAAAGAACAAATTTAAAAAAAATGAAGAAGATAATGAAAAAAATTATTTAAAAAGATATAATAATTATAGAAAATGAGATATAATTGCATAAGTATAGGCATTATAACTAATACTAATAGATTTTAAGTTTTTTTTTCTAAAAATATTTATTTTTATTTATAGAAGTTTAAAAATATATTAATATATATTATCACCAATAAATTATAATATTTTAATATGACCGGTTTAATTACCGGTTAGACCCCGATTAACCCATTAACCCTTGAACCTGTGCTGTGACTGGTACATTGCCTGGTCCGGTTTTTCGTTTCTTGATATAAACACTGAATTTGGTGATAAGTCCATATAAACCTAAGACGGAATTTTCAGATATATGCAAATAAAACTAATTTAACTTCCTTTAAGATTTACGTTTAAAGAAAAAAATAGTTTTAATATTATCATTAGTCTTTATTATTGTTTGGTGATTCTTATACTTAAATTTAAGTTTTGGTTTTATAAAATTATAGGGCCAAGCTGGCTAATTTGAAACTAAATTTTTTGATTGATCAAAATTCAATGAAACTGTAATAAAGTAATAAACAACAATATCTAGCGGCTAGCGGCTAGCCGCGTGGCGTTTGGCTTCGGTCCTTTTCTTTGTCCAGCCCAGCGGCGTGAGCCCAAGAAAGGAATGCACAAATTTTGCGATTATGGCTGATCGACGTTACCTTACGAGAGCAACGATCCAGAAGGAGAAGGAGAAGGAGAAAAACAATAGATCGGTGGCTGGAGACTGAGAAATCGGGAAGGAATCAACCATCACCGTCAAATTTTGACCAACTTCTCAGAGTTGAGACATAGATATCACCTTCACCTTCACGCTTCTCTCAAGTAAGTTCTTTCTTGATTCTTTCATTTTCGACCGAATCCATCTTTCTTTTTCACACTGCGCAAAATTTTCGCTGCATGGGACCAACTCCTGTTTGGTTTGAGGGTTTTAGACTCCCCTGCTCTCTGAATTGGTAATTCGTAGCGTTAGATTGGCATTTTAATGATAACAAGTTCAAGACCTCTTTCTCTCCAAGAATCGAACAAGAAATTATTGAAGTGATGATTAAAGTCACTTCCCTCCCCTCAATTAAACTAAAACCTTGAAATACAATCTGAGATGCTTCTTGGAATCAATATTGGGTAGTCTTAATATGCATCGAATGCTCGATTGCTATGGGTATTTGCAGGATATTAGTATGTACATTGCGGTTAATTTGCTGGCTTATTATAAGGGGAAGCCGTCTGTTTGATGGGTGCAGTTATAAGTCTTCACGTTATTTTAGCAACTGGAATCTGGATCTTCTCTACTTCATTTGTTAACTTTTTTATACTTTTGTTTGAGTTATATTTTATAAACAAGAATTCTTTTATGTTGAATTTGAAAATTTATATGAAACCTTAGGTATATGATTGCCTTTAATATCTATATATATGTATATAGATACGTATATGATTATGATACTGTTTATGAGTATTAAAGAGTTTATAGGTTAATTAAAAGAAGTTGCAGATTTCTAGTTTTTCTCTCCTCCCTGCTAGGAATTGCTCAAAAAGATTCTGTCTTTGTTTAACGGAATCTCATTTTCTATTTTCTTTATCTCAGCATGGAAGAATCAAATCAGGAAGAATTGAGAATAGAGGAGAAATCATCTGACCTCATACCTAGCAATATCTTCAATATCCCCAAAGACATTCTTGAGTGCTTGTGTGATTGGTTATCGATTTCAGATCAACTTCGATTTGCTAGAGTCTGCAAGTCATGCCACTCTTTGGTCTTTGAAAGACCTAGTCCTAAAGCACGTGAGACTCTATCACTCATTGGTCTCACTGAAGACCCTGATTTCTGTGGAAAAAGAATACAAAAGCAGATAACATGCTATCAGATACATCCTAAATCATTCAAGCATTCCAATCCATATATTATTGGATCCTTCAGGGGATGGTTATTTCTGCAATATCACAACAAAAAGTTAATCCAGCTTGTGAATCTCGTCTCCAATATTCATCTTGATCTCCCACCTCTGGATGCCATGAAGCTTATACATTCTGATGGCCATATGAAGCTTATACCTTCTGATGTCCGTATGAAGCTTATACATGGCCCTACTATGTTTGTCAGAGCTTTTGCAGTATCATTCTGCACATTTATGAGACCCGTTTTGACTGCAATTGTTTCTAACTCTGGGAAGTTATTATTATGCAAGATTGGAGGCAGTGCTTGGGAAGCTCATGAAACAGATGAACTGTATGTTAATGTGGCATTTTACAAAAAGAAATTATATGCTATGAGAAAGAACTATAACATGGTCGACATATTTGAAATTGACCATGATTTGAAGCGTATTCCTGTGGGTGGTATAGAAATTGACGATGCTCTGAAGCTTTTTCCTCTAGCTGTTACAGGTTCATCTCGATTGATTAATGCTCCGTCAAAGTGGGGTCTACCATTCCAGGCATATCTAGTGGTTGGGTCTCAAGAGGATAATCTTTTTCTTGTGATGCACCATTGCAAGGAGGTTAAAGTTCAGTTTTTGACTGTTGAGTTTGAGATCTACAAGGTGTATGAAAATCGGCTTGTGAAAGTGGATACGTTGGGAGATCAAATTGTATTACTGAATGGCTCATGCTCTGAGATGATTGATGTTAAAGATTGTGCTCCGTCCTTCTATTTTCATGGTAACCAAATATGTTTCAAGAAGAATTTGATGAACCTTGGGATATATTCTTTCAAAGATGGGATAGTTAATTGGTTACCCCAATTCAGAGAGTTTGATTGTATCCATTGGATGATTCCTAGGCTTGCAGGTAAATGTCACTGTGAATCTCACATCATGCCTTGTCCTAAATTATCTGAACCATCAAATAGTTAGGTGTTCATTTGTATTATCTCATGTTATTTTCTTTTGAAGTGCCATAAAACATGAATTACTTTTTGTTTGCATCACTTGTTAACCCTCTGAGCTCTGCTCCGTTCTATTTGCAAGTATAGGTATGTTTGTAATGATAATATGTTCAATGGTTTATGCTTCATTTTGACTGCACAATTACCATGGTAGAAGATTATCACGGGATATTTATATGAACTATGATGACCCCATTTAGCATTGAGAGCTCTAAAAGCTCATGTAGACCTAACAAACCTGATTTTGCAAAGAAACTTCAGAGTTCGCTGGGGTATTGATTGAGTTTGATTGTGCAAAGCTCCGTTTCTTGCAAATAATTAGAGCCTGTTGACTTCTGCTTACTGCATCATTATTTTGGAGCAAATGTTTAATTTTCATAGAAGCCTTTTGGTTTTTCAGCACTTGTAGCTCACATGCCAAAAAGAGAGAAAATAAATCTCCTTGTTCTATTCAATTCTAAGTTTGCTTAAATGCTGGAGAAATATTGAGGAACTTTTGTAAAAGTTGAAAGAGAGAAGTTTTAAATTTTTAAATTATCAAGAATTTATTGATATAGTTGCAAATGAACTGCGCGATACTGGACACCAATTTCCCCTTTTCAGGCGCGCAGATTAACACTTACTATGTCTGTCCCAAGACTTCTCAATCATACTTTTTTGGCTCAACTAGCTTAGAGGTTTATTTCAGGCGATTGGGATCTTTTGACATGCCAAGTACTACAAATTTTTATGAAGATTAAAGCAGAACAACAATAAAGATAAATCAACACGGGTAAGAAACTTTGTTATTATATTATATAAGTTTGATTGAACCTTGACGTAGAGGTAAGGTTGTTGCTATATGACCTAGAGATCACAGGTTCAATTCCTGGAAACAGCCTCTCCGCTTGTGGGGGTAAGGTTACGTATATCTATCCCTCCCCAGATAGGGGTGTTCAAATCCCGGGACGGGACCGGGAATACCCATTCCCGGTTCCCGTCCCGGGATTTCCCGGGACTGGGATCTCATTCCCGGTCCCGGTCCCGGTCCCGGGAAATTCCCGGGACAACCGGGACCGGGAATTCCCGGGACCGGGACCGGGAATTCCCGGGACCGGGATCGGGAATTCCCGGTCTTAATAATATAATTATATTAGTTAAATTTTTTTATAATCTAGTGTTTAAAGTAATTATTTAACACCTAATAAGGTCATAAAAATCACATAAATTGAGTTAGAATTGAAAAATAACATATTATTATCACATTCATCATTTTTTTTATTATCTTTATACATTATATAGTTAGGATTTGTATCACGATATATACAATTTAACTCTAACTAAATATGTGATATACATTTTATCAAATGATAACTTAATTTATGGGGTAAAAAATACAAAAATAAAATAATAAACTATTTTTTAAGGAAAAAAGAAAAAAAAAAACCGGGACCGGGAATTTCCCGGGATCACAAGTGTGATCCCGGTCCCGGTCCCGGTCCCGGGTTTTTACATCCCGGTCCCGGGTTTTCCCGGTCCCGGTCCCGGCCGGGACGGGAAATTCCCGGGATAAAATATCCGGGACCGGGCCGGGACAACCGGGACCGGGATACTTTGAACACCCCTATCCCCAGATCTCACCTGGTGGAAGTTTTATGCACTGGGCCGTCATTTTAAGTTTGATCTACTTTCATATTGGTGTGTAGAATAAATAATTTTGAATTGAATGTGAATGTTATATAGACACCATAAGAACACTCGCAATTTGCATCTCTCCATTGTGAATATCAGTATTATGCCCTGTGCAATTCAGAGTGTCCCATACCTAGTTAAATTTAACAAAGTGGAGTGAATTAATTATGAGAAGTGGACAAACTTTTTTTATAGGCGAGTACTATAGAAAAGTAGCATTATGCACAAACTTAAATACAAATTTTTATGAAACAGTTCCCAATATGATGATTGTAAGTGCAATGTTGATGGATGTTAGTGGAAGTTCACAGTCCATGCAACCATAAATGGTACTCCATTTTTGCACGTGAAAACTCTTGATAATAAATATAAGCATTTAGCCCAAGACAATGTGCCAGTGAATCACAAGAATAGGTCAGATTTAATGTCATCGGCAATATGAGCATTTTGTACAACGCTTGCCTAAAATCACTTGGGTCATAAAAAATTTTGCCCACTTCCCATCGTGAATTCACCTCATTTTGTTGAATTTAACTCATGTATTCATGCAGGGACTCTCTAAAGGTAGCATAGCACTAATATTCTCACTTGGAGGAGATGCAAATTTTGAATGACCTTGTCATGTCTCCACGTTGCCTTCACATTCAATTCAAAATTATTTATTTTACCCACTATTATGAAAGTATGTCAAACCTATACAACATATATATACATAATATTATAACATAATTTCCTACCACTCTGTTGATTTATCCTTACTGTTGTTCTGCTTTGATCTTCATCAATAATGGTCAAATGAGCACTTTTTTTTATTGTGTTTTATCAATTGTCCCTCCCCGTCATCATCAATAAGGTCTTTAAGCTTATATGGTCACACACATAGTATTTATTGGTATCATTATAATTATATAGTAGTATTTTCCCTCGGGAAAACTTTCACTTGTTATTTGGTTAACATCATCTATAGTGCTATCTACATATAAACGTAAGGCTCCGGACTTGCCAACAAATAATCACGTTGTTTCATCACACGGGAAAGGACAATGAACTAAACCAATAAACTATTTATATACCAGATTAAAAGCATAGACAAGAACTCCTCAACTTTAAGCCACAATCACGATATTATCCTTAATTACATTGCAATATAATCTTCAATACTTTAGAATGGCACAGGTTTTAGTTTGTGCAAATTTAAACCAAAAGGAATCATCAGCAGAATAAATAGATAAGCAGAGTGGAATACCCAAAACATGTTTGGGCGAAAATAGAGAACAAACTGAAGGCAAAACAAAGTGGGCAACTACATCAGCAAAGTCAAACAAATTGGAAGCCCAAACATTAAACAAACAGGGATTGGGTCCAAGCAGCGAAAGGGTTAGCCTCTCATAACATAACGAACTATAGTTTAAATCCTCTTTTTTCTTTTGAAAGAAGTGCCCTTATTTAGAAGAATACTTATACCTAGATTTAAAAAAACACAAACATTAGTAGAAAAATCAAACCTTGGACAGAGTTGGCAGATGGGAAGATCAAAGGAGACTATCATTGTTGTCCTTTAAAAATATCCTCATGAAAAAGTTGCAACGATTTTTTCCCGTATTAGTCAAGGGTAAGTTATATACTCCCTTCACCAGTCCGAAATATAGGAGTGGGATAAATGGTTTATTTTGATTATAAATATAATAACTCATCCACTTTATTTTCTAAATTTATAAATTTTCTTCGATAGGCTAAAATGAGCAATGGTATAGCCTATTTGTTGTCTATAAAGTTTTGTGGAAGCCATGTCAAATCATAATCACTTCCAACATATATATTTTACTGCAAACTAAAAAAACCTTAAATTTTATTAACTTTATCTTAAAATATAATAATTTTTCAATTTTTCCATATTTAATAATTAAGAATTTAAAAAAATAGTAGTCTATGAAATATTAAATTAAAAATTAAATTGTATATTCAAGTAATAAATTTAGTAAAGTGACTTATATTAAAGATAAAAATTAATTTTATTTGCCTTACAAATATGACCAAAGGAATACTCATTAGACTGAATAAAAGCCCAACAAAGAAAAGGAAGAAAGCGGTTTAGTTGAATAATTTTGATTTTGAACATCATTTGTACAGTTTTAAATGTTGGTTTCAAGAATATTGGAACACTGCAAACACTAATTCCATAACTTAATAAATTGAACATGTTTTTAGAAATATTCATGAGTAAGTTGAAGTAGCTGAAAGCAAATGACTTAACTTTCCCTCAATTTTATTTATAATTATTATTTTTTTGTTCAAGAGAAAGAGAAAATGATTGAATATTGTAACTTTACTTTCATTTTTTCCTTTGATTCTTATTCTGATAATAATTTTTTTCATTTTTTCAAGCCAATTGAAATAGACCAAAACAATTCAAACCACTTGAAAACAATGAAGATATTTAGTTTTTTTTTCTCTAAATTTTAATTTTATTTTAAAATGATGGACGAAATACAACATTTGCAACAATCAGTAAGCTTAGTGGAAGACGTAACAAAAATCCTTATCCTAAAAGAAAACTATAACCATGAGTAAATACACAATGCATGATCTATTAACATGAGAAGCTTTTCTTTGAGAATAAGCCACCATTTGATATGTGTCACAAACTCACAATTACAATGGGAACGTTTCTTACCACATAAGTAAAACAGATTATCTCACCAAGCCAAGCACATGTAAAATTATTTCACCCTTACACTTGTAACTAATCTAAGCACATCTTCTTCCAATAAATACACTTGTTACCAATCTAAATACACTCTCTCCCTATAAATACAAGACTCAGGTTTTTCATTTGCAAAAAAGTGATATGTAAGATTATTTATGTAAAAGATCAACCAAATTCATTTTTTTTCTAAGGCAACCAAATAAATTTGATGGGTGCTTTTAATAATAAAAAGTGTAAAGAAGGAAGATCTTCAAATCAAGGGAAAGTATGCCAGGTGTGATTTTGTGAGTTGCATAGAGCTGCATTAAGAAATTACTAAATTGTGAATGTTAAAACCTTAAGACTATTATTGGATTTTGCTATAACAAAGTCTTTATGGTTTTCAACTTCTTAAAAATGGCATTGCTGCACTGTTTATTGCTAGTACATCTCAGGTGTTTCTTATTTCCTTGGTGTGCACTGCTAGTATTTGGGTCACTGCATCAATTATGCTACTATGGCTTCTGTACTTTTAGGAGCCACTATATCTAGACATTTGTCAATCACGAACCCAGTGCACATAAGGAGAGACCACTTGTAGAGCACAGGATTCGGTTAAGAGAACCTTACGGCAAGAAAGAACATACCTTTTGAAGGTTGTGGCTCAGGCATGAAACGCAGCAATAGTGTGGGTGATCTTGATAATGTCACTGAAGTTGGTAGGACTAAACCTGCAATTAAAAGAAGCAGTGCAATTAGAATAATGTTCTGTCTAAATTTGTAGTTCCTAATGAAAATTTGGAAACAGATACTATAGAAATTTAAGGGTCTTCATTATATATTAAATGAAATTCATATAAAGTTTTCAAGTTAGGGTCTTCATTATATATTAAATGAAATTCATATAAAGTTTTCAAGTTTAAAATAAGTAGAGGAAACTTAAGTTGTAAGGAAAGTGTTATCCAGGGAGTATTTTTTTTCTTTCATCCCTTCTTTTACATATTCAAGAATAGTTTGATACAAATAATTTGAAGGATAACATTTGTCACGCCCTTATTTTAATTTCACTTTTACCAAAGTATTCACGGAAAATGATATGCGGTTTGGTGGGTAACACAAGAATAGTATAAATATACTGATAATATATGTATGACTACAGAAAATTCCCATAAGGGTTCATACATGATACTTACAATTAAGGTAGCCATACAGAGCTACTAAGATGTCTAAACTCATCCCAGTGAAACGGAAACTTCTTCCCGTCTTCGCTCCACCACTACAACCCTCTCTCGTGCAGTTCTCTTCTCTGATTTCAGCATACTTTCTGTATTCGCATGTCTAAATTGTTGGTAGAAGAGGGTGAGATTCAAGAGAATCTTAGTAGGAAACAGATACCATAATACATGTATGATAGATGCTATGTGTATGACATGTTAACTTTAACTAGATGTGTGCCCCATAATGATATTTCTACATGCTTAATGTTTCATGCAACAAGACTATGGCCACAGCGAAAACAAAAACAGAACTTCATTTATTCAAATATGCTCTACACAATCAAGTAAAGCAATCATATACATTATTATACAAGCAAAGATATCAAATACATGCAAGTAAGGTAAGTCCCCTACCTTGTGTCCCTTTTACTAAACAAAAGTAGTTCCCCGATCTACGTGCAAACAGCTCGGCTCCATATTCAATCCTACAATGCCAAATATACTGTTTAGACACTTTTATAGTGTTTTTAGGGGTTATATGAGTCTATATTGAAAATTACTAAATTGCCCCCGAGACCCGGCCCGGCCCCACCTTACCCAATCCGACCGTACTTTTTCCGAAATTCTAACATGGGCTATCCTAACATATTTTCGCCCAAGGAATCCATTTCCATATTCGAAATTACCAAATTCACTGCCAAAAGACAAAATTGCCCTTGGCAGCCCTGTTTCAAGGGCTTTTTGTAATTATATTTTTCGGCCTTTTCCAAAAAAGTGACCAACTGTAACCCTACCTAATTTTTCCTTATAAACTCAATGGAACCATCAAATCATTGAAAATTCAACTCTAAGGCCTATTTATAGCCCTGACCAAAATGTACAGGTTCTTCGGGGAAAATCGGGGTTTTACTATTTTGGCTTTGTAAACGTGTTCGTTTCTACTCTTAACCACTTTATTGACTATTCCATTACGTTACAACTACCATTTAGTACCAATCTCGGCAGCATAACAACCCCCCACAACCCATTTTCTATTTTTACACACAAAGACAATCTGGCGAAATTTCACCGATTAAATTGTCCACAACAGTCAGAATAGTCAATATACAAGAGTTTGGAAGTTACCTCAAGTTCCCACTAGCTTTTTCTCAATGTGGCTTAAACCCTAAGTGCTCAACAACATATTTTGAGCTTCAAAACCTTAAAGAACAAAGAAAAGTAGCTTAAGGTCGCAGTTATACGAGTTAAGAGCTCGTCGAAGGAATCGGCTTATCTTGTGAGATTTCTCCCTCTCTCTCCCTCTCTCTCGCTCTCTCTCTCTCTATTCAGCCCTGGTTCACATCAGTTATGGCTGAGCAAGAAGAGGATGATGGCTATTTATAATATATTTTATTGTATTTTATTCATTTGTCCATTTTTCCAAAATTCAGATTAATTGGAAATTCTGGCAGATTTTCTGCCCCAACTTTGAAAAATCATAACTAATTCTAAAAAAAATAGAATTGCAGTGATTCTAAAGGATATAGAACCCTTATTGAGTCTAGTTTCAAGAAAAAATATAGAATTGAGCCAGCTAGAAGCACAAGAATCTCAGAATTTAAATCTTTGAATGTTGTTCTAGAAACTTTCCAATTTTTCTGGGCTAATTTTAAAAATTCATAACTTTTTGAATATAGTTCTAATTGAGTCATATAACCTATCAAATTAAAGCTTAGGATGTCTACTTTCACCCTATAAGATTTCATAATTTTTATTCATCATTTGTTCATAAAAAATCAAATGACAAGCTCACTGCCTCAAAGAAAATTTCACTGGAAACATAATCATATTCTCCAAAATTCAATATTTTACTTTCTTAATACCTCAAAGATATAAAAAATATTATGGAATAGATTTGGAGCACCTACTAAATCATGGATTAGTAGTCAACTTAATTCAGGCTTATTCTCAAACCTCAAATCCCAAAATTCAGGATATTACAACATTAAGTTTGAATTGGGTTGATGGCATTGATTTTATTTGTTGGAAGGATATGATGATTAACCAAATGAATTTGATTAATTAGTTAATTTATTTCATTATAAAGGAAGTGAGATAATTTTTAATCTCTTGTCTCTAATTATTTGGTTTCTTATTTATAAAATTATGAGATGTTATATATTGATGGCAACTCCCAAAAATTGATCAAGGTTTTTAAATAAGTAACCCGTTCATATATCACTTGTCATCGTTTTATCCATATGATTATTACTTAAGAGAAAGCAATATTAAGTCTGCCTCATTCATTTTTTTTATATGAAATAATTTAATATATCGCTTATTTATAGGGTCCTCACTTTCATAGTGAGATCTGAACTCATACCCTTGTGAGATATGATTTTTTTTTTTTTTTTGGCTAACAAATTGTGAGTTATGAGTTAATCCCTTGCTAGCTGAACCTTTTTTTTTTTTTGGTACAATGCTAACTGAACCTTTGTTTATTCACAATTTGCCTCATTCATTTCATTCCAAATTTCAAATGGACAGAGAGAAGTTGTGAGTAATGTTTGGTGAGCTGGAGAGAAAGATAACCATATCAGTTATCGAAATGGTAAGTAGTCCAACCGTCATTATACCGAAGTCAATCCAATCACAATTGTTTATTAAGATATATAAAAATATTCATGTGTAACCCTAAAAAAGTATTATTTAAATAAAAAGACATTAAACCACAAATAAATAGAATATTTATATATAAATTATGCATAAATATAGTTCAACAAAACAGAGTTATCAAACCACAAATGTTACCAACGGGGGTTGGCGCAGATGGGTAGGCATTTGCGCCAAATCTCGCCGTTCCTGGGTTCGATCCCTGGAACGGCGGATTTAAAAAACTCTCGTCGGTAGCTCTCTCCCCTGGGGCACCACCAAAGGTGGCGTGACCTGTCGGGCCTATTCGATTGGGGGCGCCAGGACTAATCGGTTGTCGGGGGCCCATGCTGGTAAATCCGGCGTTGGCCTTCAGGTTAACGCCGGATACCTGGATGTTGGGTGCACCGAAGGCTTAGATGGTCCATTGCATTCATCAAAAAAAAAAACCACAAATGTTACGTTATGTACGCCATTTTCCTTTTTCTTTTTTGAATTCAAGATTGGTGTGGGGGATTCAATAGCAAATCCCATTAACCCATCCAAAGGTATTGACTGAACCAGTGTGAAAAGGGGGGGAAAAAATCAGTTCCCTGGTTTTAAAAGGCGGACTGAGGTGAGCTTTAATATTATGTTTTCTATTGTACTCTCGTATTCTTGGTAATTTTTAGTTTAGACCAACACCCTGATATTTTAGCTGATTCTTATATTAATTTGAGCATAGGTAGAACTATTAATTGCAATGTCAAATTTCTACATATCATTTTCATTAATTTAACAATAAATTAGAAAAAATTTCAAGAAAATATCATTTGAACTTCAACTTCCAAAATTAGTGTATTACCAAAAATACAAAACAAAATCTCAAATTAGTGATTTGACAAAAATTTACGTTGTCAATCCCATTGCTTTTTTTGTTAACCCCATTACTCTTCTTGACAACGGAATTTTAAAGTTTAAATGGTATTTTTTTGAAATCCTCCCATTAATTTATCAGGCTTTAAAAAGACCAAAAATAGCTTACAACTATTTGTCAAATATAAACCATTTTCATCATAAAAGCACTCATCAAATAATTGTACTAAACACAAGCCAAGCCGTATCTTGCAATGAATTTGATGAAATTCCGCACAGGAAAACAAAAAATAGTTCTAACATAAATATAAATCTGCAACAATCCCAAATCTTTGGTGCTTACCAAAGAATTCCCAGGTCAGTAAATATATGCGAGAGAACAATCTGCTATATGTCTAAAATACTGAGATAAAGTAAACTAAGTAATTTGTCTCTATCATTTCAAAAGAATAATAGTTAAGACTTGCATAGTAAAATCGTAGCAGTGACTGATGAAACCAATGCCTGGCTAATGTGGTTTTCATTACAGCTTGAGGATTAGTTAGCTGCTAATCAAGTCTCAATACCCCTGCAAGTAACAGAAATGAAAAAAGAAGAAGAAATAGAGATTTACACAATAGTTAAAAGAAGAAAGAAAGGGAGGATTTTAGAGAGATGAGCATTTTATTGCTCATCTGAACTGGTGGGTGCAGATTCATGTAGCTCTTGGTCCTGCTGCTTCTTAAGGTAACCCTGGGCAGTTGAATTCACTATCTTGATGAAGAAGTTCAAAAGCATCAGCCACACGACGGTGTTCCAGATCGAAGCAAACGAGAAATCCCACTTCCCCCCCTGAAGATAACGGAGATAAGCCCAAACAAAAATATAAGAATGTGCGCAATAGACCAACATGGAGACTTTAATGTTGTCGTACACAACTGGATAATGTTCATGGGCGAGACAGGCATACGAAACTATTTTGACAATAATGCCCCTTGTGAAAGGGATATTTATATTTGCAAGAATTGACAAAATTCACTGACAGAACATCATTTTCCAGCATAATGAGACTGTTTATATTTTATGCAAATAAACAAGCTGCGCCCATCAGCATAGACAAAACCCTGGCCTCCGATGATGGGCTTAAGCCTAGTTCATTGGAAATTGAATTTAGGAATCCTCTGCCATATTTTATTTGGCATATTTAATACCTTTCATCAGTAATAGACATAGGAAAAGGGCATAAAAAGTGATTTGCCAAAATTGCTCTTCAAATTTTTTGTGAATTTATTAAATAGAAAGTTAAATATATTTTCTTTTCTTTTTGAAGTCGGGGAGATTTTTGTGTTTATCAATTTCTATATAGCCATTCATGTACTCCCTCCGGTCTTTAATATACAACATTTATCTAATTTGATTAGAGTAAAGAAGTTAGTTGAGTTAATTAATATGACATGTATTCCCTAAAACACTCTAGTCGTCTTCCTTAATTCTTTCATTTCTTTTCCTCCTTGATTATTATTGAGGGAGCACCGATAGGATAAATTAGGAAAAGACTAACAAATATGAAAACTATATCTTATATGTAGAACCAAGATCAACTCCCCAAATACGTCTTATATTAAAGACTAGAGAAGTGCCATTTCATGCCAAACACGATTCCTTCCATTTCATTTCATTTACTATTCCTTTCCCATTTCCACAAGCTTCAATTTTGCAGACCCAACAGGGCCTACAAGCTTATTGGATTTTGTCCCAACCCAGCCAACAAACAGATCTATGGGTACCTGGATTTTTTGAAGGGAAGCTTGATGGGGTGCCTTCATATACTTTTCTCTGAGTGCCTTGAGCTTTGTAATCACATCGGGCAAGATAGAAGCAAGACCAGGAATATGGCTTACAACCCGTATGAACTCATTCTCTATCCAATCAAGAAGTTGATTATTGCAGATTAAGATGACAAATACTGTCTGCACAAGAATATAATATAGAGTCAGTCAAAATCTCTCACATCCTTCAGAATCTTACCATTCGCCTTATGAAACATTTATATCAAGAAAAGAAAAATGAAAATTTTTGAACCTCCAGAGTGTGGAATATATAGATTCACACTATACAGCAGTTACACAGGTAAAATTTCATTATTCTGTTGTTTGAGATTGAATACTAATGCAAGAATCAGCTAGAGTTCCCTATATGGCAGAGCATCGTTTACTTTGTTCTAAGTAGAGCAAAGGAATATACCTAGTAATACAGAGTAGTATATAAAAAATTAAAATTTAAACAAACCTGTATATGAGTTTTGATAATTGCCTTTCCAATCAAGGTTGGGAGAAAGAATTTCCAAAAAGAAATCCCAAATTGTCCACACAACATGCCAGCAAGGTCAAACAGAGGATTTGGCACCTGAAATTTATTTAGAAAAAAAGGATGTAAGGCAACTCACACGCTGATAAAGTGCTATTTCAAAATCAGATACACCTTGAAACAAAGCCGCCATCATTTTTAATTTCACAAACCCAATTTTTAATTGATAAATATCATACAACAATCTGAACTAAGAAATCATCCATTCTAGCAGCCTGATGCATTAGTACGAGGGTTGGGTCAATGCTCATTTACCAATTTTACTGCTCTGTACCATGCAAGTGCAAACTAAACAGGCTTAATTTGATTAACAAGGAAGAGTTGGATACTGAAATTTTGATTAATGATTCTCTTTCTAGTTAACAAATGTTAAGGGAAAGTCAAAGAATCCCACTTAAGCATAACATGACCACCATTATTTCCCATATCTCAATTAAAACTAAAACAAACTTCAAATAAAATATGCAAATTGCCCAATATGGTCTCAGCGGTTCATCAAGGAAGACTCAAATTTCTGGTTTGGAAAAAAAAAAAACGTGATGAAACAGTAATATATTAAGCCAATTCCTCAATGATATGATCAACTACAACCCCTTCAATGTGAGAAGGAAGGGGTAAAACTGATAGGAAGTAGCTAACCAGAGAGATTACAATGAGGAAATGAAAAGAAATAGCTAACAAGCAAAATGCAGCAGAAACAAAACAGAAAACAGAACCAGCCTCCTAACGTTCGAGAGGTCAGGCACTCTCCCCAGCCTTTAATGTCTTAATCCATATCCATTCCTTTCGGCACAATACCCTAGATAACTGTCTCTGCCCTCCCTTTCTCTGAGCTGGCCGCATTGGGCTTCTCAGGTCCATGGGCTTGCCTTCTTTTATAAACATGGGCCAATGGTGTCGTGGCCCCATCATTTTCCCCCTCTAAAAAAGTCACCTTGTCCTCAAGGTGGAAGTCTGGGAATTGGGAGGTCATTGCAGTGACATCCTCCCAAGTGTTATCACAATCCGGTAATTGGTGCCATTTAATCAATACCTGTTTGCTGCCATCAGTCATGACTCTCACTTTCTGAACTGCCTCCGGTTTCACTTGCAGCTCATAATCTGCAGTAAGGAATTCAGGAAGTGATTGTGCATTCTGAGGTGCTGCCAACGATTTCTTGAGTTGGGAGACATGAAAAGTAAGGTGAACTCGTGCAGCTTCTGGTAATCTTAGCTTATATGCCACTTTTCCTACCCGTTGCAGTACCTCATAAGGTCCGTAAAACCTTGGTGCCAACTTCTTATGGTGTTTTTTAGCAAGGTTCTTGAGCTTATAAGGATGAATTCGAAGGTACACCATATCTCCTACTTGAAACTCCACATGGCTACGTTTCTTATCAGCTTGTTCCTTCATCCTAGCCTAAGATTGCTCCAAATGGAATTTAAGTTGCTGCAAGATTTCATTTCTTTCTCATAACTGTTCATTGATCTCTTCCACCATTGAATCATCATTGTTCCATTTGAATACAGAAGGGGGGTCTCTTCCGTATAGGGCCTTAAATGGAGTGGTGCCCAGCGATCGGTTTTAGGAAGTGTTGAACCAAAACTCTGCCATGGCAACATCTTCACCCACTTCCTTGGACATTCTCCAGCAAAACACCTTAGGTAGGTCTCCAAACTTTGGTTGCCAACTTCAGTTTGGCCATCGGTTTAAGGGTGATAGCCAGAACTATACTTTAGGGTGGTGCCCGATAATGAGAACAGCTCCCTCCAAAACTGGGTAATAAACACTCAATCACGGTCAGACACAATTGACTTTGGAAAGCCATGTAGCTTCACTATTTCAGCAATAAAAATCTCCGCTACATCCTTCGCGGTAAAAGGATGTGATAGAGGGATGAAATGAACGTATTTAGGGAGTCGGTCCACCACCACCATGATGGTGTCATATCGGTTCGACTTAGGCATCCCCACTATAAAATCCATGCTAACGTCCTCCCAAACTTGTTGGGGTATAGGTAACAGTTGCAACAAACCGACAGGACTGACTGCCTCATATTTGTTCTTCTGACATACTTCACATCTGGTGACTTGGTCCTGCACATCACACCGCATTCCCTCCCAATAAACAACTTCCGCTAGCCACTTGTAAGTTCGTAGATACCCTGAGTGCCCCCCAACAGGAGAGTGATGGAACTCCCGAATTAATGCTGCAGTTCTGGGTGATTTCCGCGATAATACTATTCTGCCATAATGCAACATACACCCATTTTTCATCAAATATCCAGCAGGTGCGTCCTGCCCAAGTAACACTTGCTGCCTTATAGCACTTAATCGTTCATCCTTGGATATTTCAGCTTCAAAATCTTCTATTCCCATATATTGCCAAAGGGACAGGGCACTCAGACAATTATGTTGATTCTCAATGAGACAACACATCAGCAGCTCTGTTTTCTTTGCCGGGCTTATACTGAATTTCAAATTTATAACCCATCAGCTTTGAAACCCACTTCTTCTGATCAGGGTCAATGACGCGTTGTTCGAGCAAATATTTTAGTGCCTTCTGGTCAGTTCAAATGATGAAGGGCTGTGCACATAGGTAGTGCTACCATTTTTTAATGGCAAGAACATGAGCCATTAATTCTTTCTCGTAGGCTGATCCCAGCTGGGCCTTGTGTAACAATTGCTGACTGAAATAAGCAATTGGATTGCCTCGTTGCATCAGTACTACTCCCACACCAACCCCACACGCATCTGCTTCCATCTCGAATGGAAGTGCAAAGTCGAGCATGGCTAAAACAGGTGCGCTTGTCATGGCAGATTTGAGTTTTGTAAAGGCAGCTTGAGCTTGCTCATTCCACCCAAAAGCGTTCTTCTTCAATAACGCTGTGAGAGGAGCTGCAATCTTTCCGTAGTCCTTAATGAACTTGCGGTAGTACCCGGTGAGCCCCAAGAACCCTCCCAAGCTCTTAATATTTTTAGGTACAGGCCAAGACACCATAGATTCAATCTTAGCAGGATCAACTTTCACCCCACCTGCTGTAATTATGTGGCCCAAGTACTCTAGCTGCTGCTGCCCGAAACTACACTTTTTAACATTAATAACCAGCCGATGTTGCTGCAAAACTTCCAACACCTTGCGCAAGTGCTCCAAATGAGTTCCCTTATCTTTGCTGTAAATTAAAATGCCATCAAAGAAAACTAAAACAAATTTCCTCAAATAGTCTCAAACTACATCATTCATCAAACATTGAAAAGTAGAAGGAGAATTAGTAAGGCCGAAAGGCATCACCAAAAATTCGTAGTGTCCGTCATGCGTGCGAAAAGCAGTTTTATGCTCATCTCCTTCCCGAATTCAGATATGTTGGTAACAAGATTTGAGCTCCAACTTAGAGAAGATCATGGCTCCTCCCAACTCATCTAAAAGCTCGTCAAGTGCAGGGATGGGGTATTTATCCGGTAGTGTGACTTAGTTCAAAGCCCGAAAATTCACACAAAATCTCCAGCTTCCATCTTTTTTCTTTACTAAGAGTACTGGGCTTGAGAAGGGACTGCTACTAGGCTGAATAATCCTTGCCGCAAGCATTTCTTTAACTATTTTTTCAATCTCAGCTTTGTGAACAAAGGAATACCTGTAAGGTCTTAGATTGGGTGGTTGAACCCCCTCTGTGAGCACTATGGCATGATTCTTAGACCGTCCAGGAGCTAGTCCCGCTGGGCCCTCTCCTTCCACCTTGAACTGTTCAAGCAACTCTCGAATTTCTGGTGCACAACCAAGGATAGTATCCGCTTCTCATTTGGTTTGTAGTTCGATTGCACTGATTTCCAGCAAGTATCGCTCAGAACTGTCTTTCATGGCCTTCTTGAGAGCATTAAAAGAGACCTGTTTTCCGGTCAGGTTAGGCTCACCTTTAAAACACAACCAATTCCTCTCCACCTTCACCTTCATATATAGTTGTCCCTAATTAACTCGAACCTCACCCAAGGATTGAAGCCAAGCCATCCCAAGACTAAGTCGACATTTGCCAAGGGAAATAAATAAAAGGTTTGTACCACCTTTAGTCCCTGTAGGTTTAGCTCAAGATCCCTGCACTTCCCTCTAGCAGCAACTAGACGACCATCTCCCATGGACACAGAGTATTCTGGGGCTCGTTGAATCGCCACCCCTAGCTCACTTATCACAGTACGAGAAATGAAATTATGGGTTACCCCACTGTCTATAAGCACTACCACCGACTTACCTTGTATCTCCCCCATTAACTTCATAGTTTTGTAACTCGAAATCCCTTGTATAGTGGTTTGGGAAAGTTCCATATTAGCACACGACTTCTCACTCTCCTCTCCGGCTAGTACTTCAAAATCCTCCTCTCCAATCTCCTCTTCCTTCTCATCCTCTACTATCAACAGCTGTAATCGCTTAGCCTTGCATTTATGATTAGGCCCATATTTCTCGTCACACTTAAAGCATAGGCCTAGCTCTCTTCTTCGGTTCATTTCTACCTCTGGTAATCACTTAGGCCCACGGTTACTACTATTCCCACTGCTCAGCACAGAGCTCAACCCTTGAACCGAGTTGCTTGCTTCCTTCGAACTCTCGCTTCCTTTGCTATGGCTTCCCCGGTTGGGGCTGGTTACGTTCGGACTCTTTGGGGCATCCGAAAGAAAAGTCGACCTCAAATATTGGGGAATTGACAGGGCCCACTTCGAGGGGTTGTCTTTCTTCATTCCCTGCACCTCACGTCGATGGCAAGCGTGATCGAGAGTCCAATTTCACCCTTCGATTTCCGAAGCAGCATCCATAAGGTCATGCAGGGTGTCGGGCTTCATCAATCGTACGTCTACCTTAATTTCCTCCTAAAGGCCATTCAAGAACATTCCCTTCAGAGTCACTTCGAACACCTCATCTACAATGGCTGACAACATTTTGAACCTCTCACGGTAATCGGATACAGACCCACTCCCCTGTTTCAGCCCCATTAATTGCTCATAGTTGTCCCTTGTGTGAGAAGCATGAAAACACTTAATCACCCCACTCTTAAATTCAGCCCAGTTCGCCATAGGAGCCCTTGTCTAGGCCCATTGGTGCCAGTTGAGGGCCTTCCCTTCCAGATCCACTATGGCAACATCTAGCTTCTCTGTCTCAGTGATTCCATCGACGGAAAAATACCTGTTCATCCGAAATGTCCATCCAATGGGATCCAAGCCATCAAATATCGGCATCTCCAACCGCCAATATTTCTGCCCGTCATGTTCGCCACCATTCCCACCCCCTCCAGCATTATGAAGGCTTGCGCCGTCCGCCGGTGGTTGGCGCGGTTGGCCGTTTGGTGGTTTAGGATTCGGTCCCCTGGGTAATCGCTCCTGGAGCAAGGCCATAATCTCGTATGAACACCCCTGCAACTGTTGTATGGTCCGTAGCATATTAGCCCTTTCCTCCCTCACCTCTACACTTGCCCTCTGTAACTCAACGACAGCATGTCGAAGCTCCAGAATCTCCTGTATCATCTTCTCCACACTTTCCAACCTAGCTTCCATTCTCGTACCCACCATTCACAGGATAGTCCTTCTCTGATACTAAGTTGATGAAACAGTAATATATTAAGCCAATTCCTCAATGATATGATCAACTACAACCCCTTTAATGTGAGAAGGAAGGGGTAAAACTGCTAGGAAGTAGCTAACCAAAGAGATTACAATGAGGAAATGAAAAGAAATAGCTAACAAGCAAAATGCAGCAGAAACAAAACAGAAAACAGAACCAGCCTCCTAACGTTCGAGAGGTCAAGCACTCTCCCCAGCCTCTAATGTCTTAATCCATATCCATTCCTTTCGGCACAATACCCTAGATAACTATCTCTGCCCTCCCTTTCTCTGAGCTGGCCGCATTGGGCTTCTCAAGTCCATGGGCTTGCCTTCTTTTATAAACATAGGCCAATGGTGTAGTGGCCCCATCAAAACATTAAATAAAATTATGAACTGTTACATGGTGGAAAGCAGGCAATAGTCCAGAGTCCCAATGTCATCAAAAAATAAATAAATGAAAGGCAACTAATATTAAGAAAGTCAGCAACACAAAGAAATTCCACATATATAAAAAGTAATAACAACTTATGCAGGAAAAGGTCGAGCCGGTAATGTCACACAACGGCCATACTAACCGAAGCAAGCACTAAAATGGAAAGGAAGTTCAGATGTCGGGAGTTTGAACGGAACCACCGCTTGATTTTATTCAAGTGAGTAGCCAGAATCCCTTTATTTTCAGTATCCAACTCTTCCACGGCATCCAAGTCCCTCCCAGACTCGTGTGCTACAGAAACATGATTGTTAGAATCACGCACTATCTCAAAACAAAGAACCAAATGACTAGAAAGGGCAAAACAATGCATTTGTATCAGAATGGAAAAGCAGAAAACTAAAGATGATCAAATAAATTGGTGAAGCAAATGACAAAAACAAATTCTTTGACAAAGTTGAAAAGACCATAGTATGATATTAAAGTCAAATGGTATATGAACTGATCTGAAGAAAGCAAGAGATGAAAATGGATTCTATCCCACATCTGTTATCCATAAATTGAAGGAGACATGGGCTTGTTTATAATTATTGTCATATTCAAAACCTTTCACATATTAAAATGCAGTTGCCCTATTAACTCTGTCCAATCACAAAGAAATTTCCGTCCCCATGATTGAAACAAATTTCCATAAGCTACAAAAGATAAGATTTATTTGAACTATATAATTTCACAGGACAGATAACCATAAGTTCTAAAAAGTACACAGTAGCAGAAGCTTGGGTTAAGCTTTAGTTTAGATAAGCTTGATAGTAATAGGCCTATGACGATCTCAAATTACAAATTGGATAAAGAATTGCCATATATATGTATATATTAGTTATGAAAAATGCCTTACCCCACTTAAAAACAATTTACATAAATATTTTTTCAATTCTTACAGAGCCTTGCCCTGTTCTCCTCTTCCTAGAAAATCCAAAAGAGCACAATTGAGCTTCATATCATCCTAGTGAAGTGATCTTTACAAGCTAGAAGAGAATACAACTATTTCAACTGTAAGCATATTGTTTTTTATGCAGAGTATTATAACTAGATTATTAAGCTAAGAGAATGATTAAGATAACAATGTATACCTGCCCTTGAGATAAAGTAAGGAGGAAGTTCCCCTATAGCTGTTCCAACACCCCAAAGAATAGCCTCCATCTGGACTTGAGGCAGAATCCAGCTAAGCGGAACCCGTGAACCATGTCCTGTTTGGAACAATGGTGGCCCAAATTCGGAGCAGTCTTTATCAAGCCAAGAAGGACCTCTTTTCAATTGTATTGTATCATATGGAGCACTTTTCAAATCAACCCGGCCACATTGCATCGCTTTAATTGTGAAAAATGCTATGTGAGGACCCAGATACAAGACAAAAGTGTGTAAACCAGATCCTGAGTCGATGGAAAAAACTATATTTTAGAATATTAATTACCAAAACAGAAAAAAGCAGCAGAAGATAAAAGGGTTGTGGCTGCATAATAGCAAAATATTAGCACAAGGATTGGTAAATCCTTAAAAGTATGATCACACATAACTTAAACAAGTGCCTCTTTCAAGTGAAGATCACAAACCGTGTGAAGCATGAATAACAAAATCAAGAAAACACATAAAGGTACACAGATAAATAGTCTTCATGCATGCATATTTTACTTACCAAGACCAATGGAAGATGCAACACCAAGGGCTATCCACCACAAGCCAAATTGGAAATATTTTAGAAGCTCCTCAATATGCTGCAAGATCACAGGTTATTGCAGTTGACGTATTTAAACAACATCACAAAACATTCATGATAAATAATACTAAGGTAGTCAATAGGAAAACATGATGTTTGTGTGTATATATATAGATTTTATCATCATCACCATTGACATTTAACAAATACAATGATCCCACATATTACTATCATAGACTTTTTGGCCATTTATATGTTTTTGATACTTCATTGCATGTTTCAGAGGAATTTTAATCTATGTTCACCTTTCCAAAGGTGTGTATAGAGTGAAATTGCCAACCAAACCCACTACGAAGGTAAGCAAATAGAATGTAAGATAATACCTTTTCGTGAGGACCATCAATGGTCATCAGCACTATGCCAAAAGCCCCAACAAAAGCACTGAGAAGCAAAAGCCACCCACCTTTTGCCAACAAATATAATATCGTCATCTTCATAAATTCAATAACAGCTAATGTGAAGAATTTTAATGTTTTGAAGGGTTGTGTGGTTAGTGTCAAAATTTCTAGCTCCTGTTGATGCTGCTTATGGAGCCCTGCAAAAGAAGGAAATTTTAATAATTAATTCCAAATATTATGATTGCAGATAGAGTCACAACTAATTAATCGTATTGACCAGACAGATTTGTTGGAAATTCCAACATAAAAATGCCATATCAACTTTGACAAAGAAGCCCAAGATTCCAATAACCATGAAAGGGAGACAAAGTAACTTCTGGACTAATAACCTGTCTTCATTCCGCAAGGAAAAGCTAACTCACTGCATACATCAAATTGGTTTTCGCTTTTGATGTGCATCACGATAACAGAAGATGACTATACCGACCAACATCCAACTATGGATCAATTACTGATTTACATGCCAAGAATTTGCAAGTAACTTCTGTTATACATCTTAAAGATAATTCAGACCAACTGAAGCAATTAGAAACCAAAGCGATGGAGAACAAGCAAGCAGGGAACCCCCTTGATCGTATGCAATTCAATTTGTGTGGGAACTAATACATGAAATTTGAAGAGTCAAGAAGGCATGGGGAAATTTCAATTTTTTAATGATAGTAATAATTTTATAATTTTTTCCCTTACAAAGCATCTGATGCATTTTGTAAGAAAACAAGAAAGTGGACAATTTGCTAATTACTGTCTAATTACAAATATTTCTGCTATTTTCTAGTCTGATTGCCATTGGTGAAGAATGGCATGATTATTGAAGCAGACGACTTCACACATCCGTTCAGGTTTGAAGAATATTTTTGGCAAAGACGAATTTGATTTCGTATTCACAAAAGTCTCAAGATTCTAGGAAGAGAACTAAACATGCAATTCATGGTTCTACAAACTATCACCTTGAGGACAGGGTGGATCTTCAGTGTGGAGTAACGATAAGACTCCGTCACCTATTGCCGCTACATCTCACAGAAGGAACATATAAGAGCGGCAAAAAGAAAGGAAAGGTGGAACTACTGGTCTAGAAGAAAATACAACGGGTAAGGACCTGATGAGACAGAAAAGTAGGGGAGTAAAGCTAGGCAGTCATGATGAACACAGTAAGGGAAGCATTCAGAAAGTTGGGAGAGGGATACACCCTGTTTTCCATGTGACACCCCTTAAACTTTGTCCAGATGCTTCAGTTAAGCAACAACATCCACCTATTGAATAGCCAGCGGCCCCTACACATTCAGAACCTGAAACTATTCTGAATAAATGGGTGGGAAGGAGCAAAGGGAGGATTAAACAGAGGTTTTAGTACAGTGGAAAGGCCTACCAGATGAAGTGGTCACTTGGGTTCCCTTATATCAGTTTCAACTACAGTTTCCAAGCTTTAAGTTTCCAAACCTTCGAGGATAAGGGTCTTATGGGGGAGGGAGTATTGCTATGTAAATAATAATAGATATAAGAATTACTCATGTTAGTTAGGAGTTAGTTATATCCATTAGCCTAGGTTGTATATACATAAGGGACTCAGGGTTCAGTATGTGTTGTTGTTGTCGATTATGTTCAGAATAATTCCATTCAGTTCTCTCTATTTCTCAGTATCTCTCTGTCTCCTACCTCTTCTCTTCTCTCTTCCTACCGTTTCTCTACAACAGGGTATAAAGAGAGGAGTTTGGAAGGATGAAAGGGGGAAGAAGAACTTTAAGAAAGGCTTAGACATCAGAGAGGAGAGATTCAATCCTCTCGAATGATTGCAAAACCAGTTATCTTCTTGTGTTCTAGAGTTTCTGTTCTGCCAAGATTGTAGTGTCATTGTGTGTCGGTTGTATCTTCGCTCTTATCATACTCTGTGTTAGAGTCTGAAAGAGTAATCATTTTCCTTCCTTTACAGTGTCATCTGTAATTGTAGGAGAGTGGGTTTTGTGTAATGTTCGTTGTACCAGTGTAGTGTACTGCATCTAAAGTATTGAATTTTTAGCTCCAAAGGAATGAATTTTAGCTTAAATTTTCATCTTTGTGTCTAAATCTGTTCTTTACGTGGCGAAAAGAGGTCTGTTCAGGGACCTATCAGTGATTTACAATCACAAACAAATTCAAATCCAACACTCCCTTGGAAAACAGACAGCTAAGTATCGAGAAGTTCTAAGGCTGCCCAGACGACAAATAAAAACCTTTCAAGATACCCAAGTCAACTGACTCTTTTGCGCATGTCACTCGGAGTAGTCCTCCATCACATTACAAAATCCCTCTAATGACAAAGACCGATGTTGATCACCCATTACACTTAAACCCAAAAATAAGACGCTAGATGTATTTGATTTTGACCACAATACTTTCAATTTGGCAAAACCACAAATACTGTCCCAAACCAGATACTGGCCTCTCGCGTTCTTCAAAGGTCCGAAATTTGGACCCTACATTTCATACCAAACTTCCGAAACCAACACACTATTTCTAAAATAAAAATTCTACCCCCAAAAGAGCAAAATTAAAACCACCAAAAGGGTACACATACTGGAATAAATGTGAAGGTAATTACTTCAAAGAGAACTCTTCAACGTCAAAATCTAGAGAAAATAAGTATTACAGGAATAGTTTATATTCAACCGATATCAAATAACTTGCCTGAGATCGACATGTCAGTGCTTTCCGAAGAAGACGAAGAAGAAGAAGAAGCTCCGTTACTTCCCAACCCCGTCATCGATCTCACATATTAAATAAGAATCCCCTTTTGTTTTTCCTTTTTCCTAGCTATCTGGGCCGCCTCTTGTGACTTCACAATTCGGCAACAGCCAATAAATGATTCAGAACAAATGAATTCTCTAAAACTATAGACGAATGTTTTCGAGGTTCGATTTTCTCGAATGCTTTCGCCCAATTTTGCAGATCTATAAAACAACAAAATCAGAGCTTATCTTGAGAAGATCGGGCGAAAAGCCTTTGTCGTTCGCTCACTTTTGTTCCAGCGACGGAGTTCCCACGCCGCTCCCAAATCCCTATTTTAGAATTATTAATATTAATTATTATAATAGGTTGGTTGGTTTCATTCTCCTTAACAAAAGAAATGGGAACAGAATACCACATTCACCTCTTTTTCCCTGTATTAGTGGATTCTCATTATCTCATCATTTTTGCATATTTTATAGAAAAATTTTTTTCTCATGATCTTTTATCCACCACCGTTAAATTAAAATAATATATAATTTAGATTTAATTTTTTATAAAATTATTTCAACAAATATAAATAAGTAAATTCAAACTCGTAAAATCTGATATATATTATTCATAATTACAATTTATAAAAATTAAATAAATTTTAATTTATAAAATATTATAATAATAATTTGAGAAAATGTCAGCTAGGTCCCAAATTAGGGAAAAGATATTAAAAAAGTCCCTTTGAAAAATCAACTGTCAAAAAAGTCCTTAGGGACTTTTCTGACATGAATTCCCAATGACCATTTACCAAAATACCCCCAAGCAATTTAACCACTGTCATTTGTTACAATATGTTATGCTATATTTACAACATCGTAAGTTATATTAACAACATAATCAATTACGTTTACAACATGTTACGTTATATTTAATAAGTTGTAAACGTAACTGAAGAGGTTGTAAACGCAACACAATCACGTATTTTATATACATGTTGTAAACGTAACTTACGATGTTGTTAATATGACTTACGAAGTTGTAAATATAGCATAACATGTTGTAACCAATGACAGTGGTTAAATTGCTTGGGGGTATTTTGGTAAATGGTCATTGGGAATCCATGTCAGAAAAGTCCCTAGGGACTTTTCTGACAGTTGACTTTTCAAAGGGACTTTTTTAATATTTTTTCACTAGCTTGGGACCTAGCTGACATTTTCCCTAATAATTTTATAAAATATTAAATCTAAACCATTCATTTTATAATTTAAGGTAAAAATGAGACGATGAGAAGATAGCAAGAAAGAAGACAATGAAGATATCCTCTTACGACAATGAGAGAAACTCAATCCATAGAAATGATTATGATAATAATATTTGATTTATAATTATCTAGCATCATAATTCATACTCAAAGCTTTTCTTGGGTAAAAAAAATAAAAATAATTTCGTTTTCATATTTTGGCTTTAGATTTATTTTAACTCAGTTTGTTCTTTCATATATTTTTCCCAATTTTTGGTTAAAATCATCATTAATATAAATATAAAATTTTGTAAAATTATTTTAAAAAAACCACATAATCATTAGAAAATTTATTGTCACCCATAATATTTACGGCCAAAAAATAATATTAATGCAAAAAAGGCATTTTATACATATAACTATTCTATTAACCAAGGTGAAAATAGTTCAACGACTTTATAAAATATATTTTGTTGGCCCATAAAATATAAGCTTTATCAAACTTTGTATAGTATGTCAACTATAAGCAATAAAACATCTTATGATATAATAGTATGAAATTATGGTTGACCATGTGCCAGGGGCACTAACTTGACCATGAGATTGTACGTTTAGTACATTTAGGACTTTTTTTGCCCAAAAAAAAAGTACATTAGGACCTTGGGGTGTTTAGATGCCTTCTTTGTAACTATATTGTAATTTCTCATTTACGTTTAGGTGCCATCTTCTACCACTAGACTCAGAGGTGTCTGGTATCTGTAATCCCCTGCCTTTAAACACATAATTATAATTTGATAACATATAATTAAATCGGATTAGAGACCATCGGATGATTTAAACTCATTTTAAATTTCTGCCTTACAGTGGGATTTTCACAAAAATCTTTAAAAATCTTTTTCCCATCCTTGTCTCAATTTCAATGTTCGAATATAATTATTTGTGCAGTTAATATACAATCATTCATATCAGAGTGTATAACCAAATCCCCAGTAACTCCCGGTTCTATACATATATAATCTGAGGGTTTATAAGTTTCCACCAGGGGATTACACAACCAAAAATCGAATCTAGAATTCGCATCTCAAAATATACAGTAATCCCAAGTTCAAAATGGATAACCAACATCTCCAAATCAAATATATACCCCTAAGGGTCCTAACCGCTCCGAGTTGGCCGCTTCTCTTTCGAGCCACATGCCCTGTCTGAAATATTAGTCATTGGAAAGAATGAGATTCGAGAGAATCCCAATAGTAACAAATCACTCACACAATGCATAAACACAAAGCATGTACATAAATCACAAACAGCAACAACTCAAAGATACATGTCTTTCACCACAAACGACAGCACTCACGGCTGTATACACAATACGACAGCTCTTGCTGTAATCACAATAACGACAGCTTACGCTGTAATCACCACCACGACAACTTACGCTGTAAACGATAGCTTGCGCTATAAACGACAGTTATCACCAGCTGTAACCACAGCAGCATCAAAAATCATCACAAAACAGTGATACAACATACATATAGTGCATTACACATAGTATAAGAGAGAGAGTCACTACCTGATCCTTTCCTGACGTTTCTTGGCACTGTGGGCTCTCGAGGACAGTAAATATCAAATCCTATAAACCAGGTTAAGAATAACCCGTCAACCTCTTTTCCAAGTTCTTAATTCTATAATACTTTAAGTTAGTTATCATTTAAACTCTTTAGGTGACTATTATAGGTCTAAACATATACCTAAAGGATTGGAAGAAACTACCCCGAAGATCCTCCATCTAGGGAAAATTAGGGTTGATCAAGGACCAGACCAGACCGGGTTTGGCCTCAACCCGAGGTCTGGTCTGGAAAACACCTCGGGCTGAACAAGGCAGCCTGAGGTCCGGTCTGGTCCAGCACCAGCCCGAGCTCGGGCCAGACCGGACCAGGTCCACCGGACTGCTGGACCAGTCCAGGCAGTCCAGGACCCATTTGGTATTTTTTTTTTTTTTTGCAGATTCCTAATAGCATATAACAACTTTTTTTTTTTCAATGGGGAAACAATTACATTTAGGCAATAAGATACCATTCAAAATAAATAAAAAGCAACAACATTACAATCCATGACATGAGACATCCATGACAATCAATTAAACAGCAAATAACAACAACAAGTGTTAAACATAACAAATAACAACAACAACATTCAAAATAAATAAAAAGCAAAATAATAGGAATGGTCCCAATACAATCCATGACATCCATAAATCCATAACAAGTAATAACAAATTACAATCCATGACATCCATAAATCCATAATAATCTCCAACAACATTCAAAATAAATAAAAAGCAACAACATTTTAAAGTGGTTTGAATACAATCTATGACAATCAATTAAACATAACAAATAACAACAAGTCTATCACATTACACATTACAATCCATTGTCATTCATTTGTCTCCTCCACCTTCAATGATGCTTGATCCATCTTAAAAAAAAACAAATTGTATGTGTTAAGAAATTAGTAATAATGAAATATGTAAACTTGAATAATAAACATAGAATTCAAAATATTACCTGGAATATTGACAACATTATCAGTTTCTTGGAAGTTGTCATATTCAGTCAACATAGTGGCTAATTCTGAGATAGATTGCTTAGCAAGTAGCCAATTTTGGGAACAAATGAGTGCTTCAGTCATCTTAGGAGATAGATTACTCCTATAATCATCAACAACACGTCCACCAGTGCTAAAAGCTGCTTCAGAAGCAACTGTAGATACTGGTACAGCCAATACATCACGTGCTATCATGGCAAGCACTCTGTACTTGGTGGAATTAACCTTCCACCATGTCAATATGTCAAAATCATCATCATCAATAGGCATGTCTTCAACTGCATTAGCCGAAAGATATCTATCTAATTCAGACTGAGGATCTACTGATGAGATCTTTTCTTTCTGGGATGCCAACCATCTACGACCAGGGTCTGGTTTACCGGTATTTGCAATGGAAGTGATAACACTCTCAGAAGAATTCAAAGTGTTGGCACTACCAGAAGAGTTCAAAGCATGGGAACTAGCAGAAGAGTTCAAAGTGTTGGCACTATGAGACCTGCCTATTTCAACACCAAACTTTATAGAATACTCTTCAAACATGTGATACAAAGTGTTTCTTGCCTTATTTTTCATGGACATACAAAGTTGATAATCCGGAAAAAGTTCCTCAAATACATCATTGATATAGGCAAGCTTGTATCGAGGATCTAGAATCACAGCAATAATCAACAAAGGATTCATATTTTCTGTTGCCCCCCAATATTTATCAAACTTCATCTTCATGCTTGAGGACATTTCCCTAAGAAGAGGGTCCTCAGACTCAATAGTCTCATTCAACAACTCTTGAATCAAAGCAATTTTATGGAAACACGAATTTGCAGTGACTGTGAGCGAGCTAGAAAATATCAAGGTCACTTCATAAAACACCTTCAAGAATCTAAGAAAGACATTTGCCTTATTCCAAGCTTGTTTGTTAGGAGGGCCATTTGCCTTAAAGTATGCCACATAATCTCTATCTTCATCCCCCAATCTTTCAAATGCCTTTTGGAATTTTAAAGCGACATCCAACATTAAATATGTAGAATTCCATCTAGTGCTAACATCTAAAACACACATATTTTTTGCATCCAACATTTCCAAGTCACATAAATCTTGAAATTTTTTGAGGCGAGCAGGGGAGGAACGGACATACCTTACTGCATTTCGAATTGATTCGAATGCATCTTTCAATTCCTTCAAACCATCAAAGACAATCAAATTGAGAATATGAGCAGAACACCGTAGTTGAAGAAAATCACCACCACAAACAAGTCCCTTCCAATTCATAAGTCGTTTTTTCAAATATGAAAGGGCTGTGTCATTGGATGTTGCATTATCAACTGTGATGGTGAACACATTTTGTATGCCCCATTCTGATATGCACCTCTCAATAGTCTTTCCAACCAATTGTGTCACCCTTATGATTCTCAATCAAACAAAAATTAAGAATCCTTTTGTGCAACTTCCAATCTTTGTCAACAAAATGAGCTGTAAGACATAAGTAGTTGAAGTTTTGAACTGACGTCCAACAGTCTGTAGTAAGGCAAATACGACTAGTACACTGCTTCAATTGATTCTTCAAGATCCTCATTTCACCAAGATACAATAGCCAACAATCCCTAGCAACCGTATGTCTAGAAGGAATTTGAAACCTTGGCTCCAACTCTTTAACAAATGATTTAAAACCTTGCTTTTCAACTAGTCTAAATGGCATCTCATCACATATGATAAACTCCGCGAGAGCCCTACGACAACGTTTTTGATTGAACATGTGAGGTGCTAAGCTTCCCCCTTGCCCACCTTGTGAAACATAGTTCAACATGGATTGTTTTGATATTTCAGTTGCCCTATGTGGATTTTTCAGACACTTTTTTAAGTGTCTCTTCAAAGAAGTCGTACCACATTTCACTGGATCACAAGCATAATCATTACCACAATACTTGCATGCAGCTCTAAGCTCTCCATCTGTATCCTCCAATGGTAACTTAGTATAGTGATCCCACACTTCTGATTGTTTCTTCTCAGGTTGTTTTCTCTTCTTATTACAACCTTTTGTGGTTTCACTTCCAGTGGCAGCTGTTGGAGTAGGAGGAGGACATTCTACAGTGGTTGGAGCTTGGTGAGGATTAGTGGAATCAGTAGGAGTAGAAGATGGTCCACCAAGAGACTCATTCTCACCAACATTGGAAGATTGAGATAAGTCAACACTTGAACTTTGCTCATTGTCCATGTCTGCAAAAATCATTTGTTTATAATTAGAAGAAGCTCACAATTTCCTCTAATATTTATAAGCTTCTACTGGCTAAATAAACTACTCCCTCCGGTCCTAATTATAGGACAATATTTGAAAGTTGATCTTGGTCCTAATTATAAGACAAAATTTTAATTTTTGTCAATTTGTTCCCAAAATACCCCCATTGCTTTAGATAATGGTTGGATTGTCTCAAGGTAGATTCATGTAGTATTCCTAAATCACCCCAATTAAATAAGGGCATTTTTGAAAAATAAATAAAATTAACTAATTTAACTACTATCCTTAATTTCTCCAAAGTTAGGTAAATATGTCTTATAATTAGGACCGGAGGGAGTATTTGTGAGTAAATTTAATATGCGGTACAATTTCGTACTGGCTCACAATTTGTGAGTAAATTTAATAAGCTTCTACTGGCTCACAATTTCCTCTAACAATATTTAGTTATGCGGTACACTATTTGTGAGTATTTGACAGCTTTCACAAGTCCAAGTTCACATCATCCCCTTCTTCCAACTAATTTTAGTAAAAAGTTTCACTAAAACTCTTCTATGTCAGTAGTTCAATCATAACATAGGGGGAAATTACTCTTTGTTCTTGGGAGAAAATTTTAAACACAACCAAGTTTTTCATTATGAAAATCCACATGCCTTCCAAAACCAAACGAGTCATTTTACACAGCAAAAACATAATTTATCGAAATGACAAATGTGCTTATGTGCATATCAATGTTAATATGAAATACGTTGGCCAAAAAAAAAAAGAAAATATAAAGGATTGGACCAGAGCACAAATGTGCATATCAAATATCAATGTTCAAAAACAATGTTTACGTGGCTAGGACCAGAGCACAATTCATGAATTCAAAAAATACTTACAAGACCCGAGAGAAAACCAGCAATATGCAAACATTGCTCTAAACAATATTTCGATTTCTACCAACTAAGATTTCTATTTCTATGGCCAAGAAAACCAGCAGCAACAATGGATTTCTCACCTTGAAGGCGCCAGACTCTGAATCGCCGAGACTCAACAGGGAGACCGGAGATGGGAACTGGAGCCGAGAGGGAGACGGAGACAGGGCACGTCGAGAGAGACAGGAACCAGATCTGAGAGGGAGACAAGAACCAGATCCGAGAGGGAGACGATGTGGAGACGCCGAGACGAGAACCGGGTGGAGACGCCGAGACAGACTGCAACCGGAGCCGAGACCGAAAGGGAGATGATGAAATCGAACTCAAATCTCTAACCTAGAGAAGAGATGATGAAAATGAAATGAAGGTCGAATCGAAGAGCAGTGAGTGAGGCAGTGAGCTGAGGTAGTGATTATTGATCAGCAAAAAAAAAAAACTGAAGTGGGGTATTGGGTGCGTGGGTGCGTCAGTGGGGTTTTGGTTTGGGGCTTGGGTGCATGGTGGATCAGGCCTGGGTGCGTCTTTGGGGATTGGTAATGGACTAATGGGGAATTAAAATATATATATATATATATATATGTGTGTGTGTGTGTGTACAACTCGGGTCAGACCGGACCAGCCTATGGGGTTGGGCACCTTGGACCGAAGTCCAGTCCAACCCGAGAAGACCAGTCCGGTCTGGTCTGTGCGAAGCTGCCTGGGACCAATTTTTTTTTATCAGACCGGGTCGGGTCAGACTACCTGGACTACCGGGGTTTTTGCTCATCCCTATATTCTCCAATCACAATGTGCCCGTTCATATTAATTTAATCCCTATTACTCCTGTTTTGCTCTCCCACCATCGTTTATTTTTAAGAAGGGTCAGTTAAAAAAAACAAAGAAAGAAACTCACGTTCCTCCCTCCTCTCATCACCGTCATCTCTACTTCACTCCTCACTGCCTCTAACTTTTACAAATTTCTCTGGTGAATTTTCTTGTCTCTCTTTACCTCTCCCAAATTCTCTGAATTCTCCAACTTTTGCCATCATTGTCCCTTCTTCCTCTGCCTATTTCTTCTCAAAAGATTTCTTGTGGTTGTAATGAGTTGACTGGCGTAAATGGCAGCTGTGTGCGCAGTAAGACCACTTTTGATGATGCATAGCTTGGTTTTGGGAATCTTGACATCATCCATGGCTGCAAGCTTTGACAAAGAAGAAGAGAAAGAAGTTGTAAGTCCGAGACCCACGAGGCAACAAGGAGGTGTTGGCTTTCTTAAATAGATTTTTTCCTAATCCTTCTAAATATTTTATTGTGTGATTTTTAGGGGTTGATTTTTCTATATTGCTTCTGGTTTGTGGTTTCTCGTTGACCATATCTGCTGTTGTAGATTTGGCTTTGCGGACATAACAGTGGCGACTAGAGTGGAGGAGGATGATGCTTCAGATCGGGCATGACGGAAGGGGATTTATTTATGTTGCAGGTGGAAGAAAGCAGACACGATGGAGGGACAGTGATGATGGTGGTGCCAGTCATTGAGTGGGAAAAGAATTGTTGTAATTGTTAATTTTTCCAACTATAATGCCACATGTGCATCCACATCAGCATTTTTAGTCAAAATGTATGCTCTAAACGGTCTTGTGTTATCCAAATTAAAAGAAGTAGTATTTTTGCACCAAGAAAAAATTTATGGTGTTGGGTGGATATTTGACAAAAGTTTGTGAGCATTTTTGCACCTAAAGAAAGTTTATGGTACTTGATGCACATATGAAAAAAAAATTATGGGCATTTTTGTCCCTTAACTCTAAATTATAATTTTCCGGTGTGTGTGTAGTTGGTATTCCAAGTTGTTTTGTATTTAAGAAAATTATTGAAATATATTAGTATACTCTTGATGGACTAAGACTCAAGTCTGATTCAATAGGAGCTATCATAAAGAGACATGAGATCATAAAGAAAAATATCACTCTATAGTTTAATATTTATGTCTATTTTCATGTATTCATACATTCACTACTACAAAAAAGCAAAGTTGTGGCGCTTATAATTGCATTAGCTGTGGCGCTAGAGAAATGCCACTTATCTGGACATTACTAAAAAAAGCTGTGGCGCTTGGAAGCACCACAGATTTTAAATTTTTTTTTAAATAACTTCCTGTGGCACTTAGTTGGCCAGGCGCCACAGGAAGCCCCCCCTCCTGGGGTGCTTGGCCAACTAGGCGCCACATGAGCCAACACCTCCTCGGGCACCTCCTCACGCAGGCGCCACAGGAGGTGTTTTTTTTTTTTTTTGAATTCTTCGTATTGATTTTTTTTAGCATATTTTTTCTTCATATTTTTTAGGTTCTTCGTATTGGTTTTTTTTAGCATATTTTTTCCTTATATATATATATCTCCCATGCATATATAATTATAGTCTGCAAGCTTTAATAAGAACAATGATAAATAACTTTAAAATGATACCAACGAATGATTAATTAGCTAAAGTAGTACTGAAAATTGTTATACAATATATTGTAAACCTAGCTGAATGAAATACAACAAATTCAACTTCAACAAACATGCATGACACAACAATTGGCAATTAGAAACAACACAAAAAAGACCAGCTAGAGAATTTAATAGTATATATAGCTACCCAGAAATTTGCCTAAACAACACCATTCCTCGATCACTTCATTAACTTGATGGTCTGTCAAAGCGTCACAACGTTGATCTTCATAATACTACAGATATATACAATCAGACACAAGTTAGAACGAATTAAAATCAGTAAAACATAATTGTCAGACACTAATTTAATTTCATTAAAACACAATATGAAGTGCAACTAAATGACTTACTTTTTGAGGAATAAATGGCTGATCATGCATAATAACATCCTTCATAAATTTCATGATATAGTACCCACAATAATTGTCATTGGGTTGGAAAGGGCACTACAAAAATATAATGCAATATTTAACTCTGTTCATGAATAAAAAGTGTTTACTAACAAAGTCTAAGTAAAGTCAAATATCAATACCTGTATCTTCTTCCAAGGATAGCTAAGGCAGGGGTCAGTAGCTTTAGAATAGTTTAACGAGACAGACGACCGATACGCAGTCAATACGCTAACAAAATAAATAGAAACTGATTACTTTTGGTTATTCAATCACGTACGCAAATATTTATACATAGGCACGTATACTTACCTATTTATCAATAGTAACATATCAAAACAGCCTTGTGGAAGACCATTTTTTAGAGGATCCACATAATAAATGCGAGGGTCTGAAGGTTCCGCTGGATTGATAACGATCAATATCCAATGGCGCCTAAAATATATTTTAAAAATTTTTTTTGAACAATCATGTTATGATAGAAGTTAAACAATAAAAACAAAAATTGTACCAATAATAACTTACCCTGCATTATACGGCACTAAAAATAATGTATTTGGTGTCGCTTTCTTGCTAAAGTAATCTTTCAGCTCATTAGACTGCACATTTATATCTACTTTACCCTCATGATAACCAACGAGAAAAGGGTTGACAAATGCGAATTGGACCCTGTGTGTATCCATTAAAACGTCATGGTCCAAATGCCTGGTATAAAACATACAGTGTCATAAGAAACAAAAGAAATGGAACGAGAAATATTAATAACAGTGATAAACGATGATAGTGAAGTACTTTATCCAGATGTTGATAGCCGAAGCACTAACCCAATCACGAGCACATATGTCCTGCACGACCTCGGCAGTAACATAATCAACTAGACCACTAACACTGTAGATATGTCTTGGAATACGTAATTGCACTCCTCCCTCACTGATCAATTGTGGTGCAATCGATATTAATTGATCGAGAAATGAGGTTTGTCTTCTTCTGCTCTGTTGGCCAACCGATGCTTTTGACTTGGGTTGTGTTGTTGAACACTTTGAAATCTTACTCTGCGCAAATCAGAAAATTAAATTACAGTTTGAGATGAAAGTTCGAAGGAAAAGTGCAGGGAATTTTGAATGAACGACCTTTTCATATGGCTCGATAAGACCTATTGGCCAAGCAACATTGCCACCTACAACATCTGCCACCTTTTTTTGCTTATCCCGAGACGGGATCGGTAAGAGGGCGTCTTCGTTCGTACAGACGTCAACCCTCACCCGGAGTGTGTTATTAGGCAACGGTGAATTGTGCAGTATGTCCTCACCAGTGTTGTAGGTAGCACCCACTACAACCGCGTGCTTGGATGCTTGCTCGACATATAGCTTGCATTGAAATTCGCCCTATGGAAAATAGAGTTAATATGTTAAAGTTCGCTTAATTATAATTTAACATAAAGTTAAGTAGAAAAGAAATTAATTATCGAAGGAAAAGGGACTTTAGGCATGGAAGTGCAGCTCTGAAACTTGGGCTATCACAGAATGGAACATTTGGTATTGGCCTACCCTGGACCAACTGTTGTATTTGCGTTGTTAACAACGCATTCTGTTCTTACATCAAACGCATTTGTTCTATGAATTGTTCTTCTCGTTATTCCTTGTAGCGCATTTGTTGTTGAAGTTCTTGCATTTGATGCTTAAAGCTAGCCATCTCGTCACGCAGGTAGAAAACATCACTTCTATTCGGGCGCTTCTGACGTCCGAAGTATGCTGATGGGGTGACTGCAAAACCAGTACCCCGAACACGACCATCATACTCGGGTACTGCTAACGCTCTGCTCAATAAATCGTCCCGACCAACATAGGTCGCCAACGCAAGATCCTCAGGTGTCATTTGTTGCTTTCCCAAAAAGAATTACAATGAAAATGGAGGGACGGGGTGCACGCAGATGAAATGGAAAGTGAGAGAGGGAATAATTAAAGGTAGGGAAAGAGATGGGGGGAGGCAGGAAAAGGAAAAGATAAGGGGGTGGGGGCGGGATGGGTTCTGATTGGTGGGGAAGGGATAGGATATCTAAATTTTTTTTTTTTTAAAAAAAATGGTTAGGTGTGGCACCTGACCAGGAAGGCGCCACACCTGACCAACATTTTTTTTTTATTTAAAAAATTGGTCATGTGTGGTGCCTGGCCAGGCAGGCGCCACACCTGACCATAAAATTATTTTTTTAAAAAAATGGGTCAAGTGTGGCGCCTGACCAGACAGGCGCCACACCTGACCCATTTTTTTATGTGGCGCCTGGCACAGCTGGTCCCACTTGGTCATGTGTGGCGCTTGTCTTGGCAAGCGCCACACTTAGCCTCACCAGCTGTGGCACCTACCCTCCCAGGCGCCACAGCTAGTAAAAAAAAACATAAAATATAAAAAAAAAAATAAGCAGCTGTGGCACTTCATTAAGGAATGGTCACAATATGTGCGCTACCTTTCAACCTTTTTGTAATAGTGATTTAAGAGTTATATATATATTCCTATATAATCATACTTACGCTATATATAGAATGTGAAATTGGGGGATCTTGATAGCAATGCACAGAAAGTGCTATCTTCCTTTAAAAAAAGTTCTCTTAAATAAATATGTTATCTCTTGATCTCTTTAGTATGTTTGATGTGTAATGTGATTGGAGTCCACATTGATACTCCGACTTCGTGTAGGTACTTTAGTGAGCCGATAGAATTCTAAGTATGCCTGAAATTTTTACAAAAATCATAGCTAAAGAATATGGAAAAATCATGAAACATATAGGTTCAGAACAGCTACTTTTCTGTTTCATCAAATTATTAAAGGGAAAAAAAAAGAGCCGCTACTTTTCTCGTTTGCCAGGGAACGAATCAAAATTAGAAAGAAATTTTCTTTCTATCCAAAAAAAGAAAAAGATGCGAACACATGTGTGCGTGTGTATTTCTTTTTCCTTTGTTTTTTTGGCACACACCACACACCTTTCTTTTATACATAGAGCATTGGGATTTAGGCACTTTTCTTCTTCAAGAGAATTTAAAATGAAAAAGAATAGATAATGTACTTAACATCATAAATTTGTTATTGTTGGCAACTATCCACGATTTTTTTTTGTGACTATTTGATACTCCTTCCGATCCTAATTATAAGATAAAGTTGACTTTTTTAGAGAAATTAAGGAAGCCAATTAAATTACTTTAGAGTATTTATATTTTTATTTTTTTCTCCAAACTAATTAATTTTACTAATAAACTAATATATAATCTAAAAATACTAAAAATATAAACACTCTAAAGTAATTTAATTGGCTTCCTTAATTTTTCCAAAAAAATCAACTTTGTCTTATAATTAGGACCGGAGGTAGTATCATAATTTAACACTGTTGTTGTCACTATATTAGGGACTAAATTTAACAATTTAAAACATAAAAACTAACGTTATTAATACCTCTACCATCATCAATATTGTGATCACCATCATAAGAAATAAATAAAAAAATTAAAAAAAATTATTGGCAAAAAATTTTAAAATGCTTATGATTTATAAAATATAAAATATAAACAAAGAAAAATAAGCCTCTCTATTGTTATTTCTTACTTCACCAAGAATACAAATTAAAATCAAACGAAACTATCCATGAGAGATGAAAATCTTCGTTCCTTACGGATATCGGATAAAATTTAGCAAAAAAAAAAAAGCAAAGGGAAGAATGAGTCCGCTACCCTAAATCTCCACTTCCTCTTGCATACTTCATCCTTTTTACATTTCCTATCCAAATAAATAGGAGCATCCACCCTATGTCAAGAGGTAAAAAAATATGTACACAATCCAATCTTCCGCATGCATAATAAAATGTAGGCCTCATGTACTTATATGTGTGTGTTATATAAATCGGTCAAGCTGGGAGCGTTAAGGTTAAAACCCTCTAACAAGTACGTTTCCTAGGATTTGAACTTGTGTTTTCCTCCTTGCGGGGTGAGACTGCTTATCATTTCAACTCTCAATCAACAGCTTGTTGATCTCATGTACTTGTATATTTATGTGTCACTTATTCTCCATAAAAAGATGCATAAATAAAATATGACAACATTTCTATGATTCTCTTTTTTCAGTTCTAAGTACCACAAGGGCTACAAAAAGAAGGAAACTCCAACTCTGAAAATTTTGCAGGGAGAAAGTAAAGGGTTGGAATCAAATCCTTTAAGTATATTCTTTAATTTAATGAAGAGATAAATCATAAAGGTCAAAACACCATTTCATACTGAAACGCCTTCATGCCTTTCTTCATTCTCGTTTTTTCTCTGTGAACCAAATATGTTCACAGAGAAGCACATATAATAGATCACACTTTCTGCTGTAACTATCCTCTTCATGCATGTTTAGTGTGCAGATATAAATCACACTTTTTGCTTATTTTTTAAAAATAAATCTATACTTTTAACTCTTCATATCAGTCTTGTTCATTTTTTTAGAGAATTTTGAAGCTGTTATTGCTCTGAGTGAAGAATAATGATAAAAGTAGAATCATCAAAGAAAGATGATGGAGGAGGAGGCGAAAGGGAGACTTGTTCTAATGAAGAAGAGCATTCTGGACTTGCCTGGTCTCAAATCATCCATTGTTGACAGAATCTATTAGCTTCTTGGGCAAGCGAGTCTCTCTGTAACTCATTAGTGCTCACAACCCTGACCAGGTAGGTCAGCTTCAACTTCTTCTTACTAGGCTAGGTATCTCTAATTTGCCTCCTCTAATTTGTCCTTCAAAAATATCAAATATCCCAAATGTTTTGTTCTTATGAAATGGTAAAGTTTTGAATTTTTTATGATTTTTTAAAAATAAATAAACGAATGAAAAATGCACAATTTTATAGTATTTTTTCCTTTGAAAAATTATAAGAAAATTTAAAACTGCATCATTTTACACCCATATAATATATTAATATATTAAAATGTCACTAATTTTATGTAAAATATAGTGATCATAAGAAAAAAGAAAAAAACATTGGGGAGGTTAGAGCATTACAAAGGACATTAGAGAGAGGCACATTACACACAAATTTGGAGAGAGAGGCTAAACCCCTTCTATCTCTCTGTTTTTGAAAAGAACTGAACTTTGTTATTTTTGCAGAAAATGGGATGAGAGGGGAGATGGGAAAAGAGGCATATTTGGAGAAGTGGGTTTCAAGCATTTCTTCATTGTCAAGTTGTGTGACTTCATAATTGAACAACAGCCAACAAATGATCCACAAATTAGAATAAATGAATTCTGGGAGCCTGTGTCATTTGCTCACTTTTGTTCCAAAGTTTCATCTTAGAATTATTAAGTTGGTTCATTTCTTTCCCCTGAATAAAAGCAATGATTATAATATTAACATTTGATTTATAATTGGCAAAAAAAGCATTTGATTTATAATTCTGGGATACATAATCCAGATTCACAGTTTTTCTTGGGTTAAAAATAAAATAATTTTCTTTTTCATATTTCATCTTTTGATCGATTTTAACTCAGTTTGTTCTTTCAAATATTTTTTTAATTTTTAGTTAAAATCATTATTAATATAAATATAAAAAATTTTCAAATTATTAAAAAAATCAGATTATTAATGCAAAAAAAAAAGGAATTTTATATATTAAACTATTCTATTTACACAGGAGAGAACAGTTCGATGACAAAAATGTCCTCTGACTCGATGAAATATAAACTTTTTTCGCCCCATAAAATATAAGATCTATCAAACTTTGTATGGTTTGACCAATGGAAGTTGGCGTAGATGGGTAGGCATCTGCGCCACACCAATCCGTTCCTGGGTTCGATCCCAGGAAACGGAAGGTGTAAAGAATTTCCATTGGGAGCTCTCTCCCCTGGGGCGCCTCAAAGAGGTGAATTCCTGTCGGGCCTATCAGATTGGGGGCGCCAGGACTAGTCGGTTGTCGGGGGCCCATGTCGGTAAATCCGGCATTAGCCTTCAGGTTAACGCCGGATACCTGGAAGGTGGGTGCACCGAAGGCCAAAAATGGTCTATTGCATAAACCATCAAAAAAAAAAAACTTTGTATGGTTTGTCAACTATAAGCAATAAAACATCTTATAATATAATCATAAGAAATTATAGTTGACCATGTGGGACTAACATGAACGTAGAGCTGGGAATCAGGGCCGGCCCTTGACGAGCCAGGGCCTAACAGGGCCGGCCCTAAAGGGCTCGGGGTCAGGAAAATTACAGTTTTTCAAAGCCCGGCCCGAGAGCATCAGGGCCAGGGCCAGCCCGCAGGGCCGGGAAGTCTTTTTCACAATATTTAACTATTTTTCCTACGTATTTTCCCCAGAGAGATATAATTAATAAATAACAACGATTAAAGTTCTAATTTAATACATAAATGTTGTCAACATTAAGATTTAAATAACAAGTCTCTTGCAATAAACAAATACAGTTACTAATGTATAATCAAAGGTAAAAGCATGTCCATAAATAACTCATACAAAGGCCAAAGTATAAGAAGGCAAGAAGCTCAATACTCTAAGCTCTAAATAATATGAGTATGACGAGTATCATTTTCACCTTCTTCGCCACTATCATCAATTTCAAGGACATTTGATTGTGTTTCACTTTGAGCAGTATGTTCAAGTAGTCAAATAATCACAACCTCCATCAAAAATCATACTCTATCAAGCAAAATAGTATATAATCATACTCTATCAAGCAAAATAGTATATAATATGATTTTATTCTAAATAGGCAGAACAATATACTCAAAAATCATACTCAAAAATCACAATATGATTTAATTAGACAAAACAATATACTCAAAAATCATACTCTATACAATATGAGGATAGAGTGACATATAGATTCAATAAGGCAATTCAAAAATGTAACATGGTTCCTGTCCAAGCAGGAAAAATAAAAAATAAACGGGCTTAAAGGGCCGGCCCGAGGCCCTACAGGGCCGGCCCTTTTAAACCCGAGGCCCTACAGGGCCGGCCCTTTTAGGCCCGACTTCCTTTTGAGGCTACAATTTGCAAACCCGGCCCTTGAAGGGCCAGGGCCTAAAAGGGCCGGCCCGACGGGCTCGGCCCGTTTTCCCGGCTCTACATGAACGTCAGATTATAAATTTAACCCTCCAAGAAAATGATGATTGTGTGAAAGATTAATTATTGGTTGAGATAGTAAATGATTTCACACTGTAAGGAAGAAAATACAAGTTCAAATATTAGGAAGTACATTTGTTGGAAGAGATGAAAACTCTCTGCATTCTAAGCTTTAAAAAGGGAAACTCTTGATCAAATAAAAAATGGTGGTTGTGAGTTATTTTTCTCACTTGAAGGATTGTTTTGAAAAAAGAAAGGAAAAAAACTATATTTAAGCTAAAAGAAATAAAAATTTCAAACCATTCTTTTTTTTTTTTTTAAGGTTATACACAAAGTTCAAACACTTGTCATCTATCCAAAAGAATGACATTTTAAAATTTAGGGGAAACTTGTTTAATTGGTAAAAGCATGGCCATGATCTACAAGACCATAAGTTCAAATCTTATTGCCAATATAAAAATCTTGTTAATAAGCAATTAGTAAGTATTTTGAGTTCAAAGTCATGTTTTGATCTGGTCAGACTCCAAAACCTAATTCATCTAAACTTTTCTTCCATTAAAAAGGCAAGTTTGTGTCATCTAATAAAATTCCTAGTTATACAATTTGTTTATATGGTTAGTAAAATTGGCTCTAATAACTAATAATTTTATCTTATCCATGAGACCTTTATTTTAAGGGGAATTATTATGAAGTCTCAATGACATATAAGCAGTATAAACCTAATTTTTTTTATGTTAGTCCTAATAACAAATGAGCAATATAAATCTATTGTTATTTCATACACTGAAACTTGTCATTACATACTGCTCAGTTATTATAAGACTACTGGGGCTTAAATCCCTTTTTAAGAAATTTATTGTAATTTTCTTTTATAAAAAAGTGTTATGAATATTAATTATGTGGATGTCTATTGACTCATATACCAGTCAATATCTGCTTGGCTGCATTTAATACTTTCTTCTACTTCCTCTCTAAGCCAACAAGAGGCTTGCTCTCCAAGCCAACAAGGCTTGCTCACCAAGCCAATAAGAGGCTTTCCCTCCAAGTTTTGATTAATAGTGACTTCTCCTGCAAGACTCCTAAAGGCCTATAAATAGAGGCCTTATGCAAGAATTGTAAACACACACAAGAAACTTAATGAGAATTGCTCCACACTTTCTCTCTTGAATTTTCTCTTATCTTATCTCTTACTCTTTTATTCAAGATATATTTATTTTCACAACACATTATCAGCACAATAACTCTTTGTGTTTGGCAACATCCCAAACCATGGTTTGTGCAATCCGAGACAAAACTCCTCTCACACACTTACCTCGTAAGTCGTAAAAGCTATTAAAAAAAGCTAATCCAAACATACTTCTCAGAGTTACCTTAACAATTTCCTCTATTTTCTTTTACCATATCTTTATTTGATCTTGATCTATCTAGGATAATCTAAACCACTATATAGAATTAAAGAGATTCTTTTTCCAATTGTTCTAAACATCGGGTTCCATAACTAATATTGGAGATTGCTGTTGTTTTTATATCTTATTTTAATCTCCTTTACAAGTTCTTCTATATTATTGGCATTGTTATTGTGATATGGCTATAAGCCATACACCTTTGAAATTCACATTCTGAAATTATATGGCCATAAGTCATATTGATGTGATTTCCTATTATATAGCCAGAAGCCATATTTCTTTTATTCCTATTTTGACATTACATGACCAGAAGTAATCTTACTTTGATTTCTTATTTTGATATAATATAGTCAGAAGTCATATTCCTTTTATTCCTATTTTGATGTTATATGGTCAGAAGCCATATAATTTTATTTATCTTGAAGATAAAAGGTCAAAATTCATATAGTTCTAATTTCTTATTTTGAAATTAAATGGCCCAAAGCCATGAGAATTAAATGGCCCGAAGCCATAAAGCCATGGTTATGAGAACCGGACCGGACCGGCCGGTTCGGACCGGAACCCGGCGAACCGGCCAGTTGGCCGGTCCGGTTCAGCCATTGGGTCGTCACTGTTGCAAACCGGTTTGACCCAGTGCAACCCGGATTAAACCAGGGACGACTCGGCTGACCCGTCGGGCTGGGCGGGTCGGCCGAGTTAATTTTTTTTGTCTCCCTGATTCTAAAACGATGTCGTTTTATATATATATTTTTTAATTTGAAATGAAAAAACCGGTCGATCGATCCCCTCGCCCCAACGGATTATTCATTATTCTCTCATTCCTGATTCCTTCAAGTTTCGTCTTCAAAGAACGCCTCTGCCGGTCTGCCCTAGTCGACGCTCGCCGGTGTGCTCTGCCCCATTCTCGTCCTTCGGCCGGTGGCGGAGTCTCATTTCCGGCGCCAAATCGTTCGCTCCGTGAGATTCCGTCCCCAAATCCTTCACGTGTGTGTGTTATTGTGGCATGACCTTCGCGCCGTGGGAGTCTCAAATCAATCCCCAAATCCGCTGCTCTGTCGCGTGTGTGTGTTCTGGTCGCCTGTAATGGTCGCCGTCGGGGATTCAGGTGGTGGAGGTTGGGTCAGTTTGCTTCCCCTTTTCGATTACGCATTTACATTTTCGTTTTTTCGAGTTTTTTGAGTTTTTTGTATTTTGAGTTTTTTGATTAGTGATTAGATTGTGTTGGTTTGGTTTGGTTAGTTGTTAGCATCGCCTCTTTTCCCTGCGTGACCATCGCTCCCTCATCATTTTTTGCCTCTCCACATTTAATGATTAGATTCTGTTGGTGTTATGTTTGTTGGTTTGATTTGCATTAGTGATTAGATTCTGTTGGTGTTATGTTTGTTGGATTAGATTGTGTTGGTTTGGTTTACATTCTTTTGATTAGTGATTAGATTGTATTGTATGTTCCTTGCAGCCTTGCATCTACGCCTAGTGACATTCAGATTGTGTTGATTTGTAGATTGCTTGTGATCGAACTACGTGTTTCTTGTTTACTTTCCTTTGTTGATTGAAAAGGCCCTGTTTTTGGATTTGCTCCCTTATTTGCTAATGGAGGTCAGAAGTGGTGAAGGAAGTGATAATCCCCCCACCACCACTGCCCCTACAGAAGAGTCTAGCAACCCGCTTAACCCGAATGTCTCTAATCCCACAGAGTCAACAGGAAGTGTCAAAAAAACTGATCCTGCTTGGCAGTATGTGTCTGTCAAAAAAGAGGGGAGAGTTAATGTTTTTACTTGCCTCTTGTGTGCATCAAGTTACAGGGGAGGTGGAATTAATAGGTTAAAGCAACATCTAGCTGGTGTAAGTGGTCAGGTGTCTTCTTGTAAGAAAGTATCTCATGATATACGAGCTAGAATGAAAGAATCGTTGATAGAGGGTGCAAAGAAAAAACCTATTGCTAGTGACGATGTAGAAGAGATTGATGATATGGAAATTGAAGAGCCAATAGCTTCACATCCACTTAGGATTTCCAATGAGAGTAGTGGCACAAAGAGGAAAGCAATTGGGGTTGGGAAGCTTGACAAGTATTTTGCATCTAGAACAACCTCGGGTGCTCAACCAAGCATCAAAAGTGCTTGGGCAAGTAAAGAAGCACAACATGCTGCTAAGGTTGTTATTGCTGACTGGGCTTATGTGAATTGCATTTCGTTTAATGCATTGAATTGCCCTTTGTTTCAAAAAGCCGTTGATGCTATTGCTGCCATTGGTCCTGGGTTTAAGGCCCCTAGTGCTCATGAGTATAGAGTTACCTTGTTGCAAGACCGTAAAAAAGAGTGTCAGTTATTGATTGATGGTTATCGAGCTAAGTGGAAAGAAAATGGCTGTACACTAATGGCTGATGGCTGGACTGACATTCGACAACGTACTTTAATTAATTTCTTAGTATATTCAGTACAAGGCATGGTGTTTGTGAAATCAGTTGATGCCTCAGATGTAGTTAAAGATGCAAAAACTTTATTTTCTTTGTTTAATGAAGTTATTGAGTGGATTGGCCCTGAGAATATAGTCCATGTGGTGACTGACAATGCCGCTAACTATGTAGCATGCGGCAGACTGATTAAAGAGAAGTATAAAACCATTTATTGGTCTCTCTGTGCAGCTCACTGTTTGAATCTTGTTTTGAAAGATATTGCTTCCATGCCACATGTGTCTGATCTTGCAAAAAAGGCATCTAAAATCTCTATCTTTGCTTATAATCATATGATCTTCTTATCATGGTTATGGAAAAGACCTGGTTGGAAGGAAATTGTACGTCCTGGTGCTACAAGGTTTGCCACCACATTTATTACCTTGCATAGCATTTTTTTGCACAAACATGACTTACAAGCTCTAGTTGTTGATCAGCATTTTGTGCAACACAAATTGGCTAACAGTGAGCCTGGGAAAACATTTTGTGCAATCATCCTTGATAATCGGTTTTGGAACGAATGTTTTCAAATTGTCAAGATTGTTTCCCCGATTATTAAATTATTGAGGATTGTTGATTCTGATAGCAAACCTTCCATGCCTTATGTCTATGAAGGCATGCAAAGGGCTAAAATAGCAATCAAGGAGATGTTTCAGAATAAGGAGGAGCTGTACAAGCCATACACTAACATTATTCAGGCTCGATGGGATAAACATTTAAAGAGTGAGCTTCATGCAGCAGCTTATCTTTTGAATCCTGCCTTCTTCTACAATGTAGAACTTGCTACAAGGAACAAATTAATGCAATCTTTGATCGATGTGTTGGAGGCCCATTCACATGATGATATGGATCGTTATGTCACACTGATGCAGCAAATGAGTATCTACCGTGATCGTAAAGAATCCTTTAATAAGGTTTCATGTGAAAAAGCTGCCCAAAAACTAAATCCTTGTAAGAAAATTTAATTTTTTATGGACATATTAATACATATTCGATATTTCATACTATGTTTAACTGAATGTCTTTTATTTAATGTAGATGAGTGGTGGATCTACTATGGTGGTTCAATTCCGGAGTTGCAACAGATTGCTATTCGTCTACTTAGCCAAACTTCTTCTTCTTCTGGTTGTGAAAGAAACTGGAGTTTATTTGAGCGCATCCACACAAAAAGAAGAAACCGTTTGGAGCATCAAAGGCTCAATGACTTGGTTTTCACAAATTACAATCTGAAGTTAAAGTATAGGTAATCTTAAAATTTATGACTTAATTTGCTTTTATAGAACTTATTTAATATGCCTTTTACTAATGTTGAACTTCTTCCATTTCGGCATTAAAGGGATATATTGGCAAAGAAGAAGGAAAGTTACGATCCGATTGATTTTGAATCAATAGATAAAGTGGACTTTTGGATTGTTGAAGATGATCCAACTCCTGAGTTTGATAATCCAGATGTGGCACATTCTGAACTTGAAGAACTTACAAGGAATTATGAAGGTTTAATGGTTTATTAAGATTATATTCTTATATAATAGTACATAATTATGTTTTCTTCTTCAAAAAACTATGAATATGAAGAATTTAATTCATTTCAATATTTTATATGTAGGTGATGAATATGTGGCCATTCCTGAACTTCCATGTTTGAATGTTGATGATGATGTTGGTCCTAGTACTTTTGGTTTTCCTCCTTCAGCTACACCTCCTGATGTTGCAATACCTGCAGATTTGAATGCTGTTAATGAAGATTATGGAGTTAATTGATGATTAGTTAAGTATTTAAAGGATTATGGGTGGAAAAAACCTCAAATTGTCTGACTCCTGGGTTGACTCCGGTCTGACCCCCGGGTCAACTCCGGTCTGACCCACTGACCCTTGACCCACTGTCTCGACCGGTTCAGTGCCCAGTCCGAGTTTTAATACCTTGCATAAAGCTTTAATTTTGTTGTAATATCTTACTTTATGAATTATTTCTTCTTTACAATTTTCCTATTATTATCGTTTGTGTTATTATTTTGCATTTTTATATCTCAGATTTTATGAATTCCCTCTTATTGGATTAGTCTAAACTATACTAATTCTTGTGAAATTTAAATTTGTTTCTCTTATCATTATCGGAAAGAACTATTTATCTTACATGATCCATGATTTTTCTATGCCACCATATGCATGAAGGTCTTGAAATTTAATATATGACTATAAAAGACCCACTTGTTCTTGGTAACAATTTAAAAAAAATGCATGACGACCAAAAGATAGTTATCCTTCCAAAAGCTCATTATAAATGAATGAAACCAAATTGCTCCTGTAGTGGCAATATTGTAAAAGAGGTTTCAAGAAATATGCTGAATTAATTTCTTACCTCGTTATGGCCAAACAAAGCAATATGTTTTTGTTGAAAAATCATGAATCTCGTCCAATAGGCTCAACTCTGTTCTCAAAAGTGAATGTAGTTACAAATGAATCTAATTGTGGCCATCGACGTGGACATAGACATGACTACAGCTATGGGCATGGCTGCGGTCATAATTGTGGTGGTTCAAATTTCCACCTGAAGTGGAGAAAGATTGATAGGAATCATAAAAGGAAAACTAGTAGGCATAATAAATATGCTGAAACTTCATGTTATCGTTGTGGTGGCAAAGGTCATTAGTCATATACCTGTCGTACGTCAAGACGCTCGGTTGACCTTTACCAAGAATTGCTTAAAAATAATGGTAAAAGGTCAAAGATTGAGATAAATCATGTTGATCAGGCTAGTAATTTGAAGTATGGTGACATGGATATTACTCATTTGGACGTTGCTGATTTATTAGTATAAATTATCTTTGTCCATTTGAACGGTTGTTTTAGTGCTCTTAAAGTTGCTATTATCATATGTATTTCCTCTTAATTATATTTTCCTTTATTTTCATGTCTCTTTTAATGAGGAATGAGTTTAATTGACATTAATCCTAAAGATTTATGTCTCAATGATAGTGCAACAACCCACGCCATACTAAAGCAGGTAATTTGGGCCAGCCCGAGCTCAATGAGCTGGCCAGTCACGGGTTCAGCACAATCGGGTAGGGCTGTTTTCAGCCCAATTACAACAAATGGCAGCCCGAACCCGATTAGTCGGGCTGGCTGGCTAACATTTTAGTTGGACTAGGCCATATGGCTTCTGGTCTTTTTTTTTTTGGATTTTGGGCTATCTTATACTCTCTCTCTTTTTTGCCTAGCTTGCTTCCATTAGTTTTTGGGTTTTTTTTGCCCAAAGTTTTTGGGCTATATGATATGTCTTTTTTTTTTTTGGCTATACAAAATGGACCAATGGACATTTAATTTGTTGCTTGCCACACAAATCATTTGCATGCAATTTTAATTTCATCTTGCACACACATAACCTTACTAATTACTACCAATCTACCATTACTTTTTCCTAATTACATAAATAGCTCACTAAGTCATTTAGCTGAAATAATCATGCATCACTCATCAAGTTTACTAATTAATTGTCCTTCACACATAAATGAATTTCACAAGGTTTGACATTTTGAGGCTATTTATTCATGGCAGGCCAATCGTGCATCACTCATCAAGCAAGACATGGCATAAGTATATTCAAAGGGAATGAGGGATATAAGTCATATAATATAATAACAATTAGCAAGAAAGTTGTAATCTTCTTGGATCTAATTCTTCAAAACAACAAAAAAAAACTTATAATCTTTATTCCTCATTCTTCAATCGGCAATCACTATATTTGAAGCATTGTCTGAAGCTGCAAAAATAGGGACAAGAGCAGTTACCCTTGTCTCTATCTCAGAATCCTCTACCATACGTAATGACATAAACATAAAAGATTTATTAAATAGATATATAAAAAAAGATAAATGAACAAATATGATTATATATATTACCATCCCATGGAAAACCAAGAAACCAATTTCGTGTGCAAATGAGAGCTTCAACATTATCTGGAAGAAGACAAGATCGATACTTTGTGAGAACCCGAGATCCTATGCTAAAAGCTGATTCACTGGTAATTGTAGTAATTGGAATGCTAAGAATATCACATGGCATCTTTGAAAGACAGGGAAATCGAGTTGAGTTGGCTTTCCAATAATCCAAGACATTAAATCTTGTAGTCAATATATTATCAAGTGTCGCTTCTTCCAAATAATAGTCCAATTCAGACTTTTCAATAGTTAACTCATCTTGACACTTGAATGAAATAAATCCTGCACCATTGAAAAATTAATAAAAGGGTCAAATTAAATGAACAGAGGAAATTGACAATGAAAATTCAAATTAAATCTAAACATTAACTATTTAAGAATTTCAAACTTACATAAAAAACTTCGTAGTCATCCACTTCATTTGAGTTACAGCTAGGAATCGGTTATGTGATTAACACCGTGTTGGCATTTGAGCTTAAAGCAGCTCCACCAATTGGGGTGGTGGATGAAGATGATCCCACATTTTTATACTCATTGAAAACATAGTACAACTTGCTCCTAACATTTTCAATCTTATCATGAGAATTTATGGGATCTATTTTTGCAAAAGTAAACTTTATGACTTCAAGCTTCATCCGAGGATTAAGGATAATGGCTAATACAAGAATAACACTATACTCGGTCCAATATTTGTCAAACTTGTCAAGCATACTCTGAGCCATATCCCGAATCACAAAATCCTCATTCTTCAAATGTCCTTTCAGTAGCAACTCAATCTTTGATATTTGTGTGAAATACATGTTAGAGGTGGAATATGATGATCCAGATATCAAGTTTGTTATCACTGCAAAAGGCTTCAAGAATGCGCACATAGCCTCTGCTCTTGACAGTCACAACCCAAAGACAGAACTAATTGAGCATTTGAGTTTAACCAAATAAAACCAAAGACAAAAACTACAGAGTTTGAATCAAAATTCAATGGTTTGCTTCAGTTTTTAGTTTACTTCAATTCAAACAAGAACATAAAAAATTGCCTCTTACTATGTTGAGAACAAAGGCAACGAGCACGAGAGGAAGAGAATCCAGTTTGGTTTCAGATGGGAGACTTGGAAGAGATGAGCATGCCTAACCACCACTCGCAACTGAAGCTCTGAGCAGAGGAGACGATGAGACAAGAGGGGAAAAGGGAGACAGGGAGAGCAACTGAGCGGCCGAGGCGCTGAGCCAGAGAGGAAAAGGGAGTCTGGGAGAGGCGGAGAGCGCAGAGTGGCGGTGGAGGTGCCAAGGAAAAGGGAGACTTGGAAAGCACTGAGCAGTGGAGTCAGAGAGGAAGAGGGAAACTGGGAGTCGGGAGAGCATAGAGCGGCGAAGGCACTGAGGCGCGGAGGAAGAGGGAGACTTGGAGAGCTCGGACCAACGGAGCCAGAGAGGAAGGGTGACGACGGAGCCGAGCCGAAGAGGAAGAGGGGGAGGGCTAGGAGGCCATTCTTTGGCGTTAGGGTTCAGAGAAGAGGTTGTGACTGTGACTGTGAGAAACGAGAGTGTGAGTGAAAGAGGAGAGTAGGAGACCGAAGGCCGAGCCGACGAGAGGAGTGAGCAGCGAAATCGAATGGAAGGGTTTTTTTTTTTTTTTTGTAATCGGGCTAAACGGCTAACCCGTTTAACCTACGGGTTAAACGGGCCTAGCCAGATTACAAATGGGTTGGCATTTTTCAGGCCCGAACCTGTTTTTTTAAACGGCCCGAATTACCACTTTTACACCATACTGAGAAATGATAAATATTTTTCTTTTTTAGTAATGCAAAAAATCAATATTTAGACTATATCTGGTAGTATAAATTTGATTGAAGGCTCCATAAGAGTTAATATTTTGTTACCTGAAGGAACAAAATTATGCATTGATAATGCATTTTGTACTACCAAGTCTAAAAGAAACTTATTGAGTTTCAAAGACATCCGCAGAAATGGATATTATATAGAAACAACAACTAAAAATAATTAGGAATATCTTGATATCACAAATTTAGTTTCTAGTAGAAAATGCATATTAGAAAGTTTTCCTATTCTTTCTTCTAGCTTGTACTATGGATTTATAAACATAATTGAAACACATGCTATTATAAATCAGAAGTTTACCAATGCAAATTAGAAATTTGACAATACAACCTAGCAGTTTGTCAGTGTACACCAGAAGTTTATTGATGAATTTAATATTTGGTATCACTGGTTAGACCATCCCGGGTCAATCATGAAGCGAAAAATAATTGAGAATTGATGTCGACATACCCTGAAGCTTAAACAAATACCACAATTTCATGATTTCTCATGTGTTGCATGTTTCAAGGGAAATTTAATTATTCGGTCCTTACCAAGAAAAATAGAAAGTGAGTCTTAGTTTTCTAGAATGGATACAGGGAGATATTTGTGGGTCAATACACCCACCATGTAGACTATTTAGTTACCACATGATTTTAATTAATGTATCAAGTAAATGGTTGCATGTTTACAATGGATACAGGGAGATATTATCTTCTTGTAACCTAGTGTAACATCCTGATTTTTATTTATAGAATATAAATATAATTTAGAGATAATTATGAATTTAGTAGTAACTTTTTGAAAAAAAAAAACAAGGGATTCAATAATATATATATATATATATAAAACTGTGGGTGCCAATTTGGCCCCCACAGTTGAAAAATGAGGGAGGCACCTTCTCATTATTAAATTGGCGCCTAATGGTGCCAATTATTGGAGGAGGAGGGTATTATAAATACCCCCTCTCCCTTCTCACTTCACGCAGATCGTCTGCGTGGAGTGGTTGTGCAGAGGGTGTATGGTGTGATACTGATAGGAGTATTTTTATATATTTGGTGATTAATAAGGTATTCAAATTTTTTTTTGATCACAAAATTTTTTTTATGAAAATGTTTTAAATAATTTTCTCTTTCTTACGATAGTAATTTTGTATTGATTAGAGAAAATTTTAAGATTAGAATTTTGGACAAATTTGAGTTTTGTTAATATAAGGCTATAGGAATATAGAGGAGGATTAATAGTTAATTTTAATCAAATTACTTTTGTTATTTAGTTGGTATATAAGTTTATAATGAATTTTTTTATAATTAATCTATGAATAATTCTATATTAGGTTTTTATCCGATTAATTCGGATTAAATAATTTATTTGGTTTATTGGAGGTATTATCTAATTGGGTTAGTTTGGTAAATTCTGTGATATAAGAAATTATAAATTATAATTTGATATTAAGAATTATATTTTTATATGATTTTAATTATGTTGGAGTTTCAAATATTGTTTAATAATTAGATTATATTAATATAAATTAGAAAAAGAGAATTAATTATTCTAAGAGATTGATATTGATGAATTTATAATAATAGATATGTTAAATATGAAACTTTAATTTATAAAATTAAGTGGTTGACGAGAGAGAATGGTATAAAGGTTGTTTAAGGATTTTTAAGGAAGTTAGAATATTTAAAGATAATAGTTGTAGAGGAAAATCGGATATGAATTGTGTAAATGATTTATTTTAGTATTGCTTGGGGTTAATTGTTACTTAAATTGATAATGTAGAGTTTTCTTGGGATCGGTGATTGTTCGTATTTGGTACTCAAGTTAAGGTTAAACTTGGAATTAAGGTAACCAGGGTTAATTTATTTTATATGCTTGTTTTGGATTACAAGGTGTTTTCTAAACCTTACTTTCATCTATACTACTTATATGTGTTTTGAAAGATTATGTGTATGTTTGAATATGAACCTAGTTCAATGAAGCAGTGTATTTTCCAACTTGTATATATGAGCATAGATATTATTAAAATTATTATTGTGTGATGGTTATAATGTTTGAGATAGAATGTTGTATAAGGTCTGATAATTTGTAAATGTTTCGAGAATTATATTGATATATTGTGTTTATATTATGAGATATGTTGGGTTGTGTGGAAGAGATATGGTGAAATTGTGTGCCCATCGGCTCTCTCATTCCTGACCCGAATTTTGAGTTGAGTGTTTTGGGCGGACACCTCCCTGTTATGGTATATTGGTGGTGGCATGGGAGGGGGCAGTATTCTTGATATGACTAGCTAACCTTTGACCGGGTATACTAGCACTGATAAGCTGTACCACGTCCAGAAACTATAAGGAGGAGCAGGATGGATGAGTGGGGATGGTTAAAATTGTTGATATTATTATATGAAGTTTAATTATTGAGAATATTATTATTATTAATATTATGTTAGTTAAACCTGCTTCTCTGACTTACAATCATTTCTTGCATATTTTGTAAATTGATTTTGGTTACTGAGATTCATGTCTCACCCCATCGTTATAAATATTTTTCAGGCGAGGCCTCTAATTTGGTTAGAAGCCAAGGGAAGCAACCAGAGACATAGATGTTGAGAATCCTGTAGGTCTCTTGTCGTATTGGTGTTGTATTATTTGTTATATTGTCATTTTAGGACATCTCATGTTTTTTTAGAATACCATATTTACTGTTAGGATAACTGTGTTGGGAACTGTTTGATATGGAATTTTAATTATGGAATTCAGTGTTGTAAGACTCGTGGGCTATGATTTCTTTTGTTGCTAAGTATGCCCAGAGTAACGTTCTTTCTTGTAGTGGGTTTGTGGGCGAGTTTGTGCCCTAAACTCCAATTTGTCTTGAATGAGAAATCGTATTTAATTACTATGGTTTTGCCAGAGTTTGTAAAACCATTATGATAATTATTGTTTGAAAAATGGGTCATTTCACCTGGAGTTTATGAGATTGCTTGCTTATTTGATTAGATTAAGAGCTTGTTACCTTGATTATCCTATCAAAAAAATATGTCTTGGTAATGTTGGTGAATTTATTTTGCAAGCTTTTAATGAATATTGTATGACTCCTTGGAATTAATGTTGAACATCTTGTAGCTCATGTTCATACGCAAAACCAGGGTTCTCAGACCCGGACCGGCCGGTCCGGCCTGGAACCCGCCGAATCGGTCAGTAGACCGATCCCGTTCCCGGTCCGGTCCGAGTCCCAATTTTAAAAAAAAATTTAACTTTTTCCTTTAGAATTTCATACTATAAGCCTAAAATCTTCAATTACTCACCGGTTTGGTCCCGGTTTAGCTCCGGTTTGGCCCCGGTTTGACCCACTGACCCTTAACCCAGTACCCCGATTGGTTCAATACCTGGTCCGGGTTTTAATACCTTGCGCAAAACTGACTTGTAGAATTATTGGTTAAGCAGTTACAATTAATTACAAGACCTTTATTTATAATATATAATCTCCCAATTTTTGGTTGTGACCATGACCTTTTGGATGCAACAATATTAAGTCGCATTAGGCCAATAAGTTATCTAAAGGTTTCCCCCCTGCAAATGGTTTTTGTCAGGAACCTTATATTTCCCATTTAAAGATTTTTGGATGTGAAATATATGTGTCAGTAACACCACTACAACACACCAAATTGGGTCCTCAATGAATATGTTGGATATGAATCTCCTTCGATCACAAAATATTTAGAATCATCTATAGAAGATTTATTTAAGGCACGATTTGGCGATTGCCATTTTGATAAATCACTTTTCCCAACATTAGGGGGATAAAATAAGTAGTTGGGTAAAGAGATTAGATGAAATGAATTATCATTGGCTCATTTTGATCCTTGTACAAAAAATATGAACTGGAAGTTCAAAAGATAATTCATTTGCAGAATTTAGCTAATCAAATGTCAGAAACATTTACTAACCCAAAGAAAGTGACAAAGTTACATGTCCTAGCTGCTAATGCTCCAATCAAAATTGATTTTCTTGAGGGACAACCTATTGCTAATGAATCTAAAGCACGCTTGAAGCGTGGAAGGCCCCTCAGTTCCAAAGATAAAAATAGTCAAAAGAGAAAACACTAGTACAAAAAACATAAGTTGTGGCACTTAATTTAAAGAATACTATGGCGCTTGAGAAGCGCCTAGCTTCCAACGCCGTTAAACAATCTACGGCGCTTCTTGAATATATGGAAGCGTCATACTTGATTATTATTTTTTTTAAAATATAACTTCCTATGACTCTTTTCTAGTTGACTTCCTACAACACTTCCCTTGAGAAGCGTCGTAGGAAGTCTTTTATTTTTTTTAAAAAATAATTTTATGACTTCCTACGGCACTTCCCTTGAGAAGAACCATAGGAAGTCTTTTATTTTAAAAAAAATTATTTTTTTTTTAAAATAAAAGACTTCCTACTGCGCTTCTCCAGGGAAGTGCCGTATGAAGTCATACATTTTTTTTAAATAAAAGAGTAGGAAGTCATTTAAAAAATAATAATTTTTTTAATTTTTTTTTTCCTGATGAAAACCTCCATTTACAATCCACAATCTATAGCAATTTACAATACAATTCACAACAAAATGAAATAATATAGCATGTATCTTTTGTAATATTGCGTCTTCATGTATCAAACTTAAAAAACTCCAGCATTTAAGTTGCTTAAACTTGAGTTATACACGTTACTTCTACAGAGGATTAAACTAAGTATTATTATATTTATAAGCTCAAAAATTAAAAAACTTACAATGTATAAGAAGATCAAGAAGATACAGTTGAGACCTTATATAAATACTTGAAAAAAAAAAATTATAAGCATACATATAAAATTCATGACAGATTTTACCTAAAAGAAAACGTGAACCAAATGTTCAAAAAAGAAAAATATTTACAGGCTAGGAAGCTTCTGAAGGAAGTCGAGACAAGGAAAAAAACATATAGGAGAGGAAGCTTTCTATAGCAACGGAGTTCTGGGAAATGGGAGAGCTAGAGAGAAAGCGAGAAGATGAAAATGAAAATAGCCGGGGGGATGAAAATTAAATAGCACATTGTATAGAAGCTACAATGCTTTTTGTCAAAGCGCTGTAGCTTCCTAATTTTTTTAAAAAAAGCAAACACCAAATTAAAAAAAATAACCTTAAATGTATTCAAGGCACCACATGTAGCCTATATATTTCAAGGCACCACGTGGGTGCTTTAAATATTTAAGGCACCCACATGGTGCCTGTTATATTCAAGTTTAAATAGAGAATACTTTTTCTTAGTAATTCCTTTATTATTAAGCATTAATTATCCTCTATATTCGTCTTGTCTTATTTTTTAAAAAAAGTGATATCTTAAAACAATGTTTTGGAGGTCTTTGTCTTTTTTTTTTTTTTAAAAAAATTATAAAAAAAATAGCACTTTGGCCAGTGCTTGCAAAGCAAGTACTAGCCAAGGGCTACCTTGGCCAGCGCCGCCCAAGGTGTGGCCTTTGCCAGCACTTCTCATGCAAGCGCCGGCTAAGGCTGTTATTTTTTTTTATAAATTTTTCTTAAAAAAAAAAGACAAAGACTTCCAAAACATTGTTTTAAGATATCACTTTTTAAAAAAAAAAAATAATACAAGATGAATATAGAGGATAATTAATGCTTAATTATAAAAGAATTACTAAGAAAGAGTTTTCTCTATTTAAATGTTCATTGAAGGCTTATTTTCTCTATTTTATTGAGATCTTTTTTACTTGCTACAACACGAGATTCTGAACAATAATACATTATAATAAATGTCAGCTTTATTTAATTTGTTTGACATACTCCCACCCTTATCCAGTACTTTATTTTTATGCGCCGAATAAGGGTTTTTTCAAATAAAAAAAATGCTAAAAAATTATTCCAGCTACTACGTTTTTCAAAAAAGTGTCATAGCTCGAACTTTAATTTTCTTTTATAAATAAATTTTTTGTGTGGCACTTGTTTAAGAAAGTGTCGTACAAGCCTAATACTAAACTTTAACGCTTATATTAGGAAGCGTCATAGCTTTTAAATTTTTTTTTTAAAAAAGATATTATTTACGGTGCTTCTTCAAAGAAGCGTCAAAAAAGGCGCGCCGTTAAATCCCTCTTTTATAGTAGTGAAAAGAGCTAAGGATATATATGGTCAAGCAGAAGATAATTAAGAAAAGTTGGTAGCTCCAAACAATCCATTTCCTGAAGAGTGATTATCTCTAGTAGAGATATCTCCAGAAGAGAATGTTGTAGCCCTAGAAGAGACCTAAGAACCTGACACGTGTGAAAATAATGAGATCTCGATAAATTATATTAAGAATAGAATCTGATAGAACCAAAATGAAGTCAACATTGACGATATCTTGGCTTATAATATAGCATTTGATATCATGAATGATAATGAGGATCATAAGCTAAAATTCATTAGTAGGTGCCAGAAACACAAGTCCCTGAACGACTCCAGGTGCTAGAAGCATAAGTCCCTGAACAACTTCAGGTGCCAGAAGCACAAATCCCTAAAGGACTCAAGGTGCCAAAAGCACAGGTCCCTAAAGGACTCAAGATGTCAGAAGCATCAAATGCAAGTTCTCAAGAATAATACTCATTTAAGTTGAATAAGTCCCTATATGGCATGAAGCAATTAGGACGTATGTGGTATAATTGTCTCAATGAATATATGTTGGAAGAAGGATACAAAAATGATCCAATATGCCCATGCATCATTATAAAAAGATCTGAAAGTGAGTTTGCTATAATTACTGTTTATTATGTTGATGATATCAACATCACTGGAACTCCAGTAAAGCTCTAAAAGACAATTAAATGATTAAAAAAGAATTTGAAATGAAGGATTTTGGAAGAACAAAATTCTGTCTTAGATTATAGATTGAGTACTCAAAAATGGGGTCTTTGTATATCAAGAAATTACACAAGAAATGTCCTAGAGCGCTTTTATCTGGATAAGTTGTAATGCTCCAAATTTTGATTAAGGGCTAATGATAATTATTGTGAATGATTTTGTAAATCAAAATGAATTTGAGATCCGAATAATTATTGGAAATGCCCAACACTTTATATTTTAGCATGATTATGTGATAAAGTAATTTAAAGGCTAAAATTAGAGGGAATGGCACATGGATGAAGAAGAAAGGAACTTAATTATGTGTTATGTGGTGATTTAAGTGAATGTGTCAAAATCAGAAAGAAATTGAAAGAATGGGAACTATTGGATAATTAGTTAGTGATTAATAGAGAAATTAATTACTAACTAAAGAGAAATGAGGAGTATAACTAAATAGTTAATGGGCTAGTTAGTGTAACTATATGGTTGCTTATTTGGTGAGAAATGAGGAGATTTGGACATGTGGCATTGAGTGATCATGCATGAAGGGAGTGGTTGGAGAAGAAAAGTCAACAATCATTTTTTAGCATTTTTCTCTCTCTCCCCCCTCTCTCTTATGCGCATGGACAAGGGAATGGGGGCAGAAATTCTGCCTCCTCCTTTATCATCTTCATCATCACACATTCTCTCTCTCCAAGCTCTCTCTTGTGCGCCATTTTTGAAGAAGAAAGAGGAAGGAAAAGCTTGAGATTAAGGTAAGATTTTGACTTCAAATGCCAAAGTCTCCTTCTTTAAAGTTGTTCCTTGGGTTAAGAGCATCATTTTCATGGTTTTAGATTTACCATTGGTGGTGATTTGAACTCTCAAGGAGATATAGGGTTTGGAGAATCAAAGAACTCCTTTAGAAAAAGTTGAAGAGGTGAGTGAGTTGAGCATTTTGATATAAGTTTTGTGGTCATTTGGTTAAGTTGGAATTTCTGGGAATTTAGCCATATTTTCAAAAATTAGGGTCTTGTGGTGTTTGAGTCGTTGTCGTCAAGGATATGATGCTTTGAGATGTATCTTGGATAGATAGAATTTGATTGAAGCTTAAATGCCAAGTTTGACAATTTTGGGATTTTTGTTGAACATAGGCCAAAAATAGAACATATATATGGAAAGATAATTTGGTTATTTTGATGTTTCCATTGTGTTCCTTGTGGAAAATTGTGTGGGAGTAGTGTTGGATATGAATTTTGAACCATTGGGAACTTAGTTTTAAAAGTGACAAGTCTTGGTTAGTGAAAAACTCTGTTCTGACAGTGCATTTGCATGGACGTTTTAAAATAGCAAATGGTGTTGAAAAATTCTGAAACTTTCCATTCTTAAAGTTCACTTTCCAAGCTTCAAAATGGACATATATTTCATGTCATTTCGATTTGTGAGCTAGGAGTTATGACTGTCCAAAGTTTGATGTTAAATATGGGAACAGTGGGGACATTTCTTAAATTCTGTATTTGTGTGGTGATTCCTAGTAATGGTCCATATTTTTCTAGTAAAGAGGACTTAAATAGCTTTCAATGGGATTTAGGATCACCTCATTTCGATTTTTCTAGAATTAGTTATGATTTTTTGAAGTTCAGCCAAGAAACCGAATTTTCCTAGCCGCAGCCAAAAACTTTCTGTGCTGTTTCTGGCCGCAGCCACAGGTTTCTTGGCTGCAACCAACCCCTGTTTTCAGCACCGTGTGATTTTGAAAAGTGGTTTCTAACCTAGTACTTCCCAATCCTTGTAGGATATTGTTAGAGACTTTCATAGCTACTTAAGGGACTTTACTGATAACCAAAACTAAGTATTTTGAAATCGATTGAGTATTGGAATAAGTGATAACGCGTCGTCCTTAATTATGACTATAGGGTTTGATATTTGCCCGGAACGTAGAAGGCCTACCCCTAAACAAGGATAGAAAGAACAAGGTAGTGACACTTTATCCTATATCATGTTTAATGCATTGCTCGTACGTATTTATCATTGAATAATGCTGATTGGGTTCGTGGCGAGTAGCCCGGCCTTGAATGTTGTTGATTGGGTTTGTGGTGGTTAGCCCAACCTTGAATATTGTCGATTGGGTCCGTGGCGGGTAGCCCGGCCTTGAATGAATGATTGAGTAGTGGCGGGTAGCCCAACTTTGAATGTTGTGTAGCTGAATTGTGATATATAATTACATGCTTTGTTTAATTATACATCATATACGTAAACTGTTGCTACTGGGATTCTTTTGAATCTCACTCTTTCCAAATAACATTTTTAGCTAGGGCTAGTGGATCTCGGGACAAGCAAATGAGCAAGGACGACTAAGATTGTTGGTGGTAGTCTTAGTTTCTTTTTTGGTTTTTGGTTATCATTTGGACAACTGTATGTATATATTGGATTGACCATAGATTTGTAATTGTTGTGTAATCCCCGGTTTGAGAAATTGAGATGGGCAATGATGCCTTGTAAAACTCTTGGATTAATGATATTATCCCGGGTGAATGTCGGGAATTTTATTAGTACTCTGATATTGTATATGTGACGAACCGATCAAGCCAATTGTTTTTTTGAATGAAAGGATGGAAATCTTGTCGTACAGGTTTTTGGAAAAAGATTTTTAATTACTCTCGATTTCTTATCCAATTATAAAACGTGTTTATACACCTAATCCCGGCCTTGATAACGGAGGGGGTTACATAAGTCACATCCATTATGTACCCTAATAGTTATAAGGTCTTTGCAGGTGGATAAAGACCTTTTGGACCTCAAGTCATTAACAAAAAAGGTGATGAAGAACTACTTGGCTCAGAAGTACCATATCTTAATGCTATTGGAGTACTAATGTATCCTGTTAATCACGCAAGACCTGATATATCATTTTTTTTTATCTTTTTAGTAAGATATAGTTCTTCACCAACATGAATATATTGGAATGGAGTGAAGCATATTCTTCATTACCTTAGAGTCACTATAGACATGTGGTTATTCTACTCAATTGTATCCAAGCATAAACTGATTAGTTACTTAAAAGCAGGATTTTTATCTAATCCACATAATGATAAATCATAAACAAGCTATCTATTTACATGTGGAGGTGTAACTATTTCATGACAATCTATGAAACAAACTATATCAGCTACATCATCTAACCATGCAGAAATTCTAGTGATACATGAAACAAGTCAAGAATGTGTATTGTTGAGGTCTGTAATACATCTCATATGGACTAGCTGTGGTTTATATTCAGGCAAAATGATCCCAACTATGCTATATGAAAATAATGCTACATGTATTGCCAAAATTAAAGAAGGATATATTAAGGGCGATGAACAAAGTATATTTCACCAAAAGTCTTCTTCACTCATGACCTTCAAGAGCATGGTGAAATAGATATCCAACAAATCTATTTAAGTGAAAATCTCGCAGATTTATTCACCAAGTCACTTCCAGGTACAATATTTGAAAAGCTTGTCCATGATATTGATATTCGGAGACTTAAATATCTCAACTGACGTTGTCAAGAGGGGGAGTCGATACACGCTGTACTCTTTTTCCCTTATCTAGGTTTTTGTAGAAAGGTTTTTAATGAGCCAGCACTGGAAAGTGTATCAATGAATGATGTACTCTTTTCTTTGGTTAGGTTTTTATCCCACTGGGTTTTTCCTAGTTACGGTTTTTAATAAGGCATATTCATAATGGACATTCAAGAGCGAGTGTTAAAAATATTAATAATGTGGATGTCCATTAACTTATATCCTAGTCAACATCTATTTGGCTACATTTAATACTTTCTTCCACCTCCTCTCCAAGCCAACAAGGCTTGCTCTCCAAGCCAACAAGAAGCTTTCTCTACAATTTTTGCTTAATAGTGACTTCTCCTGCAAGACTCTTGAAAGCCTATAAATAGAGGCATTATGCAAGTATTGTAAACACACACAAGAAACTCAATGAGAATTGCTCTCCACTTTCTCTCTTAAATTTTCTCTTCTCTTATCTCTTGCTCTCTTATCCTAGATATCTTTATTTTCATAATAAGAAGAACTTTATTGTAATCCCCCTTCATTTTATCCAAATTTTTTTTGCCCAACATTTATTAAGCAATTTGAACTAGACCTTATGGACCTAGATCAAATAGGCCTTCTAATACTAGGCCCACTAAATAACTTCTAAGAGGCTCTTTAAATTTCCACAAAACAAACACAATACTTCAACCCATTGATGTGAGGGCCTTGTTGATGGGTGATTTGTAAGTACATCTGTATGTGCTCTTTGAATCTGAAGGCATGCTCTGACCATGATGAGCCCCCCAGACCCAACTCACCTAAACCTTTTTGTACCAAAAAAATCATTCAACCAATGGGGTTGGATCTAATCGAAGAGATTAGTTTCTCACAACGTGACATTTGAATCCCCAATAGAAGATATGTTCACATTTAGTACCTGACAGTGCCTCGAATAGAAACCTCCTCCTTAAGAGGTCAAAACCCTTTCACTAAGGTCTAGAAGGATTTAACTGGGCCTTACACTACTAGATTAACTCTATGTTAGTGTGTGTGTGTGTGTGTGTAATGAGCATGTGCTACCCGTATGTTGCACTGGAGCTTTTACTAAACAATAAACTATGCATCATGAACTAAAAAAAAAAAGAATATTGCATTCTTCAAACTTAAGCGTACTTTACATGAAAATGGAAAAAATTAACATAAACAATAGTTTGGTTTAATGTAAACAAACAAACACAATACGTCATATAAGAAGTTCAATCAGAAGAGGAAAAACACCCTACCACATTACATTTACATTCCAAAAAACTTTTTTGTAAACCACATTTTTTGTTGTGGATTTCCCTCCATCATCATGGTCTCCCAAAACAATCTTTATACCTTCCATACTTCGTATAAGCGTTAATTGCTAACATTGACTGAATAGAGAAAGCACAAGCTGAAATGGACAAGCCAAGCATCATATGAGCAAAGCATTGGGCTCAATGAGGAAGAGTTGAATAAGGATTTCCATGTATATGATGTTTGAAAAAAAATGAAAATCAAATAGTGATATTCTTGTAACATGTAAGCAAAAGGAGCGCGCAAAAATAAGAAGGGACAAAACAACATTTAGTTAATACTGATGCATGTATAGAAATTCAAGTTTATACTTGTACATAATATAGCATTAATGTGCATGTACTTGTATTGTAGTTAGTTAATTTAATTGAAGCTAAATCTGTCCTGATGTGATATATATATACATATATATTTGTAATCATTTTATAATGTGTAACCAATCCTCTTTGAAGGTTTATTATGTCTTTGAAGTCTGCATTTTTTTTTTGGAGAGTAATAAGCAATCAGCATAAGAAGAATTACATATATTAATAATAGATATCAAATCTATAAAAAAAGAGTGAAAAATATTATTCAGATACGTATTGAATTTTGCAATAGTGTTTTCATATGGGATAATGAATCAGAGCAGTGATAAAAAGCTATGAACCTCCTTTAATACTTTATTGCCATGTTTATTTAGATTTGTTATGTTTCACCAAAAGAATGACAAAACAAAATTAAAAACATATAATAAAATTCTGATATGACAGAGGGGCAGATTTTGAGAATGATAAAGTATGTAGAAAATTGCCATTAAAGTGAATAGTTTGAAGAAGGTTAGACCATCAGACACGCATAAAATGAAACTGCCTTATACTAAATAAAAACAAAACAACCACATAAAAAGAAAAGTAATGATTCACTATAAGTAATAAAAGGTCTTACCAAAAACATTATAAGGCACAATCAACGAAGTCTGAGACAAATGGTTACCATGTCCACAATTAACATTTTCATGTATGCTGCTATATAGACCAAAGCAAAAGCAAGACATTGTTGACCGATTAAATCATAGTGTTCGAAATACTTGTGTACAGAAGACACTTGCCTACAGAACTAAATGACAACATTTTCACAAAAGAAACAAAAAAGAAGAAACCATGCATCCACAAGGAAAAAATGTTACTAACGTTATTGGGCCTGACATGATATTGGAACTACAAAGATATAGTTAAGTAACTTCATTATACTGGTTCAAATAAAAGGCTTAGTTAATGAAAAAAGACATGTCCCATCAGAATAACCTATTAAAGAATACAAAGCATGAATTTACATAAATGAAAAGTTGTCTTTTACCATAAGAAAGTGTTATCCTCATCACGGTCATAAAAATAGAAAGGTTGGTTTTCAGACAGATTTGTATAACTATTGGTACCATTTAAAAAAAAGGCATTTGATTTAAAATAATATTCAAATTGCTTGTAAAATTTGAGTGGATATTGTGGCAGTTGGCAAAAAAACATAAAAAAGAGCTGATATTATAGCAAAATTCTAAAGCTAATGAGTGAAAAATAAGTTAACAGGTCAGAATTGCATCAAATGTTGCATTTGAGGGAATAAGCAAATTAATAATTAATAGATATTACAAACAATATGAAAAAGGGCTAAGGTGCAAAAATAGCCATCAACTTTGTCCAAAAGTGCAAAAATAACCATGAACTATTTTTGGTAGCAAAAGTAACCATAAACTTTATAAAAAAGAGCAAAAGTAACCATGACGTTAACGGACATTAACGTCCGTTAATGTGAACTTTTTAAGGTGCTAAAATAGCCATGAACTAATGTCAAAAGTGCAAAAGTAACTATAAACTTTTTCTTAGATGCAAAAGTAATTTCTTAAACATTAATTCATAATTTTTTTTTGCTTTTGTGTTGTGAGTGTTTTATCAATTTGAGGATTAAAATGACAAAACTTATGAATTAATATTCAAAATGTCAACTTTTTTTATTTTGGCGAGAATGACGAAACGAAAGAAAATCATCACCTAACTCCAAAAGATAAAATTCAAGGTAATTAAACCTGGACCTGTCAGTGAACTGGCCGGGGTACTGGGTCAAGGTTCAGTGGGTCAGACTGGAGCTAAACCGATGAGAAATAGAACATTTTAGGCTTATAGTATGAAATTCTAAAGGAAAAATAAAAAAAAATATTTTTTAAACAAAAATTAAAAACTTAACCCAAATCTACTTTATAATTAATGTTAAGGATTTTATCATAGTTATCTGATCCAAACTAGATCAGAAACCGGCTAACCGGTCAGTAGATTTGAGTTAAGCTTTTAATTTTTGTTTAAAAAATATTTTTTTTATTTTTCCTTTAAAATTTCATACTATAAGCCTAAAATGTTCTATTTCTCACCGGTTTAGCTCCAGTCTGACCTACTGACCCTTGACCCAGTACCCCGGCCAGTTCACTGACAGGTCCAGGTTTAATTACCTTGAATTTTATCTTTTGGAGTTAGGTGATGATTTTCTTTCGTTTCGTCATTCTCGCCAAAATAAAAAAAGTTGACTTTTTGAATATTAATTCATAAGTTTTGTCATTTTAATCCTCAAATTGATAAAACACTCACAACACAAAAGCAAAAAAAAATTATGAATTAATGTTTAAGAAGTTACTTTTGCATCTAAGAAAAAGTTTATGGTTACTTTTGCACTTTTGACATTAGTTAATGGCTATTTTAGCACCTTAAAAAGTTCACATTAACGGACGTTAATGTCCGTTAACGTCATGGTTACTTTTGCTCTCTTTTATAAAGTTTATGGTTACTTTTGCTACCAAAAATAGTTTATGGTTATTTTTGCACTTTTGGACAAAGTTGATGGCTATTTTTGCACCTTAGCCCTATGAAAAAAAAGGTAAATGTCATTCTACTGATACCTCGGCTAGCTACAGTAACATTTATCTTTTTAAGCATTACAAAGATATGGGAAAAAAAAGCCCAAAGCAAAATGGAAAAACAAAACACATAACCTTGATGGGTTCATAACATTGACTTCAAGCTTCGTCTTTTTCTCCAGGTTACACCTACTCCGTAGAGTTTTGCAGCCTTCATATTTGTGTTCAGCCTACACCTTCACTATTGCAAACTCAAACCAAAAAGGGACATTCATTTCAGAAACATTAAAATATCAAGACAAAGAGGTATTGAAAAAGAGAAAGTAGACGTTGGAAGCATGTAGCAAACTTTGTTAGTACAGCTTAAAAACATTATAGTCATCCGTAAAGCATAGGGTGCTAAGAAGTTAAGACCTCATTAAGTATTACAGACATCCAGAATTGTTAGAGTTAACAATAAGCAAAAAGAAACTTAAAAACATTTGAAGGTTCAAGTAAGAGTTAATTGTATAACATCAACTATTTCATCCATTGAACTTTAGTAGGGGGTTCAATCTCCAGGCTAGTTGCATCACCGTAGGAGACGACCGTCGGACAACTTACAGAATGGACAAAATGTAATTGAAAAACAAAAATCATGTCAGACTAAGTAGATAATATACAAAGGAAACTAATAAGCATTTGGAGGTAGGGATAGATGATATGATATAGTAAAAAGAGAGCCTATGCTTCCCCTTAGAATCGTTTATATGAAACATACTAGAAAAATAAGGCACAATGATCAATAAATCAGCTTTGCACATGGTTGAAAAAAGGGGATAATTTAAGGTTATACGTAATGCTTCTTTTTCATAAAATCTAACATAAGTATATAAAAGGAAAAAAAAAGTAAATCCAAAATAAAACTTGACACGTAAAGCCTTGCCTAGTGAAGACCAATAATGGATTACTTCATGTCTAACAGAAAGGCATCCATCCATTGATGCAGTATACAGAGATTATGTACTTGGCTAGAACGATTGTAGGAGAGCAAAGAAAAATAGAGATTGGTGATTATTGATGAACATACATTGATATAGTATATTAAATCCATGCCACTTACAATAATCTATACTTACATGGATGGTGCCTTTGTTTAAAACATGACTGCTCAAAATACGAAATAATCTAACAGTGCCTTGAATCACTTAAAATGGCATTTATGACCTGCATTAGCACTTAGGAAAAAAGGGCAAATACAATATGAAGACAACAACATATATAACATTAACATTTTAAGCATTGATACTTGTGTTCGCAGCACAATTTTAACACGACACACAAAAAACTAAAACATCATTCAAAGCTATTTGACAGTCATCCATAAGTCAAGTTGTAGCCCATTAAGCTACATATAGTAGTCCTAAAATAAAAGGCCTCATGGAAAGATCATGGCAGATCAAGCAAGGAAGAAAAGTTTCATTCATTGTTTATCATTAACTGCTTTATCGACTCGACTTCATGAATATTGGGATAAATTTGCAAGCTTGTGGCGTCATTGTATGAAAAGGCAGGGGGACAGCCTATAGGAAAACCGAAACATATCAGTAAATGAAAAAAAAAATCAGAGATAAATACATGATTAAGACCAAAGTGCTTTATAGCATCAGCCTGGTAACCAAAACAACTAAATAGAAGGATTTACACACGTGTCTTAGTGGGTAATGTGGAGATAACATAACAAATCAGCACACAGACCCTCTCATCTTGATAGAGATAACATTTTAGGCAAATCTTCCTCATACTCTAGCATAGCAAATGAAAGGTGTGAACACCAGATAGACGTGATCATGAACTCCCTGGCCTCCTCCCCTAACTCTAAGCCCATAAATGTTGTACACCTTCCCCTTAAAAAGCCTCCAAATGAAATGATCTCTAACATCCTTAGATTACATAGTAGCAACCATTTGAGTACCTTAGAAGATAAAGTAGTCGCCTTTAGAAAAACCAAAGAGATAAAAAATGGAAGAATGACAATATAGTTTGGAAAGATAAAATGAGATATGGAGTTTCTATGAGAGAAAAATTGGTTATGATACTACTACTATATAAAGATGTAGAGGCATGGGTAAATGAGGGAATAAATGGAACCAACTAAATGCCCACAAATATTAAATGAGGCAAACATGTAATAAATTTTCTAAATGAATTGTTATAAGACTTGCACCCATATAGAGCACTGCCATGGCTGAGTCCATCAATGTTTTAGTATCCTTTACCCATCTTGTCATTAGATTTTAGAAGCAGAACCAAGTGATAGACTACTTATATTTAATAACTGGCCACTGCATTAATACCAACATCCAACTGCAAGAAAAAATAAACGTATCTGATATAGAAAGGAGTGAAGGAACGACTAAAAAAGAAAATACGCAATAAGAACATGTGTTTATGTAATACCAAGCCATTAAGAACATGGGAGGGCAAGAACGAACAAAGAACCCTATCAAATTGGAAGATCATGCGAAAAGGGATAAGCAACGAAATCATGATGAGAACCAACACCAGTAATGTGGAAGACGCTTCTTAGGAGCTATAAGTTCTTGAATCAACGAATCGTTTTCCGTCTTTATTGTCACCTCAAACCAAAAGAAAGGGATTTGAAATGTTTTTTAGAATTTGAAATGGATGTTTCTAGCGGGAATTTAGTCGAAATTCAAATTTTGAATTTGCCGCTGGAAGCCTTTGAGGTATCACTATTGGTTGGCACCAGGCAATTATTTTATGCAGGAAAAGGCAAATGCTGCATGCTTTATGAAGGAAAAGTGACATGGCGGGAAAATTCAAACTATGGCAGTGAAACGAAATATGGTAACGCCGCTTCAGCCGAACATCACCACTTTCATGGAGGTTTGGATGCCACGAAGCCCGAAGAAGTGGGATAGAGCTTGCGAACAGTGAAATGTGTGTGAAGCCAAGAGATATGCCGTTTAGCAATATGGCTTGGAGGAATAGTAATATTTGATATATTGATAATAGATAATCCACCTCTTTAAGGGGCCAAAACCCTTTCACTAAGCCTAAAAGGATCTAGCAGAGATTTATACATTGGTTTAGAACAACTATGTCTTTGTTTTATTAAAAAAAAAAAGGGTACCTTTCTTGTTTGCCAGGGACGAAATAAAAAATTAGAAAGAAATATTTCTGTTCCCAAAAAAAATAAAAATGCGAACAAGTGTGTGTGTTTTTTTCCCCTCATGTCACACCCCTTTCCTTTTATACATAGAACCTGAGGGTTTAGGCACTTTTTTTCTTCAAGAGGAAAATGAAAAGAATATATAATATATTCCTCTGGGTTTTAATTTACTACATATTTGAGGAGTTGATCTTAATCTTAAATATAAGACACAATTTCACATTTATCAATCTTTTCTTAATTTACCCTTATTGATACTCCCTCAACAATAATCAAGAAGAAGAAAGAATGAGGGAATTAAAAAATATAATTAGGATATTTTAAAAAATACATATCAAATTAATCAACTTAACTAACTTTCGTTAATCTAATTAAATTAGATAAATATTCTTATATTTTTTTTTCAGTGAAAAGGAAGATTTCATTAATAAATCAATAGTACAAAAGGAAAGCCGAAAGGTACATTACATAAGGAAATGGACTTCTAAAAAGAGAAAGCTACTATGATCAATGACTAATTGCAATGGTATTTGACTGTGTGAGAAACTGTAGTGTGAATATCAATTAAGATTTTGTCTATGTTGTATCTTTCATTCGCAAAAATTTGGCGATTGCGAACTTCCCAAAGCTTCCAAATAGTGATGCAAAAACCAATCTTCCATGTATTCTGCAAATTTGGATTGTTTAGCTGCTTTATGAACCAATCTGAGATGTCTGTGCGGAAGAATTCTGCCCACATATCACTTGGTAGTATTTTTTTCCAAACAGAGCTGGCCAACGGGCATCCTTTGAAGACATGATTAATATCTTCATCGAAGCCGGTGCATAAGGAGCATATTTGGTCCTGAGTCATCCCACGTCTGAAACGTTCGCCATTTGTCATCAATCTTCCTTTTAGAAATAACCAGATAAAAGTTCGTACTCTTTGAGCTATGGGCATTTTCCAAATTAGTTTCCATTTTTTGTGAGCCGTATCCCAGTTGAGAGATTCTATAGCTTCGTAGGCAGATTTCACAGTGAAATTTCCTGAGGGTGTCGGTGTCCATATGCAAGATGGTAAATCATGGTTCACAGAGATGCTGGTTTTGCGAATATCATTGTTTAAATCTGAGGGCAAAAGAGGCTCAAATAGGTGATGTTGCCAATTACCATTCAGATCCAAGTAATCTTTGAGAGGTCTGTTTAAATCATTTGCAGTGATAGGGGCAAAGGACAGGTGTTTTAGGGGCCCATGATCACCAATCCAGTAGTCTGACCAAAATCGAAGACCTTCACCATTTCCCACCTCCCATTTGATGAGTGGAAGTGCCTCATGAGAAATTTTAATTAAATTGCGCCAGAAGTGAGAGGAGTTTGAACCAGCAGATGAGGGCATTGTAAAACCCGTGGTCATGCCATACTTACCTTTTAATACTCGGACCCACAGAGCATGAGGTTTGGAGAAAATGTTGAAAATCAGTTTAAATAAAAAAGCTCTGTTCTGGTTGTCGATTTTCAGGAGTCCACATCCCCCATTGTGTAACGGTTGACACATTTCAGCCCATTTAATCAGACTTATTCCTTTATTGTTTTCAGAATACCCCCAAATGAATTTTCTGATGAGCTTTTCAATAGCTTTGCAACAGGATGATGGAATCAAAGCACTCTGCATCGTATAAAGAGGCATGGATGAGAGAACTGACTTGGCCAGCGTGATGCGTCTAGCAAGAGAGAGTGTGCGACTTTTCCAACCAGCAAGTTTATAGGCCATACGTTCAAGGATGTATTGATAGGTAGTTGATGAGACTCTACCATTGATGAGAGGAACTCCTAGATATTTGCCTAAACTGTCAGTACGGCTATACCCCATGTGGTTACATATATCTCTTTGAGTTTGGGAATCCACATTCTTGGAGAAGTAGATTTTTGTTTTTGCCTGACTGATTTTGTGTCCTGAAGAAATACAAAACTGTTTCAAAATTCGCTTAATGACTTCTGCTTGTTCCTTTGTAGAGTGGCCAAAAACCATGAGATCATCAGCAAAAAAGAGATGGGATAAGGGAATTCCCTTGTGGCCCATCTTAATGGTTTTCCAATCTCTCATTTTGACTGCTGCTCTGATCGATTGTGAGAGACGTTCCATACACAGGACAAAAATATATGGTGAAAGTGGGTCTCCTTGTCGGATGCCTCTTTGTGGTTTGAAAGGTGGAGAGGGAGTTCCATTCCATAAAACTTGCATAGTGGTTGTTGTGATGCAGGTCATTATCAATCGAATCATAGGGTCAGGGAGCCCAACATCATACAAAGTCTCTTCAATATAATCCCATCTTAAACGGTCAAAAGCTTTCTCAAGGTCAATTTTTATGGCCATCCATCCACTTTTCCCTTGCTTTCTTCGCATGTTGTGTATGACTTCTTGAGCTATTATTATATTATCAACAATACTCCGATCCTTAATAAAACTTGACTGGTAGCTACTTATTAAGCTTGGAAGGAGGCACTTGAGTCTGTTGGCAATGACCTTAGTAACCACCTTATAAGCTACAGTGCATAAACTGATGGGGCGAAATTCCGTAATGGTAGTAGGTTTAGTAACTTTTGGTATGAGAGCAATGAGGGTCTGATTTAGTGAAGGATCTAAATTTCCCCCCAACCAGAGATCCTTTACAAGATCAAACAGGCTTGAACCGACTAAGCTCCACTGGCTTTGGTAAAATAGTGCAGGTAATCCATCAATGCCAGGAGCTTTGAGAGGCTTCATGTCTAAAAGCGCAGTCTTGACTTCCTCCAGATCAACCATTCGGGACAAACATGCTTGATCAGAAAAGGAAATTGGAGGAAATGCACCCTTTGTTGTGTATGTCTGTGGCCGATGGTCTTCAAGAGTATACAGATGGATAAAGAAATTTCTAGCTAGATCAGAAAGTTGAGTTGCATCATCCATCCAAACACCTTGTTCTGATTTTAACTGGGTTATTTGGTTGCGCCTCTTCCTTATTTGTGCTTTTGCATGATAGTATGCTGTATTGTGATCGCCCAACATTATGAAATATGAATTTGATTTTTGCAACCATAGAAGTTCTTCTTGGAGGCAGGTTTCTTCATACTCCTCGCGCAAGCTCAACTCAAGGTCGGTAAGAAAGGGTGAAGTAACATCATCCTCAAGTTTACGTTGAATACCTTGAAGCCGAGAGAATAGATGTTTTTTCCGGGCCGTAATTGATCCGAAAACTTGCGTATTCCAAGTTCTAGCTGCCCTTGAGAAGGTTTCGATATTTTCAAGCAGAGTGAGATGTGGGTCCCAATGTTGTTGTACTAAGTTTGCAAAGTCAGGATGAGAATGCCAAGCTGCCAAATAACGGAAAGGCTTTTCTGTCAATGTATTTGTTTGTCTATAGCCCAAGTGAATTTGAATTGGTCTATGGTCAGACAATAATTTTGGGAGGTGGTTTACCCAACTAGTATTGAATTGATTTAACCATGCCAGGTTGCATATGGACCTATCCAAGCGCACTAACAAGGTACCCCGGCGCCAAGTGAATCTAGGACCCTTAAAACCCAAATCGAGAAGGCCTTGATCTTGCATAAAAGATTGAAACAATTTACACCCATAATTTGTACGGCCAGAACCCCCTTTTCGATCTTCCATACGTATAGTTGCATTAAAATCACCAGCTAATAACCAGGGAGTTGCATGATTCGAAGCTAGACTCTGGAGATCTTCCCATAGGAACTTTCGAAGACCAGGTTGAGGACTACCATAAATGGCAGTGAAGATAAACCTTGAGTTGTGATCCAAGAAGGTAACCTCCATATGGACAAATTGAAGGTGGTTGGATAAGACATTTACTTCCACATTCTGTGACCAAAGGATCCATATGCCTCCAGAAAAGCCTCGAGCCTCAATGCGATGAGAGTGTTGGGAACCAAGACGTTTAATCACCTTATCAGCTTTAACACCTGAAATTCGAGGTTCAACAATGACAAAAATATCAGGCTTATAATTAGCAACTATAGATTTAAAGATGGAGGGAAATCTTTTATCAAGAGCTCCCTGACAATTCCAAGTAATAATTGACATAAAAATTAATTTAAAGGTGCAGAGTCAAAGTTCACTCCCTCAACTAGATTTGCAATCTCATCTCTGTCCATGTCGTCAATTTGCTCGTGTTGGACTCCTCTGGCAATTTCTTTGAGAGTTCGAATTGAAGGGCCTGCCACATCATTTGGTTTGGTTCCCAATTTATGAACATGTAGGCCCGTAGCTAACTTTATCCCCCTATTGGTAGATACTGGGTTAGGTGGTTTGTGAGAGGATCATTTGTGGCCCAAGATGACCTGTTGAACTTTGTTGTTGGATGAATTTGTTGTGTTCTTCGTGCTTCGAAGCTGGGCACGTTCATCATTAACAATAATTGCGACATGGTTTCCTCCATCCAACGTTGTGGGTGCATGTGTTGAACGGTAATAGGTCGAGTTGAAGATACTGTCTTTATTGGGGACCACAACTAGTGTTTCTTTTTGTTTGCCAGTGTGGTCTAAATTTTTTGGAAGCTTGTGCTCCTTACTTTTATGCTTGATTGTTGTTGCCTCAACTAATTCATCTGTTCTGACAACCTCATACCCTGTGTTGTGTACCTCATTCCCAACCGTTTCATCATCGAGGACTGCAAAACGAGATGCAAAGACAAGGCCTTTAGCATGTTGCCCTCCATCTCTCTTGACACCTCTGTCTGTAGGGCGTCGTCGGCGTTGAACCTGCATCCAGGTACCATATGTGAGATTCTCACGAGCATCAAATGGTGGGTGATTTTCACGCACCGATGTTGCACCTCCTTGTACCGAGTTAGGCACCGTATCTTTCGCCGGGCAAGCATCTTGTAGGTGGCCATATCTGCCGCAGTGAAAGCAAATCGTCGGAAGCCCTTCATATTCAACATAGATTGTCTCACCGTCAACCTGGATTTTTGAGGTTAGAGGCTTTGTGAGGTCGATGTTTACCGCCAATCTTGCAAATTTCCCCCTATCCCCTGTTTCGGTGTTGTAGTCAACCTTAATAACCTCTCCAAAGATGCTACCTATTGACCGAATAATGCTCTTGTGATAATATCTAGCCGGCAATCGTGGTAGTCTGACCCAGCACATCACCTGGTTGATAACATGTTCATGTGGCTTGAAAGAGGGAGTCCACGGTTGCACTGATAAGTAATGGCCAAAGATAACCCAAGGACCATTAATGAGGGCAGATTGGAAATCTATAGCCTCTTTAAACTTGACTAAGAAACAGTCATCATCCAAATCCGTGAGATGAAAGCGTCCTGTAGGTTTCCATAGGTTTTGCAGTTGTGGTAGAAGGTGTCTGTAGTTAATTCGTCGACCCAGAAGTTTAATTACCACCGTAAAGCCCATTCGTTGATTTAGTGCCTCAAGGACGTGGGAAGCAAATGTCACAGTTGGGATGTTTCCATTCATGCCTATTGTGACATCACCATGCTGGAGAGTCATCTCGTCATCCCCTTCTTCTAATCTTGTATCAGTATTTAATAGCTTATCTTTGAATGAGGGAGTGCTTCTCACCGGTATCTGATTAACATTGTTCATTTCTTCATCAGGCATATTGCTTGTGATAACTGGGGTTTCAGGAATAAATTCTTGCACCTGCGAGGGAGTAGCCGATATATGTGTGAGTTGGTTTGTGCAATCTGTTTCCATATCAACATTGTTCACTTCAGCCTCATGCACTTTCACTTTCTTGGATGATATATTTTCATCTGGGAGGTGCGGAGGTGCTTCCTTGAAAACACTCTTAAAGACATTGACTTGCAAGACAGCATCCTTCTCATGACTCCCTTCCAGTTTAGCCTCTCCATACTCTGTTTTGGAGATGTGACCCTGCTCTCTCACTCTCTCTCGACTCCTATCTCGTTCGCGCTCTCTCATTGCTCAGTGTTCCTCCGCTGCAGTGGGCAGCGGGGGTGGTTCAGCACGATAGCAACGAACCAGATCAAACGAAAAAGCAGAACCAGATCAAACGAAAAAGCAGAACAGCACACCCGACGGGAAGCAAACTCGCCGATCCACAGAAACAGAACAGCAGCAAGACGCCAACGAAGCAGATTAACGGAAAGCAGAACAGAAATACCTGGAGGAATAGATCGGCGCTCACACAGATGACGACCAGATGAAACACCGATCAGCGTCGACGCAAAGGACCAGATGAAATACCGATCTGCGTCGACCCACAGGACCAGATGAAATACCGATCAGCGTCGACCCAGCGTGCGTGAGATGAAAGCGTCCACCCAGCGTGCAAGATGAAATACCTCATATCAGCGTGGATCCACAGAACCAGATGAAATACCAGATGAAAAACCAAAACAGATCAGCGTCGATCCACAGAAACAGAACAGCTGCAAGATGCCAACGGAGCAGATCAACGGACCGGAATGAACAGAACGGCGTCGGAAAGATGAGACCGTTGCAGCTGCAACGGTCACTCACACTGTTGAGCTTTCAGAGCTTTCGGACGAGTGCTTTCAGACGAGTCGTGAGGATGGATAGAAACTGTTTTTTTGAATCATTACAACCATTTCCCTTACTTTACGGAGCAAATATTCTAAACCCAATCAATAATATAAATATTCTTATATTAAGTGACAAAAGAGTACTTAACTTTGATAAATTTGTTACTCTTTGCAACTATCCACGATATCGTTGTTCTCGTCACTATTTGATATCACTTTATTTTATAAGTGTAGTATTGTTTTTTTTTCTTTTGCCAACATATAATTGTAGTATTGTACTATTATGGTTATCACCAATTCACCGGCTCCCCGCGGAATTTGTCACTCTATTAGGGACAAAATTTAAAACATAAAAATTAACTTTATTAATACCGCTACCATCGCCATTAATATTGTGATTACCATCATAAGAAATAAATTAAAAATAAAAAATTTAATGGAAAAAAAATAAAAATTGAAGATTAAAAAATGTTGTAATTTATAAAATATAAACATTAAAAAAATTAAGTTAAAATACATATATTGATGAATGATTTAATTATTAACAGAGAAAAATAAGTCTCTCTTACCAATATAGAGTTGATATAGTGGTATAAGGCCCCACTAGAACCCTCTAGTTCTAGAGTCCAATAAAAAAAAAAAAAAGAATTGCTGATAAATATCTTTTTGGTAAATTAATTGCTGAATGTTACCATGGAAGATCTATTGCACATAATGGAAGATATTTTGCACACAACAGAAGATTGTTTACACATTTATATGGAAGATTTTTACACACACGGAAGATAGTTTACACAAAATGGAAGATCGCTTACACACACAAAAGATCGCTTATACACTTGATAGCAATTAACAATTAATTTACTAAAGATATTTTTGAACAATTCTCAAAAAAAAAAAAAAGAGGGGGGGATGACTCCACTGACCAACCCTTCCACCTCCTTTTACATACTTCACAGTTCACCCTTTTACATTTTCTATCCGAATAAACAGGAGCATCCACTTTATGTCCGAAGGGGGAAAAAGAAATATGCACACAATCCAATCTCCCTACAAGCATAATAAAATGTAGATCTCATGTCCTTATATAGTTATATATTTATTTGTCACTTTTTTTCCATAATTAAATGCACATATAAAATATGATAGCATTACTATGATTCTCTTTTTTCAGTTCTAAGTAACACAAGGGCTACAAAAAGAAGGAAACTCCAAATCACAAAATTTTGCAGAAAGAAAGTAAAAGTACAAGGGTTGGAATGAGGTCCTTTAAGTATATTCTTTAATTTAATAAAGGGATAAATCATAAAGGTCAAAACACCATTTCATACCTAAACCTTCCTGCCTTTTGTTCATTCTCTTTTTCCTGTATGAACCAAATCAGTTCCCAAAGAAGCACATATAGATCCTACTTTCTGCTTTATCTATCCTCTTCATGCATGTTTAGTGTGCACATATACATCACATTTTCTGCTTACCTCTAACTATTTTCATATCAATCTTGTTCATTTTTCAGAGAATTTTGAAGCTGTTATTGCTCTAAGTGAAGAACAAGGAAAAGCAAAATCCTCAAAGCAAGATGAAGGAGGAGGAGGAGGAGGAGGAGGTGATGAAAGGGAGAATTGTTCTAACGAAGAAGACTAGAAGAGCCTTCTGGACTTGCCTGACCTCAAATCCTCCATTGTTGACAGAATCTATGAGCTCTTCGGCAAGCGTGTCTCTTTGCAACTCATTAGTGCTCACAACCCAGACTCAGGTACGTCAGCTTCAGCTGATTCTTCTCCAGCTAGGGGCCTCTGGCGTGCTTCCTCTAATACCCTTAAAATTTCCAAATTTCCCAAATGTTTTGTTTCTGTTTCATATGATCATTAGATTCTACCTAACATGAGTAATATTCTGATATAGTATGGACATAAAATGGTACAGTTTTGAATTTTTTTTAATGATTTTTTTTCTTTTCCAAACCTCATTCTTCTATCTCTCTGTCTTTCAAAAGAACTGAACTTTGTGATTTTTACAGAAAATTGGAGATGCGGGCTTCAACCATTTCTTCATTGTCGACTTATGTAGACGTAGAGTTCTCTATAACCTTTGATTGGGACGAGAGCTTGGGAGTTCCAGGGGCCTTCATCATAAAGAACCATCACCATGGCCAGTTCTACCTCAAGACACTTACCATAGAGGATGTACCAGGTCATGGTCCTTTACATTTTGTGTGCAATTCCTAGGTCTACCCTGCTCATCGCTACAAGTCTAGAACTACAAAATTGTGTTCTTCGCAAATGGGGTAGTTTTAGCTTTTTCATGTTCTTTGTTCTCTCTTGGGTGGATGAAGGATCAGAATAACCAAATAATTTGATACAGGCTTATCTTCCATGTCAAACACCCAATGAGTGGGATAGAGTTAGAAAACCTGCGTGGAAATGGATCAGGGAAGCTTAAGGAGTGGGATAGAGTCTATGAATATAACTACTACAATGACCTTGGAGGCCCAGAAAAGAGATCAGAATATGCACGTCCTGTTCTTGGTGGTTCAGAGAAGAACTGGTCGAGGAAAAACTAAACAAGGTTAGTCAGAACTTAGAATACTCCATTTGAATCTATGACTCATAAACACTAAAACATGTGCATTGTGTTCCATACACAACTCTTCAAATCTGTCATGTTGCAGAATCTATGTACATGTCCAATCAAAGTTTGTGCTAGCAGCTGATGCAATTGGACTTATATTCAAACTTGCATTTAACCATTGTTCCAAGTGATTCAAAGGGTGGCAGAAAAACCAGGGCTTCTGGAATCTGAACCAGTGTTTCAATAAGGAGTCTGACTATGAAGTGAGGAAAGATTGTTTCTTCTGAACCTATGAATCATATAAAAACTACAACACACTACTTCAGATTTGTCATCTTGTAGTGTCTATGAACTTGTCAAATTGAAGTTTCTGCTTCTCTGATTGCAACTGATGAAACTGGTAGATTTTAACTTGCAACTGATCATTGTTTCAAGCAATCCAAAGAGTGGCAGAAAAACTAGTGGTTGTGGAATCTGAAACTGGTGTTTCAATCACGAATCTGACTGTGTCATTGTTGCAGATCCTAGAAGTGAGAAGATTGTTTCATCTGAACCTAAACATCTATGTTCCAAGAGATGAACGGTTTGGCCCGGTCAAGTTTTCAGATTTTTTGGCCTGTGCTTTGAAATCTATTTTCCAGTACTGTTTCAACTCCTTCCAGAGATCAATTCTCCATGTCACTTAACTACCAATGAGCTTGAGTTTGAAACCTTTGAAGATGTTCTTAATGCTATCTAAACTGGGTTCATTAAACTACCAAATGGTCCTACACAGGCTAAAATTAGACACCTTATCCCTCGGGAGCTATTTAGAGAACATGCTCGCAATGATGGGGAGCAACTCCTCAAATTGCCAATGCCTGATGTCATCAAAGGTACACACTGAAGTTTTCCTATTTTTTATTTGGGATTTGGATGGACTAAGTATTATGATTTTAACCACACATTAATTGTAGAGGACAAGACTGCATGGAGGACAGATGAAGAATTTGCAAGAGAAATGCTTGCTGGGGTCAATCTTGTTGTCATCCAATGCCTACAAGTTGTTAATACAATCATTTTTTTTTTTATATGATGTTGTGGCCAAGTAGAACTTGGAGGTTACAAAATAAAATCAAAAGATGAAATCTGGCCAACAGATGGAGATCCTGGGCCAAGAAAACATTACATCCAGGATGTGGATGTGGTACAGGTAAAATGGTAAAGGTCACATCCAATTGTTGAGCATCTCTCGCCAGGAAGTCGGCGCACCGGATGTGTTAATACAATCATTGATGCATCAAGTTTGTCCTCATTTTAGTTTTGGTCCCTTAAATCTCATGCCAGAGGTTTTGATCCCTCAAGATTCATTCCATTTAAAACATTAGTCCTTATCATTAAATAAAGATTTGGACCATTTTGCCCCTTGAAAAACCAAAACCTCTTATTTGAAATTTGAGGGACCAAAACCAAAATGAGGACAAATTTAAGGGACCAAATATTATAAGGTTAAGGTACTAAAATAACTTTAAACTTTTATCAAAAGTGTAACAATAACCCTAAACTAATTTCTGGAGTAAAAATATCCATAAAATTTTAAAATTGGGACAAAACCGTTAAATCCAACTATCTTTCCTCTATTACAATATGAAAATACTGAAAAACCCCCATTTAATAAAAGAAACCTGGGCTATTGTGCAATCTGGTGATTTTTCTTATCTCTTCCTCGAACAGTTGCTTTCACTTTTTGTCTCTCTTACTCTCATATTTTCCACTCTACCATCTTCATCACCACCACCACCACCACTACCACCATCTAAAGTTTCAAAAAGTCATCATGAGCAATCCATACTAAAAAAGTAAAATACTGGGAAAAAAAGGTCGTTTGTTATAATCATTATACTTTTGTCATTAACAATCCAAACTCTGCTTATTAGTACCATTACTAAGAAAATTCAGAATCTATAGTATAAATTCCAAGGAAAAAAAATTACGCCAAGTTCATAGTAAAAATGAAACTGAAAAAAAAAAAAGGCTCACAGCTAAAATAGGGCTTGGGGGATGAGGGGTTTACCTCATCATCAACACTAGGAAGTGGGAGACGAGGGCTTTATGCAAAGGATCATGTGCATAGGGGAGAAAATTCTAGCGAGAGAAAATTTCGGAGAATATGTGAGAGAGAGAAGGTGAAAGAAGGGAGATGAAAAATCACCATATTGCACAACAGCCACCGTTTTTTATTAAGCAGGGATATTTCAATATTTTCATATTATAATAGATGGAAGTTAGTTGGGTTTAAAGGTTGTGCCCCGATTTTGAAAATTTATGATTATTTTTGCTCTAAAAATAGTTTATGGTTGCTGTTACTCTTTTGATAAAAGTTGAAGGTTATTTTAGCCCATTAACCCAAGATTATATTAACCCATTATAAAATTATAGCTTTATTTAATGATTTGAGGATTTTTGTGTTAAGAACGAAATAAAATATTTGTGCACTTCTAATTTGTTTCCCTAAAAAATTATTTTAATCTTAATGGCATTTGTAGATTTTTCCCACCAATCAGCAAGCTTGACCCTAAAGCAGAACACATGGAATATAATTTGGATGAGCTAACAGTAGAGGAGGCACAAATATCAAGCTTCATCTTGTTCCTTAAATATAGATGCAAAATAATCAAACCAAATGTTCAAGATCAAACAGTTAAAATGTTTATATTTTTTTGTGATAGGCATTTGGAAACAAGCAGCTATTATGTTGGATCATCACGACACATTGATGACATACCTGAGTCGAATTAACTAAACTGACACCAAGACCTATGCCACCAGAACTTTGTTGTTTTTTCAAGATGATGGTACATTGAAGCCATTGGCCATTGAACTAAGCTCGCCCCATCCTCAAGGGTATCATCATGGTGCTACCAGCAAAGTTTTTACTCCAGCACAAGAAGCTGTTGGACGTTCTGTGTGGAAACTAGCCAAAGCTTATGTAGCTGTAAATGATTCTGGATACCATCAGCTTATTAGTCACTGGTATGGCACGTAGATCAATAGTACTCCCACGGTCCTATATATAAGCATCAACTACTCAAATCATGTGAATCAAAATGTTGGCTAAAGTTAGTTAAAAGTAGTAAATGTGCAGGAGATGTATTTTTTTGTCCCAAACACACCCTCATTTATGAAGAAGATGCGTGAGAGAGAGAATCCATTGGAAAAGATATGAGAGAGAATAAGTGGGAAAAAGATATGAAAGAGGCATGTAATTAGTTAGGAGTAAAAATGGAAAAAGTGCATTAAATTTATAGACAAACACAAATTATTGCTTATGTATAGGACCGAAGGATGTATGAATGGTAGAAGAGCATATAATTTGTATGTGCTTCTGGTCTAAAATGATTAAACCAAAAAGGCAGGACTCACTTGCAGGTTATGCAGTCATGCAACAACAGAGCCATTCATAATAGCTACAAACAGGCAGTTGAATGTCCTTCACCCAATATATAAACTCTTGCAGCCCCACTTCAAGGACACAATGTTCATAAACGCATTGACTCACCAAATCCTCATCAAACCCGGAGGGATACTTGAAAGAACAGTATTCCCAGGTAAATTTGCCATGGAAATGTCATCAGATGTTTACAAAAACTGGGTTTTCACTGATCAGGCACTACCTGCTGATCTACTCAAGAGGTGGCTGAGAAGGAAAACTCAATAGGAAAAATGAATTTCACCGGTTTTATGTGAATACATAAAAACAAATTGTAACTGATTTGCTGCATGTTTTTTAGAGGAATGGCAGTTCCGGATTCAAGCTATCCTCATGGACTTAGACTTGTGATAGAGGACTATCATCCTTATGCTGTGGATGGACAAGAAATAAGGGATGCAATTGAAACCCGGGTAAGAGAATATTGCTGCTTCTATTACCCATCTGATGACATGGTTCAAAATGATCATGAGCTTCAATCTTGGTGGGAAGAAGTCATCTACAAGGATCATGGTGACTTGAAAGGCAAGTCAAGGTGGCCGGAGATGAAAACTAGAGATAAGCTCTTTCAGTCATGCTCCATTATCATTCGGGTGGCTTCTGCCTTCCATGCAGCCGTGAATTTCGGGCAATACCTGTATGCAGGTTGTTACTTTAGATACTCAAGATAGATGTTACTAATGATGATAAAAGGCACTTTATATAGAAAGTACTTGCATACTTAGATTGGTATCCCAACCATACAACTAACTGAATAACAAAACAATATGTAGTGAGGAAGTTGAAAGTTTGCTTGGTGAGCTGCACCCAACCCATTATCTGTCATGTAATCTCTCGCCCTGGTGCGAGCTCCTCTCTCTCTCATTCTCTAAAATTTCTTGAGTGGTGAGAGTCCTTCCCTTGTTTGTGGGCAACCTTGTGATACGGTGTCTCCCTCCCCGACAGTTTCCGTCGGTGGAGGGGACGAGTGTCATTTGTTTTCCTTTCTTTGTTGTTGGTTTTTTGGTGGTGGTGTGTTATGTTTTTCTAGCAATAAGCAGATCTGTAGAGATCTTTTGCAGAGCTTTAATGGTAGGTTGAAGATAGGAAGATCGAATCTTGATTTGGCGACTTGATTCTGCATTTTTGGGGGAAGGGTATTGTTGATGGGCTTCTCTGTGACCATATATTCTATCTCTCAGAGGACCGTTTTTGGGTCTGCTCGATAGTGGCGAATCCAAGGCGTTGACAAAAGGTATGTGTATAATCAAGTAGTGGTGCTCAGTGGGTGACACTCTATAAATTCTATTCATTTCACGGGCTGTTTTGTTGGTTAGTATCTGCGGGTCTTTTCTGCATCTATGGGTTTCTCCATTCTTGCTTCTTCGACCATAAATGGTTGGTCTTTAGCCTACAAGAGAGATGGGTCCTTTGGGATAGGTTCTTCAAACCACCAACCCTTACTTTGCCATTGTTGCTGGCGACGGCGACTTCCTCTCTGCTGACTCTGACAAAAAAGATGGTGACCGTGCTTGTGAACTTGTCAGCTATAACTTCCTTAGTACTATTCTTTGAGTTTATGTTTTTGGGTTGTTAGTTTTTTGGCTCTATTTTGATGAACCTCTTCTATTGTGCTTTGTATTTTCCTGACTTTATATTAATGAAAAATCATATTATCTGGCCAAAAAAATAACAAAACAATATCTGAAAATATCCTAACTGTGCAACCACTCAGATACAAAATAATATCTTATATCCTAATAATATCCTTTGCCACAGGTTACCTCCCTAACTGTCCAACGATCGGTCGTAGGTTCATGCCCGAGCTAGGAAGTCAAGAGTATGCAGAACTAGAGTGAGATCCTGAATTGGCATTTTTACAAACAGTTACAGCGCAGTTTCAAACCCTCATTGGTGTGTCACTGATAGAGATCCTGTCTAGGCACTCAACTGATGAAGTTTATCTTGGGCAAAGAGATTCTGATCACTGGACTTCAGATGTTGAACCTCTTGCCGCATTTGCAAAGGTTGTTCGGAGACTGATGGAAATTGAGAAGAGAATAATGGAAATGAACAAAGGCAAGAGATTCAAGAACAGAATGAACCTGTAAATGTGCCTTATACCTTGCTCTACCCCACCACATCAGATTTTTCTCGAGAAGGTGGACTCACTGGAAAAGGAATCCCCAACAGTATATCCATCTAGAAATGTTGGCTTTTTATTCTTTCAAATAAATCGATATAGCTATTGAATATTAGGTTGCTGAGAAATAAATGATGAGATATGATTTTGTATGATTCTTCCCCATTATAATATTGAAGGAAGAACTTTAATTAGGTGTGAGATTTAAGATTGAAGAACTTTTGTTTTTGCAAACAATAAGATTGAAGAACAAATCATGGAGATTTGTTTTTAATCTGGTCTTTGAGATTCTTTTCAGATATCCCCTCCAAGCCTTAATATAATACATATTTGTGGAGTTAATCTTCGTCCTAAATATAAAATATAGTTTTTATATTTATCAATCTTTTCTTAATTTACCCTTACTGATACTCCCTTAACATCAATCAAGAAGTAGAGAAAATGAGGAAATTAAGGAAGATAACTAGAGTATTTTAGTAAATACATTTCATATTAACTAAACCAACTTCCTTAATAAAAATAAATTAGATAAGTGTTTGTTTGGGATAGTTTAAAAAGCACTTATAGGTGTTTTTTACGTAAATCGAAATAAAACCCCTCTCACATACTTATCTTGTATACTATAAATTACGATTAAAAAATACTTATAAGCTAAAATTAAACTATCTCAAACAAACACTAACTATATCATATATTAAAAAACGGATTGAGGGGGTTGGTTGTGTGTGTGTGAAACAGAAGGTGAACCCTTCCGCCTGACAAAAAATTCCTTCCTACTGATATTTTATCGCCATTTATGCCATCAACGTTATCCACATGGGCCCTTTCAAAAAACTTTCGGTGACATTAATTAATTAGGATAAATAAACTAGACTATTGTAATTGTAAAATGATAAATATCATCTGCAAGTACTCTTCGAGAATGGATTGATACCATGGCCTTGATAAGCTTTCAAGCCCAACTCATCTATACTTTTAATTATTAAAAAGGTATTAATATAAGATAAAAAAATTATATGAAGCAAATTATAGGATTAAAGTGCAATTTTACAATTAAATTTATTTGAGTCGCTATGAGAAGTGAGCACTTTAAAGTTTAATGGAGCAACCTCTTTATTAAACTTCCATTAATTTGATTTTTAGTTGACTAAGAAAATTACAAAAAGGTCCAAAAATTACAAATAAGTACTCTATGTAAAAATTAATACAAATTTAACTCTTAAGATTACAAGTAAATGCCAAGAAATTAATATTGTTTGCTAATCATGAAAGAAGCTAAAATATCATTTTTAACCTGGATAATTAACAACTGATTGTTGGATCACCATTAATGGCAAAAGCACATTAGGGGCTATTTGACATGAAGAATTTGGAGGGGAAGGGAGGGAGGATAAAAAATTTGTGATTTGGATTTAAAAAATTTGAGAAGTGAGATTAAAAATTTTTAATTAATCATTCTCACTCTTTTATCTTACATAATTTCTTTATTAAACCTTGAAAACAATTTTTTTATTTGATAAGAATTCCTCTTTTAAGGTTTAGAATGCAAAAGGTTTTTGTTTATCTCAATAAGTGTGTTTTCTACAAGTTTATTAAAGCCAGACTAGCCAGTTCAAGCTAGAAACTGACAAACCAGTCACATAACTGGTCTGGTCCAGCCAAATAACCGGTTATTTTTTATTTAAGAAAATAATTTAATTCAGTTTTTTAAATTTTTTTTAAAATTTCATATTAATAATTTTGAAATCTTCACTTTCTTACCGATTTAGCCCTAAGTTAGCTCCAGTTTGACTCCAATCCGACCTACTAAACATTGACCTAATACCCTAACTAATTCAATGTCCGGCCAGATTTAATAATCTTGATTTTTCTTAGATTCCAATGTGTTCTTTCAAGACATGAGGTGAGGAGATTGGGGGCTTTTGTGCTGCTTCTTGGTTTTTTTTTTCGGTAAAAGTTTGGGCTGCATTGGTTCCCATCATTCTGCGCCCTAGAACGCACACTAAGCCCATGTTCTTCAGGGTATTAGTATATTCCTAAAACCATGAACCATTAAGGACAAAATAAACAAAGTTTGATTGTCCACGGAACAATTCTACAATGTTCAAACTATTACAAAGTAAATTCACCATATTTTATTTATTTCACAGTTTATGAGATAAGATAACCCCATACAACACCCGCATGACTTGAGATTATGGATACAATCGGGTGCATTATTTTGATTATGGGTTGAAGGTGCAATTTTAATAATAAAACTTTTTATTATGAACATCTGATATAATTAAGTTTTAAAACGATGTAAAGGCAAACACATCACTTTAAAAAGTATGCAATTTTAACGATTACTTTAAATTGGCTCAAACATCCATCTTGTCTTTAATGTGGATCTACTTGTTCTCCCTCTATCTTTATAATAAGACATTTGAGCCAATGTAATAGAATCGCTAAATTTGCAATTTTTTTTTTTAAAAAAATTGTATCTACTTTTACATCTTTCAAAACTTAATCATGTCAAACATTATGGTGAACAATTAAAAAAACTTCATTATTAAAATTGCAACTTAACCCTTCGATTATTTATGAACAAGGGTGATTGGGTGACGTGGAATGTGGAATTGGGCCTATGCTCCAATTGGTGTAGGGGCGAGAAGAGAATCCAATTCGCTCTTGGACCGTCGGATCCTTTTATGCTCAGATGCCTCATTATTTGCGCCTACCCATATTTCTGGAACCACTTGGGTCAGTTTATTCACACTCTCCGCCACATAATCTGCTCCTTCACATTTCACACTCTTCCCAACCTTCATTTTATCAAATCAAACAAATATATTAATATGGGAAATTATTATTAATAACTATTAATTAACATGTATGATATGTGAAACGGCTTCGTTTGTTTGTTTTTTTTTTTGGTTTTTATGTTTTAAACAGTTTTACAAAATTGATTTTTAAAACAAATTTTGAAAATAAAAAAAAAATCAGTTTGGATAATTGGTCCGAAAAATTGCATTTAAAAACAAAAAAAAAATACAAAAACTTGCTTGGAACAACTTTTAAAATCAATTTGAAGAACTCAGAGACGGTGGTTGGGGGGGGGGAGTAGAGAGTGCAGAGACAGCGGAAGAAGAGTAAAAAAAAAATAATTTGAGACAACGTAGACACAAGAGACAAATAGGGATTTGATTTCTCTCCTATACCCTTTTCCATTATTGGATTGAAATCTCATCGGTCTATATTTAATATATTATAAACATATTATTATAATTTTAATTAAAGGATACAAACATAATTTTAATAGTTCAAATTCATTTTATATCTTGCATCCAAAAAAAATATTTTTGTATTTTTTAAGTAAAATTATAATCATATTTTTATAATAGGTTAAATATGGACTATTGATATCTTAATCCAATGATAAAAAATAGAAAAAGAGAGAAAAGGATAGAAAGGGGTATAAAAGAGAAGTCAAATCCAACAAATAGTGTATTATAAAGTGTATAAAAAAAAGTGTATTATAAAAAAATAGAAAACAGTAAAAAAATTAAAAGTTATGAGTTTTTTGTTTTTGAAGACATATTTCTATTTTTCTTTTTTTACAAAACAATTAATTTAAAGTTAACAACTAAACAAATTTTTATTTTTGTTTTTAAAAACAAAAAATTGTTTTCAAACCAGAAAACAAATCAGCCCTGAATTACCAGAACCGTGTGGAGACCCATTGCTTTTCCTGCTGCCACGTTGCGAATACTATCATCTAGAAATAGCTGCAAACGACAAAATATCACCTTCCAATTTCACAACCTAAGCGCAAAAATAAAAAAGAAAAAAAAAACACCATTTAAAGAATAAAGAGCGGTTCCCTGCGTCTTTAGGTTAGTTTTTAAAAAATAGATTTTATGATTTATTAAATAAATATGTGAGAAAAATTTTATCTTAATTTATAAAAAATAACTTCTAAAATCGTTAATTTTTAGGCTTACTGGCTTTTGTACCTTAAATAACCCTTTTCTCAATGTTTGGGGTGACTTTTTAGTTTTTAGACTAAGAGCTGCTTATAAAAGAATAAAAGAATGGAGATTACTATGAGATTTGAAAAAAATTTAATTATCAATAAGTCTCAGCTTGTAATAACAAATTTTAGTGTAAGAAATAACGTCTCATTTATAAGTGAGTTTTTTATTTGGGACTCATAATAATCCATTCGATCTTAAATATAAAATATAATTGATTTTTTTTAATATATTAAGAAAACTAAATAATTTACTTTAAAATATTTATATTTATCACTTTTTTTCTAAATTATTTTGCTTAACTTATAAACTGATATATAATCTAATGATACACAATATATAATATGATTATCAAGTAGTTTATTTATTTTCCTCAGTCTCTTCAAAAAAAGCCAACTCTATTTTATATTTAGGAGTGGAAGAATAATCCAAAAAAAAAATATTCAAAAGCCGTTATATAAATGATACCCCCTCTAATTCAAAATATAAAAACTAAACTTGTAGGAGGGTTTGATTTTTTTTTTTATAAGACCCACTTTGCTTTTATCTATACATTTATTTATTTTTTTCTAAATTTGCCACACAACTCTTTCATCATTCTTCTCCCTTATATTCTCTTTCTTCCTTTTTTTTCTCTATTTTTTATCTCTCTTACTTATTTCTTTAATAAATAAAGGTATATTAGAAAAAAAATAAATATCTTATATCTTTATTGTTTTTGACTACTCTTAATTAATTTTTTTTAATCAAAGTAAAGTAGATATTAAATTCTTATATTTTAAATCAGGTGTATATAAATAATCAAGTGAAGACAAATTTTCTTGCTTGTGGCGCCACGTTACTTCTGCACCGTTCTTATTTTTTATGTCCTCGTTCATTATTTCTGCCTTCTCTTTTCCTTACATTTCTGTCCTCATTCATTTCTGGCTGTCACTGTCAGAAGTTAATGGGTCTCATTTTCTGTCCCTTTCATCTTTATATTTCCTTTAAATTTCACTAGTTATTCATTTTTTGTCACAACAAAAAGTTATTTATTTTTAAATGTGCTTATTTCTCTGTCCTTGTTTTTTAATTTTATATTTAGATATATTTATATTTATTAAATTATTGAATACAACTAATTAAATGATTTCTTTCGTGTTTAAAGCTTTCTGTTTTATAATTTTATTTTAATTTTAATATTTAAAACTTGCAAAAATCAAATAAAAGAAGAAGTCATTTTTACCACAGCTAATCCAATCACACCCTCCATGTTCATAATAGCATGAGATTTATTGTTTAATAAGGAAAAAAAGTAATCTTTTTGTTCTTATAGTTTTACCCTGATTATAACTTAACCCTAAATTTTTTTCTTAATGTAGCTCAGTTCATATAATTTTAACTCGGTTGTTACTTAATCTTTGAATCTTTAATAGATGCTATTTTATATTCCAACAATTTAAAATATTATATATTTTAGAAAATAAAATAATATATTTTATAAAACCTAAAGACTAAAGTTTTAAGAGATTAAAATTTGAGGACTGAATCACAATTACGCGAGTCAAAACTAGAGATTAATTTTGGCCTTCTTTAAATGATAAAAATTTGCAAGCTTACCGTACGGCAAGGATCAATGTTAGCTACGTGAAGGGCAATGTTAAAGGCATCCAGTGATGGCTTTAAAAGGATCGGGTACTCATCCGGGCGGGTTGAGTTTGGAAGGTTCGGGTTCATAGTCTCAAAACATATGATCAGCTCAAAGCAGTCACTTAACCCAAGTCGATCCAACGCCTTCACTGCATGAATCCTATCTGAATTCGTGAATATCTGCACATAAGCTCCAATATTGTTATTTTATTTTTTAAGAAAAAATATATATATATATATATATATATAGTACGTTTACTTACACAGACATTATATTGAAGTAATTTAAACTTATAAACTTGATTACAATTTTTCTTTGCTTGATGCTACAAAGGAGGTTGCGTAATTGCATATCTGGTTTGATGGATTCGTAAGGAAGCCTTCCGTGCACGAAACTGTTGGTTTAAGAAGAAAGCAAAAAAGATCTGATCAGCTCAAATTGAAGTCAAAGCTCTTGTTAGTTTTTAACTTCTTATATATTCATACTTGTTTTTATAAAATGGAATTAAGGTTCTAAGTTCTAACCTGTGGTAATCTTCTGCACTAATATCATAACCTAACGCCTGCAACAACAGAATTCATTATACAAAAAACACCTAGATACTTAAAGAGAGAGATTGTGTACTAAGAGACCCAATTTAGGTGTTCATCACTTTACTGAGATCTGCATCCATCCAAGTACAAATTTAAAAATCTATTGGTGATTTTTAAATAAAATCTATTTTTGATAATAAGAGTTAAAATATTATCTTTATTTTAATTTTTATATTCATTAAGATACTTTTTTTAATAAAAAAAATATTTTTAATTTTTAGATTAGGTGCGCATCACTTGTAATGGGCACCTACGCTAACTATGGATGGATCGGACTTCTCACCTTTTCTTTTATTATCCTCAGGTCCAGTTTCCTTATTTATCAAAATGATGAGCACGGAAAACTACTTAGATTGGGACCGTCCAAATCCCATTTTTTTTATTTTTTGTTTTTCAAAAAAAGTTTCTTTAATAGGTAGAAAATTTAAAATAAAAATAATCTTTTAACTAACATTTTTTCAAAAAGTGATTTTTTTATTTAAATATCAAATCTGGATGGTCCAGATCTCTCTTTTTTTTTTTTTAAATTACCTTAATAGGTATAAAATTTAAAATAAAAATAATCTTTTAACCAACATTTTTTCAAATAATGATTTTTTTATTTAAAAATCATCAATTAAAAAAAAATGATATATGTCCCGTCCAGATGAGTAGGAAAAATGGATCCATCCTTTATCCCTTTCATGACTATTAGATGAAGATCTAATGGTACACATTTAATATTTCCCTTTGATCCTTCTCTGATCTCCATTTTCTTCATATCTTTCTTTCCATTGTAAAAATGTTTTGATAAAATATTAAATATGGATTATTATATCTTGATTCAATGATCATGATGGAATAAAGGATGGGAGTGGGTGGAAAAAGAAAAAGAGAAAAACCAAATCCAATCTGGATCGGATTCAGTTCCAGTACCAAAATCAAGATCATTTAAAATTAATTTGGATGGTCCAATATATTTTTTATATTTTATATTTTAAAAAAAAATATTTTAACTTGTATGAATGTAAAATAAATATAATTTTTTAACTATAAATTTTATAAAAGATGATTTTTTTTTCATTAAAAAACAATTAGTAAAAAATTTTAAATTCGCATGGTTGAAATTATTATATCACCGCAGTCATGACCACCGAAACAGAGACTGAGAGAGAGAACGTATGAAGAAATTACTCGCAAGCCAGCAAGGGAGCTTCCGTAGGTCCTAAACAACTCGATTCGGAGACTTGACGCTTTGGTCTCAGGGATTCCACATTTCTCCACCAGAAAATCTGCATTTGGTATATACAAATCTCTTAAATCGTCAGAGAAATCACACACGATCTCGAGAAAGAAAGTTAAACGAACTGAGAGATATTTCTGAGTAATAAGTTACCGTCAATGTTTTTCTTGAGCGATTGGCCTATTCCGGTGTTGATTGGGTACAGAGTATCATCCAAATCTGTGTTTCGTTACAGAATGATATGATCAGATCTCAGGGAAGAGATTTGAAGGAAAATTGAAAGAGAGGAATAAAGAAAACCAGAGAGGAAAACTCACCGAAGAGGATGCAGTCGAGAGGAGAAGCAGAGTTGCGAACAGATTTGCTGTAAGGATCCATGGCGGAAATATGACGACGAAGGGGAAAAGAAAACGACGTCGTAACGAGCAGAAAACGCCGTCAGCTATGGAAGAAGAAACAGAGTGGCTTTGAGTTTGACGGAGGAAGCATGGGAAGAGCAGGGGAATATATAGAGAGAGGGAGAGAACTTGGGAATAGCTCAGGGAAACCTTATCCATAAGAAAAAGGAATGGAAAATTACACTAAACTCCTTAAAAAGAAAAAAAAATAAAAAGGTGATATTTTAAAATTGTAAAATAAAAAAATAGTTTAATTTACAATCATCGATAACTTTATAGGATCATTTTATTATTTTATAATTTTTAGGAATCATTTTTTTTTTTTAAGGCACCTTAGTGTAATTTTTTCAAAAAAGAATAGCTAAGAGAAATGATGTGTCCTACTTGGATTGGACAGAAGCCCTGCTAAGTCAATGTTCACAACTAGATGTGGTAATATGGTTCGGCCCAGTGAATTCGGGCTAACCTGTTACGGATTGGGACTATATGGGTTTGGGTTTAAAAGGACCACATCAATATGAGTTGGCTAAACCCATAACCGCTGGCTTGGCGGGTTGGGCAGGCCAACCCATACTTTTTTTTAACAATATATTAAGATTGTTGTTTTATTTTATACAATAGGATTATTTTTTTTACACACCTAAACATAACAAAATTAAAAATACATTGCAGATTAAAGAGAGTTGAGACTGAGAGCGTGGGCTGTGAGAGAGACAGGGAGTGAAAGACTGTTTCAAGCAAAAACAGAAGAAAGTTGACCAGTTTGAGGAGTGAGAGTATTGGGCTGAACTCTGGAGTGACGGTCTTGGATTGTTAGGGGTCGGGCCTTCGCTAATGACTCTTCCCTCTTGGTTTTCTTTTTTTTAAATATGGGTTAACCAGCCAATCCCATGGTCCAACATGTCATGGGTTGGGACCATATAAGTTTGAGCTAAAAGACCGCATCAATATAGCCTCAGTTTTATAGAACACAAACCGCCTATTTTATCGGGTTGGACGAGCTCTGCCCATGATCCCAACCCATATTACCATATCTATTCACAACGTTATACATGTGGAACCAATATAGATGTGGGGTCCACACGGCAGGTGGTTATTTAATATTTAGCATGTTTGCAAGCGTTTATAAAAAGCTATTCCTTCCTTCTATCTTATATTCCTTCCTTCTATCTTAAATATAAGATAAGGGTTGATTTTTTTAAAGAAATTAAGGAAGTTAATTTAATTATTTTAGAATATTTTTATTTTTATTTGTTTCCTTTAGTTTGACTAATAAAATAATATATAATATAAAGATACACAACATATAATATGATTAAGTAACATATTTAGCTTCCTTAATTTCCTAAAAAAAATCAACTTTATCTTATATTTAAGATCAGAGAGAGTACTATCTACTACTCCCTAGACAACTTTTATCCTTATTGCCACAACAAGCTAAGATTGGTTAAAAATAACAAATATGTTAAAAATGTCATTTTTTTAAATATATCTTTATTTATGAAAAACATAGGAGAGAGAATGAGTAATAAATATGAGAAAGTATGAGTATAAAATATGAAAGAGAATGTGTAGTAAATGAGTAAATGAAAGAAAATTGAAGATAAGTGAGGGATGGTTAATATAAAAATGTGTATTTAATAGGGATAAAAAAAATAGTTTAAATTTTGAGATATAGAAAAAAAAATACTTATAAAAAAGATTACCAAAAAAAAAATATACTTATAAAAATGATAGGAGAGAGTACACTCATTTTCTAGTTCACAGTATAGATGTGGAGTCCATACGGAAGGTGGTTATTTTAGCACGTTTGCAAGCTTTTATAAAAGCTGCTATCTGACTACCGCCACTAGGTCGCTTGGTTAAGCTCTCCATTCCTCCCTCCCCATCTGGTTTGAACCCGGTCAACTGTAACAAAACAAAAAAAAAAAAAAAAAAAGCTACTATCCAATACACTCATTTTTTAGTTCATAATATAAATCGTTTTTAAAATAATGATTTAGTACTCATTTGGAGTAGTAATTGAAGCATTCAAAAGCGAATATTTAATCGTAATTTATAGTATATAATGTAAGTATGTGAGAGGAAATTTATCTCGATTTACGTGAATAAGCATTTTTGGGTGTCCAAAAGTTCATAATATAAGTCATTAAGAGAGTAATTAATACTTAATTATCAATTTTAATGATGCAATTAATGTTTAAATATGATTTTTGTATGTTCTCTCTCATTTGAAACCTAATTTAATATTAGTAAAGCTGGATAAAATTTTCAATTTAAGGCATATTTAATGAGTTAACTATCATTTTTTAATTCCGATAAATTAGTTGAGGTGCCTTATATTATAGAATAAGAGAAGCACTTAAAAATACTTTAATGCTACTTTGGGTCCCTAATATAATAACTAGTTACATGTTAAATTTGATTTTAAATATAATAACTCAATTAATTTAGTTTCGATATCTATCATTTGTTCCTGAATCATCCTATTAATTACATATATTAAGTGAGTTTGCATCAAGAGCTAATTACAATGTAGATGACTTGAGAAGATATTTTATGAAAACCAATACACATTTTTAACCAAAAAATAATAATTTAACTAATTTTTTAATCTACTTAAATTAGTTTAGTAATTAACTACTTCCCTGGTTTATAATATAAAACATTTTAACTAATTTACAGGAGACAAAAAGTGACAGTTCTCTCATTAAATATATCATAAATTAATTTTTTTTCACTTTTACCCTCATTAAGAAAATGTGTTTGAAAATTTAATGGATAGATAAAATTGAAAATAAATATTAATTATAGAGACAAAATTTAAAAAAAATATTAATAATCTTATCAATGACTTATATTTTAAATTAAATTACTTTTTTTAAAAGCATATTATATTGTGAACGGGACGGAGCAAAATAAATGAAACGAGGTGGTGACATGTGGATTATCCTCTTTTTGACGAGGGGAATGACAGAGGTGTCAATACCCAATATGGTATGTGTTTGATATCACTTATTTTTAGATAATAAGTCCTTATTATGTAAGTCGAGATAAAAATTCTTTCACATATTTATCTTGTATACCGTGAATCACGATTTATAAATATTTATTACCTAAGAATAAGTTATTCCAAACGATCACATCGTAAATACATCCAAATCATGAAATGAAACTAAAAAAGGAAAAAAAACAAACCATGAATTAATAATTGGGGGGACGTGGGCCCCGCCGAAGATTTCACTTCCGCAATATATCTTCGTTTTTAAAACAGTGGCGCACAGTCGCGTCCACACACAGACAACGCTTGGGAGAGGGAGCCCGTGAGAGGGATATTTGTCCCCACCGTGTTTTGATAAATTATCTACCTCATATTATTATTATTATTATTATTATTATTATATTTTTATTTTATCAAACTTATGAGTTGGCTTTTTAAATTTATCATTTTTATATTTTTGATTTAAAAAATAATATTAAATTGTTGGTAAACTCATGGTAGTTGTAAACTCAATTAAACTCGTGAGTTTACATATCAAGTTTATCAGTTTTACATTTTTAACTTATAAAGTTATGTTAACTGATTCTTAAACTAATATTAATTTTTTCGATTTGATCATGGTCAGTGATTTTATATATGAATTTTATAGAAATTTCTTTATTAAATATAATAAATTATAGATGTTGATGATTTAATTTTAGTTATTTGGACTTAAAATATATTTAAATCAAATTGTTATTATTTTTTAATTTTAATTATTTAATTATATACTATTAATACTTATTTAATATTGGTAAAAGTAAATTCTTACGAGCTGCCAATTCAAGCTTGTAATACGAGTTTATGTTATTATCATTAATTTGTTTAAAGTTACGAGTTTGATAACTTTATTTCTCTTATTTTTATTTCTCTCCTCTTATTATTATTTTGCTTTTAATTAAACTAATGGCTTTAGTATAAAAGTTTGTATGGTTTATGTAATATCCTGAATTTTGGAATTGAGGGCTTGAGAATAAGCCTAAATTAAGCGAACTGCTAAACCCCAATTTAGCAGGTATCCCAAATTTATTCCTTAATATTTTTTATATCTTTGAGGTATTAAAGGGAATAAATATTGAATTAAATAGTATGGGAGTTTGTATACGAACCCCTATGGGGAATTTTTATAATAATGTACATATTATCAGTATAATTATGCTATTCCTATGTTACTCACCGAACCATGCATTAATATTCCGCTGTAAGTCAAAATAAGTAAGGGTGTGACACGAAACAGGGTGAAAGAAACTTAAGGTATGGACAGTATCCATCATATATCATGTCATAGTTCATATGATTGTGTGATTGCTATTGTTTGTGTTTTTATTAATCGACCTGGTTTTCCTAGAAGGGGCAGTTAGTGCCGGAAGTACATTTACACCTGGGGGTTGGGTAAGAATCTAACCGATGCATGAATAGTGGGGCAGGAGCCCTACTCATGTATATATGACGATGATGTTTTATATTGTTAATTAATTAGTACATACATGGTGCACATCATATTTACTTCTCGCATTTTATATGAACGATAGTTTGTTGCAACTGAGATTCTTTGGAAACTCATCTCTATTTATAAACAAAAATATCTTAACAGGTAGCAGCGGCTTGAAAGGCAAAGAAGTAGATAAGGGAAACTGACGGGCACGTTTCCTAAAACGAAGATTGTGGTTATATATAGTCGTTATTTTAGATATTTTGTATAAAATTTATAAATGTTATTAAACCCTGTGGGGTAAACTTGTGATGTAATCAAGTACCATGTATGAGTATATCGGTATATTTACACAATTCCTATGTTGCTCTCCGAACTACTCCCAAGCACTCTGAAAATATGGAAAATAGGATACGAGTGTGACATGGCATGTTTGTTTTGGCGTTAAGTTTGTTTATAAGTTGCTTTTCACGTAAATCGAGATACAACTTTTCTCATATACTTACCTCATATACCATAAATTACTATTGAAAAGTTGCTTTTAAGCATTCCAATCGCTGTTCCAAACGAACATAATATAAAGAGGATTACATTTTGTAATCTTGATTACATCGTTTGATGTAATCAGGATTATATTGTTAGGATTGATGAATGGGAATGCAGACATCATTTTAATCAAGTGTAAAAGACATGACTGCCATTATAATATTTTAACTTGACCAAAGTGTCCACCCATAAATGCTGTTAAATATTAAATAATTACCACAATTAAATATTAACAAAATTAATTAATAATATAAAAATTTAAAAAATATCCCCGCACTAAAATTTTTTTAAAAATTATATTCCACCATTAAAATATTAAAATATCCCATTAAATAGTGTTGCCACTATTAAATATTAAAAAAATCAACACGGACCCAACATATACACTGCATAATATTTTCACTATTGATATTAAAAATTACTATGAACCTAACATGTACAGTGTACAAATTGAAAAAATAATCATGAACCTAATGTGTGTATTATACATATATGTGTAGATAGGGGTAATTTTGTTTCTTACTATATTATTCTCATATTCGATGTAATCCAATAAAATGTTTTTATGTATATCCATCATTTTTCCTTAATGATGAACCAAATAAATTTGTGTGATCATCGTTACTTTCCATTCTATTACATTACTTCCGATTCTTTGAACCAAATGGGTTCTTAATGATTATTTTAATACAACTTTAAATATTGATATTTTGAAGTTTTTAAGAAATTGAGGAGATAGATATATTTAGTGATTATAATGCGTGAGAAAAAATTTAGGGAAGATGGAAATGTGATTGTAATGATCATTTGAGGCATAGTTGATTTATGTGATTTTCCTTAAGGAGGTAAGGTGACCAAATTTAAGGGATTTTAGAATGAAGGGTTATTATTGTGGATAATTAATTGTATGTTGTAAATATTGTAAAAGTGAATGACTATAACCCCTCACTTTTAGGATTCCATTTGGTGATTAATAGTCATAACCTCCAATGGTTTCATATTGCATCATAATGTAGATTAATTCCTATATTTATGACATTGTAACTTTTGGAAGGTTTGTGGCCCATAAATAGAGGCTTGATATAAAGAGTTGGATGTACATGGAAATGTTTTATAAATGAGATTTCTTCTTCACTCTTCATCTCTACAATTGTCTTGTCTTTTTTCATCATCCTCTTATCTCATCTCTTTATTTTCCTTATTTTTATAATACGTTATCGACACGAAGCTCTAGTGAAGGTATATTTTTCTCATCGTTGACTTAACAATTTCCCTTACTTTCTTTTACCGTATATCTATTTGATTTATCTAGGATGATCTAAGCCATTATATGAAACTAAAGAGACCATTTTACTGATTTTTTTATACATCAGGTTCCATATAAGATTGGAGATTATTGTTGCTTTATTCTCCTTTGCAAGTTTTTTTTCCACTTTTATTTATCATTTTCCGAGAATATCTTGTGTATGCAATATTTATATTCCTTTATTTTATATTCTAGTATTCTTTACCTTTTATTTTTTATATTATGTTATTTTATTTTATTTACGTTTTATTTGTTTATTTACTTACTTAACATTTATATTTCTTTATTGTATCTACATTTTATGTTATATTCTATTATTTATATTTCTTTATTTTATGTTATTTATTTCATCTTCTTTTATTATTATATTTTTACATTTCATTTATTTATATTATTATATTATTGTTATTTCATTATTTCAATCTTTTATTTTAATTATTATTATTATTATATTAATATATAATAGTATTAATATATATATATGATTATATAATTTGATCTATATGAACATGGACTTATCTATTGTTTATATTTGATTATGAATTTAAATTTACTTAATTTATTTTACAGTATTTTAATTTTATTAAAAGTTTAGAATCCATAATATTCTTAATTTTGTGATTAGATGACCAGAAGTCACACCACTTTTGTAATAGTTCTCATATGAAAGAATACTGTTGGTTTCATTAAATGACATGATTGACAAGAAAAATTTTGATACTTTGATGATTTAATTGTAACAAATATTAAAGCCTTGAAAACTAAATGTTCAAATATCAAATTAAAAAAAAAAAGCTCTTTAGCTCTGCAAAATTTTTGCTATGGTCCTGAAGACCAATATTTAGAGAAATTGATGATGTGTTATTGAAAGCAAAAAACGTCTATAAGAATGAAAATGAACATGATCACATTGTATTGGTGGAATTAATAGTTGAAAGCCAATAATATAATGTCTTGGCTATTGTGGGAATAATAACATTTCTAAGGTCTTTAAAATTATGAGCAAATGAAGATATTATGACTACAAGTCATATGGATAGAAAAAGTGGTATAATATGACTAGAAGTTATATAGACTAATATATCTCAATTTATTGAGAGTAAAGATCAAAATGGTTGTGAAACCAAAAAGACCATGAGATAATATGAACATACGAAAAAAATTGTTATAATGCTTAAAGTGATAAGTTATAGAGAAAGATGACTAAATTGTAAAGCCAAAAGGAATAATTGTAAGCCTTGAAGGTTATATGATTTTGATTTTGATTAGTGTTTAAAATCACAATTGAGGGAGAGATTGTTAGAATAGAAGTGTGAGTTAATATTGAAAAGTTGTACTCATATACTTCCTCACAAGCCTAACTAATTTTCCAAAAATGGATGTCAGACTAAGATTTTATATCACTATGTTAAGAAAGTTGTAAAGTTTACTGGTGGTAAAGAAACATGATACAGTAAACCAGAAGTTTACTGATCCAAATAAATTTATTGTTGACATGACTTGTTTGATCATTCGAGTCATATATATGATGAAACAAATTTTAAGAGATTACGTATTGACGTCCATTGAAGAACCGGAAGATTCTTCTTGAATAGTCAACAATCTTATAATTAAATAATTATCATGTGCTGCTTGTTCTTATAGAAAATTCATTACGAGAGTATCACTGTTTATGATTTGGAGTAGATCTCCACATTTCTGGAAATATATCAAAATAAAATATATAGACCCATTCAAATAGTATGTAAACCATACAAATATTTAATAAATTTCATAGATGTATCTATAAGATGGTTACATGTGAAATTACAATCAGTTTGAAACCTAAAATTTACAAGATTGTTTGAATAAATTATTATGTTGAGCGCGCAATTTCTAGATTATATGATGCAAAAATCATTTATTAAAGCCTCTATAAATTGTTAGGTTAATACTTATAAGAACAAAATTTCTATTTCAATGTTGGCATATTTGATCTTACATGCTGTAACACTTATACAAGCCAACAAAATTCTCCCAATAAAATTGGCTTTTAGTTAGGAGCTAGATATGTTCCATCTTGTAAATATTTCAATGTGCAATGTTTCAATCCACTGCAATGCACATTGATGGATATTTGAAGAAAGTTGGGATAAATTGTTGGGTAAGAAACTCCTTCATCTTGTTTGTTTATAAATGAAACAAAAGGATGTTTGTAAACAAATGGATTTATGAGTTTTCTACTACATGATTAGTCAATTGTCATTTGACAAAGTTTTCCTAACATGAGGGGGAGAAATTAAATAGTTGGAAAAGAGAACGCATGGAATGCATTATTACTATCAAATATAGATTCTCAGATATAGCAGTATGAACTAGAAATCTCTTCCCTCAAGCCGTTCAGATCCTCAGCTTATTACTGGCTCCAGACTTAGTTTACTGTTCACAAGCCGTCCTCTATTTTTCCTTAATAAAAAATTCTTCCTCGGGCTGCTGATAAGCCATCTGCTCAACACATTATATTGATTCAAAATTCCTTCTTCGGGAGTGTGTTAAAGCACTGGGACACGTGTATATGTAATAAGCCTCATCAGAATAATAAAATAATGTCCACTCTCAACAAAAGTAAACCATCGAGTCACGGGTTTTGGTTTGTAGCTTACCATCTATAAAAAATGTTGACTAAATAGTGACACCTCTGACTCAATCTTTTGCAATAAATCATAGGTATATAGTGCTCTTACTTTTGACTCAATGTATCATAATTGTTCGCGCTCTCCCTTCATATCTTCGCCCTCTCTCTTCCTACAGTGAGTTCACCTTAGATTATAGGGGTCGTGGGCAGTTCTGGAGACCAATCTGGCAGAGAGGCAGAGATGACGATGGCTCGAAGCATGGTGGGGAGTTCAACACAGATTTGTTTCTCTTCTTAGAGGTAATCTTTAACCCTCTATCAAACTATATGAGGATAAAGAGACGGATTTGTGACTGGCAGAAATTTTTTTGACCACTATGCTTTATTTTTTCAGGCATGTATGGATCTTGTATTAAGTCCCACAAATTTTGTTCCTTTTTCCTTTTTTCTGCAATAGTATTGTTCCTTCATTTTTATTTGCCTTCAACTGAGTATGTTCATCGGCTTTTTATTTTCAAGAAGCAAAAAATGCAACGTGAAGTTATATTTCCCTCATCCTTTTTCAAGTGTAGGTTTGATACATCATCAGAATCTTTGAGAGAGAGATCTAGCACCTTTCGTCATGATCATTCAACTTCTTTTGGAATGCATTTTTATTTTCCTTCCATTAATGATCATCAGCATGGGAGCCCCAGATTTGAGGAAGACAATCAACATTCATTTTACAAGAAAAGGTACAAACTTTTGAAAAAATTAACAACTGTGTTCATATCAGTTCTGTGTCCAGTTTTCTTTATCGGTTAAGTTTTTTTATGTGGTATGCAGAAACATCATCCCCAAATGGACACAACACGCGGAGGTTTGATATATCATCAGAATCTTTGAGAGAGAGAGCTAGCACCTTTCGTCATGATCATTCAACTTCTGTAGGTGATACCCATATGCCCCAAAAATATGGGGATGTTTTAAAACACTCAAAAATTTACTCAAAATTGCAGAACTTGAATTTAAAGCATCAATGTTGGGTTTATGTATGTCATAAGGTTACCCTGTAACCTTTTGCATTTGGTTCAAATGAGAGTTGCGTGTTGTTGGTTCAATTTACTGAATTGCTGATGTTGCAATAACTATACCAATTGCCTATAAGATTCTTTAGCTTCTTTTTTTTTTTCAAAAAATGTCCTTGGAACTTTCCTTTTTTTTGCTTGTATCACTTCATTTTGATTTCATCAGTTTCCTCAACAGAAAAAACATACATTTTTGCAAGCTATTATGTGATGCTGTATTGTTTCAGTCAAAGCCAAACCTACAACTTTATCATGCATATGGAAACTGAGCATTTTATTAGTTCTCCAATGCATTGTAATATTCCTTTTTCATTTTGTCACATATCTCTATATTTTTTTTAGTCAGAATACATTTATTTATTCAGTTGTTTTTTAATTTCATAGTGAGCAGATGATTTTCAGCAAATGTCACAATGATATAGCCAGATCCAGTCCTTGTATTAACAAGTTGCCCGACGCTCTTTAAGAAAAAGCAGAACACTTCATTTGTGATCTCTCTTCTAAGCAGAGTATTTTTAGTTCAATTAAGCGAGCAGAGTTCTTGAAGTTGATGGAGCACAAATATATCTCAAGTCTTGCACAACCAGGACAGCCAGTTGGTACGTTGGCTTCTCAATCTGTTTTGTGTTGGATGTCTTGCATTTATTGATGTTGGGTGTCTTGCATTTATTGATGTATAATCTTTTGGATCTCATCTGATCAATATTCATTGGGGTTTTGCCATCCCTGTTTTAATTGTTCTGATGCTGCTGTAGGCATCCTTTGTTGGCTTCTTGGACCACATCCTTATGCCCATGTATTTTATAGTAGTGATTTTTTTAATGAATAATTGGTGTTGCGTGCACGCTAATATTCAACTTGTTGTTGATATGTTTAGCTTTTAAATGTGAATTACTTCTCATTCACCACAGTTACAATGAAGTTAATTTTATTAATGGTAATGTTCAGGCCATGGCATGTTCATAGTTTAGCCATGATGAAGTTCACATTCTGAAACATGGGCTTCTAGACTTATTTTCTTTTTTCCAAAGCATGCCCATGTTGTTTACATGATATTGCAGAAACGCGTTATTATTTTTTCCCAAAGCATGCCCAGGTTTTTTTAGATGATATCCCAGAAACATTGGTCACTATAGAAATTCTTAAGTAATAGCTTGCTGTATCATATTCCCTCATTCTGATCGTAATGCCCTCAATAAGTACTTAGGAGAATTGGGTAATATATTGGAGTTGTTTTCGCTAGGGACAAATTAAGGAGCGAAGAGAAGTTAACATAAAAATTAAAACCAAGTGTAAATATTCTCCAATACAACACTACATAGGTAAATTTGCTAACCTTCACAAGCACAAACAACTAAATTAAAAGAGGAATGACATGTTTTCAACAGAAAACGACAAAACTAACAAAAGGGTTGAGGGTCGGTGTTGTCGACGCAGACTGTTGCTAATTAGACTCATCCCCACTTTCAACAAAACCTAGCTCTGGGTCGAAGTCACACGATGATGGAAGAGTAACGTTTGGGTCATTCACTTCCTTGAGGCTTATGGCGTCTTCCATCGATGTGTGGTTCATAGAAGATTGCGGACGATTTACTCCCAGTGAAATGCGATGGTCGCTCATACTCCGTCCATTTATGCTCGGAGTGACCTTCATGTATCTGCCATGCCGGATGTCATAAATTGTGAGGGACTCATGGTTTGTCCATTCAATGTGCACTCGAAGATTTTCTGAATTACATAACACAACATTGTGGAATGAGCAGTAACAACAAAAGTCATAAATGTCTGCTCGCTCCATGCTGTGGCAGTAGAAGCCATAAGACCTTATAATGCTGTAAACACATTTTAAAAGCAACACATTTTAAAAGCAAGTAATGGCCATCATACCATCGTGCTGATCCTATACGAACCTCGCTATCAATATAAGTGTCTACGATTTTCTCGTGAGTTTGTTGATCATGAGTTACAAGCACCACAACTGGACCAACATGTATATTCAGCAAGTTTACCTCCTCATCTCTCCAACAGCACAGTAAGTTTAACTCATCTACTTCCGACAATTGTTGAGAGCTATTGAATCTTCTTCTGATATTCATTTCTTTGTGGGTTAGGTTTACACAGTTTGTGGTGCAAGTTTAAATAAAGCCAACCCACTGTGAAAGGTGGGGTGCTATTACTTTTTGGAATGGCCGATTGATATAGGCTGCTTGGATATATGTTTAGGCATACCTAGCTTTTTTCATGGAATTGGAACCTGATTACATGCTTTTGGCATATATCGTCCAAATTCATTTGTATGTTAATATGATTTCATTATGTGTAGTTGTATGGTGTTCAGTTTTTGAGTTGTCACACTTCTTTCACTATCTAGGTTGGTAGTAGGGGTCATATTTGCTTTTTTTGATTGCACAGTTCTCTAAGATACGTCACTATTATCATCTTAATAGAAATTGGAATTGACTGAAATTTTCCCCTATTTTGACCATCATCATAGCCATTCCTATTACCCCCTTAACAACAAAACTTCATAATGACTAACTTTTCAAGCCATAAAGGTTGCTGTAATATTACAGAATGTATGTTTGCCTAACTGATCCAGGATGAAAGTAGGGCTTACTTTTGCCACATTTCTCTTTTCTGATAACCTGTATATACTATATATAATCGTGTACGTACCTTTTTTTTTTAAACTCATGTTTTTGCTTATCACTAATCTGTCTTTCAATTAATGAAAAGTCATATCTAACCTGCAAACTAAGCACCATCTACTGGGTTTCACTTCCCTTCTTCCAATACCCTTTGTATATCATGCGTCTATCTTTACCTCCTCCTGCATGTCTTCTGTTTTGCCTTACATATGTACATTAAGATATCCAATATTATCCAACATGTGCCCGAATTGTGGTGTCTGCTCACACCTGTAAAAACATTAGGTCACTCATATATTGCTGAATACCTGCTTTGTGTTTTGATCTCTGTTGTCCAGTACTACTATATGTGGTTCACCATCCTCATAGCAAATTTTTTTTTGTTCGTTAAGTCCCCATCACCATCTTCTTATAATGCTCAACCATGACATCTATTGCCTGTCATCACTTCTAGACCGTGATCTCAATTTCTGTCCTCTTTTGGTCTTTTTACTTGTAATGGAAATTGACTCTATTGTAATACATACAGGCTTTTATGTACCTCCAACGCCTTGACCAGAACTGCAACCCTTTTATTTTTAATCTCTACCTTATTAATTTATCGTAGCTGAAAAGGATTTATCAGAATCTTGTGCTCTCTTTGCAAAACCAGAATATTGTTGCCCTAGTTTTCTGCATGCACTTGCTTTGGCTCCTTTCCACGTCATCAATCCACAACTCTCTCTTCATTGTATGTGCTTTGCTATTGATGTTGGTGGCTTCATGTGTGGTAAGGTGATGATGAACACATCCAACACCATCAATCCGTGCCCCCAACTCCCTCTTCATTGTATGTGCCTTGCTATTGCTGTTTGTGCCTTCATGTGTGGTAAGGTGATGATGAGCATCCGACATCATCAATCCGTGCCTCCAACCTATTTGCAGAGGTATTGGGATTCAACTGTATTTTCTATTTGCAAGCTATTTCAATACACTTCTATTTGAAATTCACGTTATGCATCCATGACCTCCAGTAAATGTTAGAGTCATTTCCCCTTCTTTCCTGTTTTCAACCTCCCCTATATATAGTCATTCAAGTTCAACTTCTTACTTCACCTCCCATTCTCTAGCTCATTTCAATTGTCACACCAACAGTATACTCCTATATTACATTCTTTGCTTCTTCCTTACATAATATTTTACCTTAGTTATTTACTTATTCATTCAATCATTCACTTTAACTGTTCAACTTTCTTTTCTAGACACTACTATGGGGAGACATTCTGCAATTAAGGAATTATATGATGGTACTGATCGTTGGAGCATAGTTGTCAGAGTTTTCAGAAAATGGAACATTTACCATAAGACTCATCCTCATGATGTGTTTTGCATTTCCATGGTTTTAATTGATGAAGAGGTCTATACATGCTTATCTGTTTCTACTATTTTTACTTTATAAAGCTTCATTCTCTGTCCTAATTTCTGAACTTACTAACTATTTCTGTCATTGTTACATTTCAGGGATCAAGCATACAAGCAAGTGTGATGAACAAAGCACTTCATTCTAAATTCAGAAACTCCATCAAGGAAGGACAAACCTATTTGTTTGCTAATTTTGTAGTTACTCCAAATGTTAGTCAATATAGAGCTACTAAGAATGCTTTTAAGTTAACTTTCACTCTACAAACATATGTTATGGAACAAGCTGCTTCCATACCTGCTTACTCATATTTGTTTATGCCAATTATTGAAATTATGAAAGCTGATCAAGATCATCAAGTTGATCATCTCATAGGTATCTGTTTCACCTATTTTCTTATGGTTGTGTTTTTCCCCCTCTAATGGTGTTTGGATCTTTAACATTCTCATTGGATTGTTCATTGCAATGTAGATGTACTTGCCTTCGTTAAAAGCATGGGAACATTGGAAAAATTTTGTAGAGATTGTGAAACAAAGATGAAACTTCGCATGCTGTTATCAGACGATGAGTAATGCCAATCACATTATAAGTATTATGTTCGATTCACCCCTGCACATTTTCTATACTGGAGCTTAACATGGTGAATACTTTTTTTTTCAGCGAACATGATGTGGATTGTGTACTCTTTGATGATGTTGCATCAGATGCATTCATGGCTCAGCTGCAAAACAATGAAACACCTGTTGTTGTGTTACTTAATCTTGCTAGAGTTGGATTTTCAGAAGATGGTAATGGCTACAACCATGATTCATTGTTCCTTTTCTACCTTTAGTTTATATCATATCAAATCCCCTTCATTGTCATTATCTTTACAAAACATCATGCTTTTGTTCATTAACAAGAATTCCAACAGTTTATAGCTCCTTCAATGCTACCAGAGCTGCATTTAATCCACCAATAAAAGAGGTCAAACAATTCATAGAAAGGTGATATGTGTTCAAGTTCACGTATCAATGATATTACTTTACATTGTTATTCGTTTTTTATTAACAAATACTTTCTAATATAATATGTATCACCAATGCAAAGGATGGCTTTTCTCCTGTTATGAATTCCCTGAGTCAACCCATGCTGTCACAGTCAACCCAAATGTCCAATGGTGGTTCCTTACACAACCAGACGAAGATCACTATATCTCAAATTCCAGAACAAGAGATGTAAGTAGAAAAATTATTTACTCCATATTACTCAGTATAGTTTTTATCATGAAATTCTCTCTTTATCTAAGCCTATCAAATAGTCAATTTACTGTCTTTTCCTGCTATTACTGAACCTGACATTTTTAAATGCTACTATTCCTATGTCAATGGTATCCAGGGAGCAACTTTTGTAATCAATTGAGATATTCAAGTTAGAAACACGATTTGGCTGGACTTATGATGGTTGCTCTAAATGTGGCACAAAGGCCAAGTCTGAAAACTTTGCTCTTGTCTGTCCCAGCTGCACAAAAAAATCTCAGTGCCCAGTTGAGCCAAAATAAACTATAATTTCATTTGTTTTTTCAATCAACTTGCCAAAACTGCGTACTCAAACATTGTGAAAGAGAAATAACATATTTGGGTTTTTTACAGGCTTAAAATTCACTATGTTGTGAAGGATAAAAGCGGTTCTGTCTCTGTCATTTTTTGGGATAAGTTAGCCATTCAGTTGATTCAGAAGACAGCTGCTGAGTTGAAGGCACTCCTTACAGAAGTTTGTATTTCCAACTATATTAACCAAGACTCATTATTTGAACTCCCACAATTATTTAATGTTCAGATTGACACTTATGGAGTTGAGTCCTAAAATTTTAATTGGTGTTATCACTACTACAAAAAGGGTAAAAGGTGACGCACATTTTGTGGCACTTCTTTAAAGAAGTGCCACAGCTTCTCTTTTTTTTTTACCTCTATAATTTTTTTTTAAATTTTGGGTACCAGCTGTGGCGCCTAATAGATTAAGTGTCACAATTGAGGAGGGCAGGCACCATACTTGGGGCCACGAAAGTAGCTGTGGTGCCTAACCCACCAAGCGCCACAGCTGCAGCATTGAATTTTTTTTTTAAAAAAAATGGGCATGTGTGGGGCCTAAATAAATAGGCACCACACATGATCATATCTATATCAGCTGTGGCGCCTAAGCATTAGGCGCCACAGCTGATATGAGGCAATATTAGGCGCCACACTTGCCCATTTTCTTAAAAAAAAATTTCAAATGGATAGTGTATCTCTTAATTATTTCATTTCCCGCGTAGTGGTCCTGTGTCCGCCCCCCATTCCTTCTCTTTTTGACTACTACTCCACTTTAATTATTTAACTACTCTCTCCTCCATTAAACTACTTTCCCTTTCTTATCTTCTTAGTGGATCCGTCGGCCCCCTCCCTCCATTTCCTATCATCTTCACACTAAAAAACACACCCACACGCTCATTCGTCACTCAAGCTAGCATCACCAACATGGTCTCCCACTCCCTGCGCTGGTCAATTAATAGATTTGTAAGAAGAAGACTATTTCATTCTAACTTGCTTTGTTTAAATTTTTTTTAGTCAAGATAAACCGTAATATAACGTTTGCCTTTTTGTTCCTAATTTAATAGGAAAGACTGAAAACCTAGCTTGTTTTGTTTGCCTTTTTGCTTTGTATAAATTTTTTTGCCGACAAGCTTGCGTTTTTTAGTAATCTTTTAATTTACTTAATTAGTTGTTGATGTACTGTGTTCACATATCAAGTTCTTATATTGTGATATTTTTTATGTTAGCTTTGGAGAGTATTAATGTAAAAACATTATTGTTGGGGAACTTGAATTTTAAATGTGAAAATTATATATATATATATATAATAGGTTGAAATATAAAATAGAAAGATTGACAATTTGTGGAGATGATAAACACGAAAGCCACTCATTTTATATAAAGCTTCATAATCAGGAAGCATAAAAAAGGGCCACAGGAAAAAAAAAGAAGAAGAAGAAGAAGAAAGAAAGAAAAAGAAAAAAGAAAGAAAAAAAAGGGACCCTTCTGTGGCGCTTGTTTGAGGAAGTGCCATAGGAGGGGGGCCTCCTGTGTCGCTTGCGTCAGCAAGCGCCACAGTAGGACCCCCTGCTGTGGCGCTTGCTCAAGAAAGCGTCACAGGAGGCCCCCCTCCTGTGGCACTTCCTCAAACAAGCGCCACAGGAGGGTATTTTTTTAAAAGAAAAAAATTTAAAATGTTGTGGCGCTTCCAAGCGCCACAGCTTTTTTTAGTGGCGTCCAGATATGTGGCACTTCTCTAGCGCCACAGTTAATGCAATTATAAGCACCACAGCTTTACTTTTTTGTAGTAGTGTATGTATTAGGAAAAGCGTGAGTATGACTTCCCTCTTGAATTGGATGCTCCGGTTGGTAAAAGTGTGCTATTGAAACTGAAGATGAATGAATACAACAAAAAACATCCTACTTCTAGCATAAGTGTTGCAAACTACACCATATGTGAAGACCTCATGAACCAATTCATAGAGGCAACCACTGAGGTGATTCATTTTTTAATGTTTCATTTGCTTCACTAGAAATATGAGCTTAATATGGTTACTGATGTACCTTATGATAATGAGTCTATTTTCTTAACATAATGTTTTATACTAATGCATACGCACAATTATTATTGTAACAGCCCCATCCTGATCCAAGAATTGAGGAGGAACAGGTTAGCACATGAAACAACAATATATTCATATTTTTAAATCATTACTTTTAGAACAACTAAGTTTATTAACTTATCTGTCCTGCAAGGTTGTTCACTCTGTTGCCCTGAGCAGCACAACCAATCATAATGCTGAGGAAGACCTTGGCCAACCTACTATCCACAACGTTCCTTCATAGAAAGAAGATAATGAAGATACCATCTTGGCTGACCTCACCAATCATGTGACAATTGTTCCGGCTATGCGAAAGAGAAGGACCAATGTGAAGAGGAATGTTGTTAGGGATGATCCAACCCCAAATACTCAAGTCCCACATGTCATATCAGCTGATGAAAGGGTGGCTAAAGTTATTAAACAAGAGAAGTAGAGTTTATTGTATTAATATGGTTATGTGTCCCTTTTCAGTTGTTTCAAAGTTAGTATTATGTTTCCTTGTGTTGAAGTCATTTCCAGTGTAATCGTGTCATGTCATCAATTTTCTCTTTCAGTCTGTAGTCATCAGTTTAGATGTCAACTTCAATCTAATGAAATCATGTGGTGTTCATCTTATATAATCCACATTGTTTTTTTCATTATCTGCAACATTCAACTACAACATCTCGTGATCAGGTTCAGGAATTTTCCCTGCTTCATCTAACATGTACAAAGGGATTTCATAACCATTGGTTAACTGACCATTGAATTGCCATATCTTGTGCCTCTTGCACAAATGATAAAATTCTATGACTTTGACAAAATCATAAGTACAAGACTCTTAACATTTTTATTGCTCCCGCACTAGCTCTCTGCATTTGCCATGTTCATTATCGTTCATGATGTTCATCCTATCAGGAAATGTAAAGTCAAGAGGAAATATGTAATTACTAATATTAATTCCAGCAGATTATAGCCTTTTCATTTATTTAACCCTTAGGTCTTCATTATACAAAGAAGTTGAGGTCAATCATAAAATTATCAATGAATCATATTAATATATCACATTAAAGCTTCCACCATATTCTAATACTCCATATTCTAACTGAAGACATAAGTCTTTTCCGCATATGTTTTAATCTCCACCATAAATGGACCTGACATCATATAGTCCTATATAAATTACAACAATACAAGCATTTTGATTTTCCCGTAACCATAGAAAAATTTTACAATGTTGAATTTGGTACAATGAACTGTAAATCAATTCCTTTGTGTGATCACAAGAAATATTTCAACAAGTTGTTCCATCATCACAAGGAATGGTTCAATCATGACCATGTAAGGAACTAATAAAAAAGGGTTCCATCATTAGCTCAAACTACTGCCTTCAACCAACTAAATAAATTGAACAATACATGAACCAAAATCTAAAAGTTCCACATTGACCATGATGAGGTCATGTTTTTCTCATCTTTCATCCTCAAATAAATATTTGAAGCTGTCATATTTACCAAAAGATGCCAGCTGAGTTGTCCTTATCACTAGCTTTGGTTCTCCCGCATAAAGTAGCAGAGAAGCAACCATGTTCCATTGAATGAGTAGCTATCTTCAACATATAGGACATAAGTCTAACGGGTATTTTCATGTTAGGAGGATGAACATTAATCCTTTATTGTCTTTCTTATGAGAAGATATAGTTCAACCGGAATGCAATGTCTACACATTACAAAACATCCATTTTGCTTATGCAATCAGTACATGCTGCAGCAACTCCTCTTACCAGCAATTCATGTGGTTATATGCTCATAAGATTTGATTTTCTGAAAACATTTTCCTACTTAGTATCATTTTCATTTCTTCTGCTTATCATCTCATCTTTCTTATTGAATCTATTTTTTATCCAGTTGAAGATGCCCATACACAGACTTCTACATTCTTTTCTCCACCAAACGTGAATGTTGGATCTGGGCTGCTAAATACACTTGACGCTATTGAAGACATCAGCAATATGTCTTCCACCTTACCAAATGCTTCCAACCATGGTATACTTGCAAGTTACCCTTCTTTAAACTTTCAAATTATATTGTGTCTGTTCCTTACAAGTTCTTTGACATTGAAAAAAAGTATACCTTTACTGACAGACAGTATGTAATAGTTTTTTCCCTGTTTGGTCAAATCAACCTACAAAGTATGATAAAAATCTAACATTTATGCTAATAACATATATCTTATGTAGGAAATGTTGAGATTGGAAGTAGTTCTACTCAAAAACCTATTTCATCTGCAACAAAAAATAACCATACGCAGCCATCAGCAATTTTCAGTCATCAACCAAGCAAGAAACTCTGAAGGAATCGACTATCGAGATCATCATTACAAGACATTAGAAACATTTCAGCCAACTTATGTCACCAATTTGATGGAGCTAAAGGTATCTACTTTCTTAAGTCATCCAATTCAGAAGTTAACTTTGAAATACTCATATTCCAGTATCAAATGATAACCAAAATTCTTTAATTGTCATGTCTCAGAATCTGAACACACTCTAAAGGTTCAGCCTTTCATCCGTAAGAGTGGTAGATGGAGAGGTTTAGAAAATGAAAATCATGCCCCAAGAAAGACAAGAAAAAGAATACAATCAACAACAGAGCATTGTTAGTATAGACTACAAGCATTGTCATTCAAATTCTTTTCATTCAGATTACATTAGAGTTATTCCATATGATTTAACTGCTATTAGTAACAATATTCAATGTATGTTCATTTTTTGTCATAGTCCCCAGTGTTGACAGTGTTCTTTCTTCGGAGAATACAATAATTCAGAACAACACTCACTTGGCTGATGGGGAAAAATCGCCACAAACAAATTGTGGTACATGTTTGAAGTTTATCACCATATGTATAATGTGCACATTGTTATATGAGGTTATTGACAAAATGTTAAAGCATGTATATGTTTCTGTATATTATTACATTAAATCATTGATGGTCACCTATCCTGAACAACGCCACCTATAATTCAATCATTAAAGTATACATATATGCATTTTAGTTTGGGTTTCATAAATCATTCAAATGTCGGGCTTTTTAATGTCCACCCTGTGCTTTATTTTTAGTTACGTTATTTATCCTTTTCTTATTATAACAACAATGACCATATAGTTGATGTTTTTTTTAAATATTAAGGCATCCCACAAGAAACACATTATAGAGACATTGAGTTTCAAATTGATGTTAATCATAGTGATGATGATAGCAGTGCTGATGTTGATCCAGGTGACGATGAAGGTACCGACTTATTTATATTAAACGCATAGAGTTACCGGTTTAGATAGATATTATTAACATTAAAATATGATATTAACATTACTGTTGGAATTGCAATGAATTTTTTGCATTTTTTGAAGGTTCCCACCAGCCTACTTTAACAACACTCAATTCAAGAAGGGATAATTCACAAGAGTTTGAAGGTAATAGACATACAAATGTTATGAGTAATATAAGTTTTTGGAAACATCAGTTTAATTCAACATCTTATTACTCTTGAACTACACTTTGACAGGATATCTTGATGAAGGAGATCCAATTTATGAATGTAAATTTTGTGGAGCTCTACTATGGTATAATGAAAGGATTCGGAAAGACAAAAATCAAAGAGAAGTTAATTTATTTTCTCTCTGCTGTTTGAAAGGCAAAGTGGTATTGCCATCTATGCAAAGTCCTCCCGCACTATTTGAAAAGTTGTTCTTCGATAAGAAATCAGCTGACTCAAAGAACTTCCATGACAATATCAGACAATATAACAACATGTTTTCATTCACTTCCATGGGAGGGAAAATTGATCATTCGAAGAACAATGGTGGTGGACCTTACTCATTTATCATGTCTGGCATGAATTATCACAATATTGGTAGTTTATTACCACCTGAAGGCTCTAGACCAGTATACTTACAATTATACATTTTTGACACAGAAAATGAAGTTTATAATAGAATTTCTGCTGTTAGGTATATTCAATTGACCTTTATCTCAGCCATCTATTTCTTATCCTCTCTCAATCATACATCCATTATATGATAATTGCATACTGACTAGCAACTTCTCAAGTATTGCAGTAAATTTTAGACTCAGTCCTCTATAGATCCAATCATTGTTGAACAAATCAAACAACAATTGAATGAAGTTAATCCCTTCGTTCACCAATACCGACTAGCGTCATCAATGCTATGTAGTCCCAATCCTCTCCCATTGAAGTTGTGTTTACTAGGCAAAAGACAAACTAATAGACGTACTTATAACATGCCCACTGCTTCTGAGGTTGCGGCATTAGTTGTTGGTGATATAGATGTGACTTTTAATGTTCGAGACATCATTGTGCATAAGCATTCAGGCAAACCACAGAGGATCAATGAATTGCATGCATCATACCTTCCACTTCAATATCCTATTCTATTTCCTTTTGGTCAAGATGGTTACAGGGATGATATTGAACACAGAAAGGAAACACTACTGTCTACAAAGACAAAGAAAAGGCTTAGTTTGTGAGAGTTCTTTGGTTATAGGTTAATGACTAGAGCTCATGAGAGGTCAACTCTTTTGCATGCTTCTAGACTACTCCAATAGTTCATAGTGGACGGTTATACAATGATTGAATCATAAAGATTGTTCTGGGTTAGAACACACCAGAAGGAATTAAGGGCCGATTTGTATCAGGGATTATTAGATGCAGTTATTAGAGCAGAAAGGAACGCTGCATCCACTGGTAAGAGGATTATACTCCCTTCATCATTCACAGGAGGAGCAAGATACATGATACAAAATTATCAAGATGCTATGGCAATATGCAAATTAGAAGGATATCCTGATCTGTTCCTAACTTTCACATGTAATCCTGCTTGGCCTAAAATCCAGAGATTCTGTGAAAAACATTTGTTGAAGCCATGTGATCATCCAGACATTTTGTCTAGGATGTTCAAGCTCAAGCTAGATAGACTGATAATGGTTTTGAAGGAAAAATTTTTTTTTGGAACTATCCAAGTAGGTTAGAATGTGTATTACACACCACAACATATTTGAATATAAATAAATGCACAATATATTTATATATATATCCATGGCTATACACTTACTATCTCCCAGTTGATTGTTACTAATTAGGCTCTACACTTTTTTTTGCAGAAATATATACCATTGAGTTTCAGAAAAGGGGGCTACCACATGCTCATATACTACTCTTCCTTGATACAAAACACAAGATAAAAGATCCCGAATCCATTGATAAGGCAATTTGTGCGGAAATACCAGACAAGACGACAGACACTGTTATGTACAATTTGGTTAAGAAGTACATGATGCATGGTGTAATACCCCGAATTTTGAGATTCGAGGCTAGAGAATAAGCCTGAGATTAGTGGATTGCTAAGCCCCGATTTAGCAAGATCCCAAATTGTGATAAAGGGTTAATGACTCCAAAAGTGGATGTCATTAGTGATAAATGAACCCTTTTGGAAATTATGGTGTGATTTGGCACCCGATGTGATTCGTATGTGCTCTGAGCAGCGCCGAAACCCTGTATTTAAGTTCAATTATGGATTAACCTCTAAATTGACTTAGAATAGAAGGGAGGGCGCATTGTGAAAGAAAATGAATGAGAAAATGTATTTGGTGGTGATTCAAGAGGAATTGCCGTAATCAGGGGCAAAACGGTAAAGTTACCGACCAATTGGTCAGTTACCGAAGAGGAAACTCATTGGTAACTTCAAGATCAATGGTTAGGATTGATTTTTTTTGCAAGAGATCAAAAGGTGGAATCATGTGTGCATGTGCCTATGTGAGCTCATGGAGGATGATTGCAAGATCATGACACATGGCACTTTTTGGACCCTTGGATCAAGTCAAATGTTCAAAGCTTGCTTTTTCTCTTCCCTCTCACTTTTTAGTCGGTTGTGGCATCCCAAAAACTGAACATCATCTTCATCATTTTCATCTTCATACCTCTCTCTCTTGTTCTTCATTTCGCCTAGCTCAAGGAAGAAAGAGAAAGAAACAAGGTAAGTTTTGGCTTATGTAATATCCTCTAATGCTAAAACACCTTTCTATAATGTTGTTCATAGTGATGAGAGCTTCATCTTTATGGTTTTAGATTCTTGATTGGTGGTGTTTGATAGCTTGAGGAAAATTGGAAGTATAAAGAATCAAGGAATTGATTTGGGAAAGAGGAAGAGGTGAGTATTTGAAGCCTTTTGATCTAAGTTTTGTGACTTTTGGTTAAGTATTGTGATTTGTGAATTTTGCCCTGATTTTATGGTATTTTCGTGTGGAATGTGAATGGTGGAATTGGATGTTGTTTTGTGTAGAAAATGGTGTCATGTTGTGGTATTTAATCATTGGAATTGGTTTGAATTGGATTGGACACAATGGTTGCAAAACTGGAAATTCTGTCCAGTGAGAATTCTGTCTGGGCAGTCTGTTTGTGTTGCCGTTTTGAATGGGCAAATGATGTTAGAAAATTCTGAACATTTCCAGTCTTGAATTTCACATCCCAAGCTTCAAAATGGACATATAAATTGTGTCATTTCGTTTTTTGAACTGGGATTTATGTTTGTCCAAAGTTTGAGGATGAAACTGGATTCTGTTTTGGAGCAATGTTGGATTTTGTGTAAATCTGGATTTGTGTGGTGATTTCTGGTAATGAGACATATTTTTCCCATAAAGGGGACTTGAATTTATTTCAATGGGCTTTGGAATCACCTTGTTTCAAGTTTTCTAGAGCAAGTTATGAATTTTTGAAGTTTCCTTGGCTGCAGCCAAAATTCTGGCTCCAGCGCAAAACTTTCTGTGTGTGTCCTGGCCGCAGCCAGAAATTCTTGGCTGCAGCCAAAATGTTTCTGTGACGTCTTTAGCCATTTTTGGCTGCAGCCAAAGAATTCTTGGCTGCAGCCAGAACCCAATTTTCAGCAATTTGTGATTTTGAAAGGTGATTTCCAACCTAGTACGTCCCAATCCTTTAGGCTTTCGTTGAGCTTATTTTAGCCACCTAAAGGGTGTGAATGGTAACCAACTTTAAGTGATATAAAAGTAAGGGTTTGGAATTGAGATTGACCCTATATCCTTGATTTGGTTTATAGGGTTCAGTATTCGTTTGGATCGCGAGTAAGCAGAGCTGGAGCATACGTGGAAAGAAAAGGGTAGGGAACTTACCTCTTTTGCATGCTTTGATATTTGTGTTTGTGTTTTGATGCATGTATTGCTTTGCTGGATTATGTGAAACATGTATGAATGATTGTAGCTCTGTTTCTAGTTATGCTATAGCCATGAGTATGTTGTTGAAACATTGAGCACGCAGATATGTTATTGTGTGAACATGAGTTTTGTATTGCAAGCATGTCATGCATTAAACACATATCATACATGCATATAGGTATCTGTTTCCTACTGAGATTCTCTCGAATCTCACCCTCCCATACCAACATTTTAGACAGGGTAGGTGGATCGAGGATGGAGGCAAGCAACCAGGGGCGACGAGGCTTCCTTCGGGATATTTGAGTTGGTAGTTGGTTATCATAGTTGGGAGTATTATGTATATTTGGATTTAGATTTGGATATGTATGGATTGGAATATGTTTGGATATGATATTTGTAGATGTATTTGAGAGGATTTGTGTAATCCCCATGTTGAAATTGTAAAGGGCGAATGTGCCCTATGAATTCTATGTAAAGGTATGAACCCGGGGGTTGCCGGGAAGTTATTGTTGTACACTCTGATATTTGTATAAATGTGATATTCCGCGTAATGTAATTGTATTCGAAATTGAATATGAGACCAGGTAAATTATATTTCGAAAGTTATTTGTGAAAACCCTGTCGTGAAGATGGGATTTTAAATAAGTTTTGTTTCCTATTGGTCTCTATTTCATTTTAATCGTGTATTTCGGATATTAATTACAGCAGGGGGTTACACATGGACCATGTGGAACAAGTTACCCGAAGTCTCCCTATATGAAAGATAAGAAGTGTACCAAATATTTTCCAAAGCAGTTCAATAATGCTACATCAGTTGATGATGACGGGTATCCCACATATAGACGGAGGGATGATGGAAGAACAATTGAGGTGAAGGGAATTCCTTTAGACAACCGGTATGTTGTTCCCTATAATCCTAAACTATTGAAGATGTTTCATGCACATATTAATATTGAGAAATACAACCACTCTACTGCTATCAAGTACTTGTTCAAATATATTAGTAAAGCTTATGAAATACAACAGTATTATGATTGTAGATATGTATCTGCTTGTGAAGCTGCATGGCGCATATTTGGTTTTCCTATTCATCACAGGAGTCCTTCAGTTGAAAGATTGAGTTTTCATCTACCAAATCAACAGTACGTCATATATGGACATACCGATAATGTGACTGAGCTTTTGGATAAGCTAAGGGTTTGTGAATCTCAATTCCTTGCTTGGATGAAAAAAATGATGATGATGATGACTTTGCAAGGACTTTGTCTTATATTGAGTTTCCAAAGCATTATGTCTATGATATAAGCAAAAGAGAATGGAAACGTAGACAAAGAGGAAATTCAGTTGGTAGGATTACCCATGTATCCCCCTCCTCAGGCGAATTATATTATTTACGTGTTCTACTCACGCAAGTTACAGGTCCACGTTCATTTGATGAGATCAAAACTATTGATGGTGCTGTCTATAATACATTTAGAGATGCATGTTTTGCACGTGGCCTGCTAGACGACGATAGAGAATTTGTTGCAGCAATCAAAGAAGCTTCATTATGGGCATCAGGTGCATCACTACGGAAAATTTTTGTCAGTATGATGCTATGTTCGTCTCTACGTCGTCCTGAGTTTGTTTGGCAAGAGACCTCAACAACATTATCAAAAGATTTACTATACATTCCTAGGAATGATCCAATGTCATCAAGTAAGTTTACTTAACATGATCACTTTTATTAAAATATTTTGCACCTTTATTAAGAAGTCTATATACTCTGAATATGCAACGTGCTAATTTTTTAGTTCTAACATGTAGGTGTCACTATATCTTCATTTGAAAAGGAGCAAATGGCATTAAAGGAGATAGATTCATTGTTACGTGAGAATGGAAAGAGTCTTTTGGACTTCCCTCATATGCCATTACCTGAAGACATCAATGAAATTGACACTTCCAATCACCTGATATTGCAAGAGTTGAGCTATGATAGAAATGCGTTAACTATACAGGCAGAGGAACTTGTCAAATCCTTAAATACTGAGCAAAAACATATTTTTGATATGGTTATTGCAGCTTTGGACAAGAGCCATACAGGTTTCTTCTTTGTTTATGGATATGGTGGAACAGGGAAAACATTCTTGTGGAATGCATTATCTTCGTCCCTTAGAGCTGTTGGAGATATTGTACTGACTGTTGCATCTAGCGGAATTGCAGCGACTTTGCTCCCTTCGGGTAGGACAACACATTCTAGATTTGCAATTCCAATTCAAATTACTGAATCTTCAGTATGTTCAATAAATCAAAATTCTCCTTTAGCAAATCTCATCCAATGCACAAAATTGATTATTTGGGATGAGGCTCCAATGGTTCAGCATTTTTGTCTTGAGGCATTTGACACCTTTCTTAGGGATATTATGCACTGTGATAGGCCCTTTGGCGGAAAGTGTATTGTTATGGGACGTGATTTTCGTCAGATATTACCAGTCATCCCAAAAGGAACAAGAGGAACTATTGTAAATGCCTGCATTAATTCTTCACATCTTTGGGATCATTGCACTATTGTTTATCTCACAAAAAATATGCGATTGAATTCTTCATCATCAACCTCTGACAATGTCAAGTTGGCATGGTTCTCACAGTGGTTATTAGATGTGGGGGATGGGAAAGTAGGCAACTCACAAGATGGTATTGCTGAAATTGAAATCCCAGATGAATTGTTGATAACAAATTGTCATGATCTAGTTGCTTCAATTGTTGAAACAACCTATCATAACATCTTCAACCATTTGCATTCGAATGAATATTTCAATGATAGAGCAATCCTAGTACCAACAATAAAAATGGTGAATCGAATAAATGACCATTTATGTTCCTTTTTGCCAGGGGATGCTCATGAATTCTATAGCTGTGATTCCGTTTGTAAATCTGATGAAGATGCTGATGGATTTGACAACTTGTACACGATTGAGTTCCTTAACACGATCAACAGCTCTAGTTTACCTCCACATAAGCTAACATTGAAAGTTTGAGCACCTATTATGCTGCTAAGGAATATTGATCAATCATCTGGATTATGCAACGGAACTCGCCTTCGTATAACTCAGGTGGGGAGGTCTGTTATTGAGGCAATCACTTTAAATGAGTCACATCCAAATAATAAGGTCCTAATTTATAGAATGGATATGAATCCTTCAGAAAGTCGATGGCCATTCCGCATGCAACGGAGACAATTTCCAATAACCCTGTCATTTGCTATGACTATCAACAAAAGTCAAGGGCAATCTCTAAGACATGTTGGCTTGTATCTGTGCAAGCCAGTTTTTACACATGGACAGTTATATATGGCATTGTCCAGAGTTAAAAGTATGGAAGGTTTGAAGATAGTAGTTGGTGATAATGAAAGTGCGGACAAGAAGACCACAAGGAATGTTGTGTATCAAGAAGTATTTCGAAATGTTAAGTAATCATTGAATGTATATTAATATTGAAACGTTTATACATTATTAGCATGTTGTCATAACTTATGGAAGATGTAATACAAACAAGATACTGCTTTATGCTTTAAAAAGAGATTGCATGAATGGTTGATAAGTTGCAAAAGTACAAGCACCCATACAACGCACGGGGGAGCACAAGCTAGTTCATGAAATATTACAAAATACAAGTAAGATGCAATTATTGACTATCGATGCAATTAATAACCTAACTGAGAGTTACTAAATCTAATGTTCCAACTGAAAATGCTCTAATCAATATGAATGAAAGTGAGACATGCCTGAAGCACGAGAAACCATTCGTTTCCAAATATAAATATTATAGATAAAGAGGAGCATGTAATAAGATGATCATATTAAGGAGGCAGGTACTCCAGAAGAGTTCCAAGACATAACTAATTGCAAGAATCTTAAAAGAGGTTCAGGTATCTGAAAGCAATAAAAGATCTCAATGAATTATATCGTAGGACAAATGGAATTGAAAAGATTAAGTTATCGACAACGGCCTTGATAATTGTTTCACATGATCAGGTGAGGATCTTATGCATAAATCTGGCTTGCAAGGTAGACAAAATGGTGATTGATTAAAAGAAAAAGTAAAAGAGAAAAGACACAATGAAAATATGATTACATTATTTCAATGTGAAAATTATGGACATGCAGTTCTAACATCTAAAATATGAAATATATAAACATTTAAATGAAAATAAATATTTTAACAAGGGCTAATGAAGACTATGATGAGGTATATTATTTTGTGGTGGATGTAATAATTTTGCTTATATTACTATTTTAGCAGCATATGTGCAACATCCTGAATTTCGGTCACTAAAATTCCTTATATTCAAGGGAATAAAATGGTGAATATTCATGAACTTGAAATTTTAGAAATTTATAAATTTCCATTTTCATGAAGCTTGGATTATAATAAATTATGGAGTTAATTCTTGGGTTCTCTAAAAAGCCCAATATTGAGGGCCAAAGTAAAGGAATACAAGAAAATAATATTTAGCCTAATATTAATGTTAATTTTGGTCATACGAATTAAATAGTTAATAAAGTGGTTAGGAATAGAAAAAAGTAAGTCTGCGGAGTCAAAATTGAAAACCCCCAAATTTCCCCGAAAAAATCCTGGGTTTCAGCCATGTCCAATTTAGGATGTTAGTACTAGATTTTTGATGTTTTGATGAATCCAATGAGTTTAGAAGGGAACATTAGGTGGGGTTACAGTTGAACACTTTTTCAGAAAAGTTTTAAAAAACATAATGACCAAAATGCCCCTAAAACCCTAAAGTAGGGGCTTCCAAAGGTATTCTGGTCTTTTGGCAGTGAATTTGATAATTTTGAGGCTAGAAATGGATTCTTTGGGCAAAAATAAGTCAGAATAGCTCAGATCAAAATTTCAGAAAAAGTATGATCGACCGGGTACAGCAGGGCCAGGCCGGATCCCCGGGGTAATTCTGTAAAATTTTTACAATAGAATCATATAACCACTAAAAATATTAGACATTCCTAGAATAGTACATGAATGGGTTTGAACCTAATTCTTGTACATTTGACATTTTATGACCAAATTGAGAATTTGAATCGCTGAGACGTATATTGAGGAACGTTTTACGAGGTGAAAGGGGTTAAGGTATTAACTATAATCTCTCATACACTATGTAATTGTTGATATGTTGTATGTTGTATTCTGTCATATGAACATGGTGCTTTAGGTATGTTACCTAGCTGTGGTACGCCTGGAGTACATTGCCTAACTATGGTTAGGGGCCCAACTAAGGTATATGTAAGGGATACAAACAACGATTTGGCCTTGAGTTTTGTGTATACACACGTATTGCTATGAATTTTCATTTTATATTATATGGTGCATTGCATATTTAATTCTCGTATTTTATATCTTTGGTTATATGTTACTACTGGGATTTCTCAGAATCTCATTCTTTTTTCAAAAATGATAATGTGCCAGCCGGAACCAATGGATCCAAAGGCAAGTTGGTAGACATGGAGAAATGATGCTGCGGATCCTGAGGCAAAGATAATGGTTATGTATTTAGTCTTATTTTGGGCAATTTGTATACATATGTGAATATCATCAAACCCCAAGAGGAAGACCGATAATGTAATTAAGTACCTTGTGAAAATATATCAGTATATTTACGCTATTCTTGTGTTACACACTAAACTACGTGCAAGCACTCTGAAAAATATGAAAATAAGATAAGGGTATGACAATATAAAAATAAAATTTTGTGTCTATTTTATATTACTCCCTCTGGTCTTATTTATAAGCAATTTTCCTCTTAATTGCGTAAAACGAACTGGTAGTTAAAAGTTATAAGTGTGTAAAAAATGCCGTATTTTTTTCCATATATACCCCTATTTATGAAAAGAGTGTAGGAGAGAGAATAGATAAAAAGTATGAGAGATAATGAGTATAAGATATGAGAGAGAATGAATATTTAATAAGGGTAAATTAGGAAAAAGAAGCTTACATTTTCAGACAAAAAGTGAAAGTTGCTTATAAAAGGGACCAACCCTATAAGAGAGAAAGTTGCTTATAAATAGGACTGGAGGAAGTATTATATAGAGCTTATACATACGGCTCATTAAACAGTAAAGTTTAAACGAGAATCTTTGAAGAATCCAAATGCCAGAAGCATGTTCAAAAAAAGAAAAAGAAAAAGCATTCAATATACAAAATGCTACATGATTAAAATAATTTCAGTATATATATAATTGATTGAAAAAGTATATTGAATTTAATGGTTTAGAAGAACTATATATTTTATGAATATTTACATCTTGCTAATATTGGATTTTATAACGCCCTTATCTTATCTCCATATTTTTCAGAGTACTTGAGCGCAATTTGGTGAGAAACACAGAATTAGCGTAAATATACTGATATATTGATACATGATACTTGATTACATTATGGGGTCTCCCCGTAGGGTTTGATAATATATACAATTTTAGTTCAGAAATATCAAAATAAACAATTATAACGAACAGCTCCATCTTCTTGACCCGGATACCTCAGTTGTCGATATTTACTATCTTGTCCCTAGAGCCACTAGCTTCTGCTGGTGCAAACTTTTTACATTCATGGGAAGGGTGAGATTCGAGAGAATCTCAGTAGTAACATACAACTAATCATATAAAATGCAATAATTAAATGCAATGCACCATATAGTGTAAAATAAAAATCCATACTTTATCTTATGTGTGCACATTACTCAAGGCTAAATGACTGTTTGGATCCCCTACTTGTCCATGTACTTCAGTTGGGCTCAAGACCACAGATTGGGCATAATTCGATGTGCTTGTAGGCATTATAATTTGGTGTGCCCGTAGGCACTATGTTCATATCACAGAATATAGTAGCATACAATATATCAACATTCACATAGTGTATGTGAGATAGAGTTTCTACCTGAAATAGCCCTTCCTGTCTAATCATCTAACTGTCTTGATCCAGCTCGGCCACAACTGTCCGGTCTTAAAATTCTAAGTTTTCAAGAATTAGGTTAGTAGTCATTCATGTATCACTTTAGACTCTTCCAAATTACTTTTGTTGGTTATATTAGTCTACAATTGTAAAATTACTAAAATGCCCCTAGGGACTTGGTCTAAGTCCCCTGTTTACCCGATCCGATTGTATTTTTTCAAAAATTATGACTCGAGCTATTCTTAAGTAATTTCAGCCAAGGAATCTATTTTTAATCTTAGTTTTCTCAAAATCACCTGCCAAATTGCATATTTGCCCTTGACAGCTCCTATTTAGGGTTTTAGGGCTATTTTTACAATTTCACATTATAGGGTTTTTCTCACAAAGTGATCAACACCAACCTTATACAATTTTTCATTCTAAACCCAATGGAATTATCAAAAACACCAAAATCTAGTCCAAACACCTCCAAATTAGGTTTGGGCGAAATCTGAAATTATTTGGAAAAAAATTGGGAATTCATGTTCTATTCCATAAAACACATTCTTTTCATGCCTAATCATTTGTTTAACCACTTAAACACCTTTTGAATATGATTTGTAGAAATTTGGGCAACATAACCCCTTAGAGTTTCAACATCCAAACTTTACAAAATCATCAACCAAACCACAAATAAAGTCAAGAACCACAACAACAACATCAATACACCAAAGGGAATGAGATTCTTGAAGTTACCTCTTGATTCTCCTCTTTCTCTCTCTAGGCGTCCTCCTTCTCTCTCTATCTCTCTCTCTTTCCTTGATGTCTTACTTGCAACACATGATTTTTATGAAGAACAAGAGCTTAGAAGAAAAATTACACAAGATAGAAGGCATAATCACAAGACTTACCTTGGATTTTGCCTCTTGTGTTCTCTATGACCTAAGCTCTCCTCTCTCTCTCTCTTCCTTGGTGAATGATGAAAATGAAGAAGGAAGGAAAGAGATGAAGTGTTTTAAAACATCTCTACATCTCTTTTAGGATATTATATTTTAAGGGGTTTATGACATGTGGTTTTTGTTTGGCTTTATCCCTTCCTAATTATGCCATAACTTCTCATTGATCTTGAACCAATTCTCCTTCCTCCTTGTTAGCTCAAAAAGACACCACTTAGGGTCCAAGTTACACCAATTGGGCTTCATCTAATTACCGTAATCAATTGTACCAAATATTATAGTTTATGCTAATTCAACATGTGCTCATATCCTTAATCAATTATTATTCAATCCCTTACTTAAGATGATAACACTTGGCACAATTTGTATTCAAGTAAATATTTTCCCTCTCCTTTAATATTTGGTAGCAAATATCCACCAATAAAGGGAAAATATGGGATTTTACTTTATTCCACAATCTACACATTTGTCATTACATCTTTTTCCCAAATTTGCAATAGTTGGCACTTCTGGTAGATTTTTCACTGAATTTTGAAAAATCATAACTTTATTTTTAGAAACTCAATTCGAGTAATTCTAAAGCCTATGAAACCTGTATTGAGTCTAATTTCAAGAAAAAATATAGCCTTTAACCAACTGAAAGCTCACAATTCCCAGAATTTAAATCTTTAGATGCTGTCCCAGAAAATAGCTAATTTCACTAGGTAAACTTAAAAAATTCATAACTCTTAGTGTATATGTCCAAATAATTCCCATAACCTATCAAATTAAAGCTTAGGATGTCTACTTTCATCTTGTAAAGTGTTACAATTTTTGGACATCATTTTCCTATTTAAATATATGCTATAAAAAGACTGCCACACTGGAAAAATACATTGGCAACAAATCCTTATTCCGTGGCTTCTTGCTAAACTGGGGCTTAGCAGTCCACTTGATTCAGGCTTATGCTCAGGCCTCTAATTCTAAAGTTCGGGATATTACACATTTATTATGTTTTGTTAGTAAAATTAAGTTTTTACAGGTATACTATGGATACTATGAAATTGGGGTTTGATGTGATAATTCCATGAAACTATTAATTATATGGGATCATTTTGTTTGAAATAAATTGAATATGTGGATGCAATATATATCATGGTTATTTTTAGAATAACTTTTCTTTTGTTACTTTTTTTTCCACAATGCACAAGACAAGTGGCTATATTAATAATTTATCATCTCTAGAAGATATTTTAGAGGGATATATTAGAGGGCTACATTTTAGCATAACATTTAGTGACAATACATCATTTATAGGTTGGCGGCTAAAATAAAGATATGCTCGAAAATACATTGAAAGTGATGTTGTAATTAGAAGGAGTAAAACTGATATTGTGATCAAGTAGAGTAAATACAACATTATCATCAGGGGGAGTAAAGACTATATTGTACTCTTTTCTTTAACTAAGGTTTTGTCCCATTGGATTTTTTGGTAAGGTTTTTAACGAGGCAGCTTCAATATGTATTATATACTCTTTTTCCTATTGGGTTTATCCTAGTAATGTTTTAATGAGCCATAATATGTGTTATGGACATTCAAGGGGGAGTGTTGTAAATATTGCATGAGTAAATGTCCATAACCCCTCACTCTTAGGATTCCATTTTGTGATTAATAGCAATAACCTCCAATGGTTTCATATTGTCTCATAATGTAGATTAATTCCCATATTTATGACATTGTAACTCTTGGAAGGTTTGAGGCCTATAAATAGAAGCTCGACACAAAAAGTTAGATAGATGTACATGGAAATGCTTTATGAATGAGAGTTCTTCTTCACTCTTCATCTCTATAATTGTCTCTTGTCTTTCTTTATCGCCATCCCATCTCTTTATTTTCCTTAGTTTTATAACATTGTATTTATACATATGGGGTCATATGAGCAAATATCATAAATCCCCTCTGTATTTTTTTTTAAAACTTTTAAAAATATTGCGTTTTCTTTGTATGAATTATATTTATGCACTTTATTATCTCCATGTATGCATGTATGTGGGGAATTATGTGAGGAAATATTTCAAACCCTCTTTGTAGATTTTTTTAATTAATCTTTCTTTATATGACTTTTGTTTATGCACATATAGCTATTTTCTTGCCACTAGTATAGTTAGCAATTTGGATCAAAAAATTCTGATAGATATTAATTTAACTTTAACAAAGTTTGATTGTCTATGTAGCATCCAAAATTTGGAAAATATGGAGCCGCCACCAAAATTTTAAAACAATGATAATTTGGGAAACCTTTTTTGAAAAATGAAAACTAAATAGGGTTCGGGAGCCAATTGTGTATAGGAAAGGTGTTAGATACCCCACAACATTCTCTCATAAGAACGGTTTCCCTAAGTCAATTATTTAAAGATGAATATGGCTTTTAATTTATTATAATTACTCACAAAGAGATAAAAAATAATATTTACAAAAAGAAATAAAGTGAAACTAATAAAAAAATATTCTTTATTTACAAAAGAAAAATAAGGAAAGAAATATATTTCTTTACAAAGTTGGACTTAACCTAGGAAACGAGTCTAGGGCCTACGTACCCTTTAGAGGGATCAAAGCTCTCGTAATTTGAGGGGTAAAAAGGCGATTCACTTGATTCATATTTTTTAGAAAAAATGTTTATTTAATTTATTTGAGAAAAATATGTTTTGTTTTTGTTTTTTTTTTATTTTTTTAAAAAACATTTTCCTTATTTTCTCATATGGAACCAAATTCGTTTATTTTAAAAAAAAAAGGAACCTCCTTTTTTTTTTGAAAATTTTTATTTACAAAAGGAAAAGAAAAACAAAAGTTCATCAAGCCAACAAAGAAAAGCAAGGGCATAATCATCATATTAATAAGGAGGTCTAGGATTAAGATCAAACCTCACACACATGCACATCATACAAAATAATTTCAAGAAGTGACAAGCACATACCTTGCATCCAAACGTGATGAAATGCAATATATTATTAGAATATCCATTTGAGTCTACCGAACGTAAAGGAGACAACAAGAATTAACCATTAGGCATCTAGCAGCTTGAATGGAAGAAGACAATTACCTCTAGTCTTTTGGTGCTCATATGTCATGTGGTTGAGAGATGAATATCAAGACTAAAGGAAAGAAATAAATAGACAAGGAGGTGATTATATCATGCAAGGTGAGAGAGAAAAAGTCAAGCACCATCAAGAATAAAAAAAAATAGTTGCACAAAAAATTAAAGACATGCAACAAGCACGTATCTCTGATATCCATGTCTCAAGAAGCTTCTCACTTGCCTCCCTGCTCTCCTCAAAATTCTTATGTCTTTTCTCTCTCAATTTTTGTATGTCTTGCTTCAGTCCTTACTCCTCTATTTATAGTGTCAAGGTAGGGTTTTCTTCATAAATGCTCCTCTTTTTTTTGAATTTTTTTTTTTGTATTTAACGTTAATAAAACTTTCTAACTTGACCCAATTATCATCAATGAGAGATTTTTTTTTATTTTCAATTTTTATTATTTTTCCCACTAGTAATTTCCTAATTTAAACCTATCAACATAAATAAGAGATATTTTTTTATTTTCATTTTTATTTATTTTTTTACATTTTCCATGCAAGCAATTTCCTAATTTGAACCTATCAACATGAATGAGAGATTTTTTTTATTTTTTAATTTCTATTTTTTCCTCCTCTACAATGACTCCACACTAAGTTTACTAATCCATATATCAATCAACATTAATGAGATAAATTATTTTGAAATTTGTTGTCATTTATTACAATCTTCAATTTCAAAACAATCATAATTAATCATGATCATTTTTCAAATTTCAATTACAATTAAATCACCATCAATGTCATTTGCTTATTAATTTGGATGTGTCAGGATTAAGGAGGTTTTTTTTATTGTTTTTATTATTTTTGAGTTGGACCCCGATAAAATAGGGTGTTTATAGTTTCCCCTCTTTACTTGTTTTATAGCAAAGAAAAGTAAGATTCTCGCCAGAAAAGTAAGTAAAGATAAGAACACGTATTTTGTATGGCAAAAAAAAATAGGGCTTCTTGGAACCAGAAAGGGTTTGGACAAAATACAGTGTCTATTACCCTCTTTACTTGGTTTATAGGGAGAAGAATGCCGATAGAGCTAGATGATCACCTAGCATGGAAGTGAAATGATTAATTTCATAAGACTTTAGTAGGACGGAAAAGAATTATGCGAGCCATTATTAGACTTGAAAAAAAGTAGTGCCTACCAGGACAGGGCTTTCAAAGAATAGTGCCTGCCAATATAGGGCTTTGAAAGAATTGTGCCAACCGTTACTAGGCTTTAAGAGGTACCTACGGATACAGGGTTTTGAAGGAATAGTGCCGCCATTACAAGGCTTTTAAAGAATTATGTCAGCTATTATTAGGCTTTAGTAGTGCCTGCCGATACAGGGCTTTGAAAGGATGCCAGCTATTATTGGGCTTGAGAGTGCCTCCTGATACAGGGCTTTGAAAGGGTGACAGCCGATACAGGGCTTTGAAAGGTTCATAGTCGATACAGGGCTTTGAGGGTACTTGTAGATACAAAGCTTTGAAAGGGTACTAGCCGTTACTGGGCTTTAAGGGTGCTTGCAGATATAGGACTTTGAAAAGGTGCCAGCCTTTACTGGGCTATGAGGATGCCTGCTGATACAGGGCTTTAAAGGGGTGCCAGTCATTGCTGGGCTTTGAGTGCGCCTACTTCTACAAGGCTTAAAAAGGGTGCCAACGGTCACTGGGCTTTGAGAGTGATTGCCGCTATAGAGCTTTAAAAGGGTGTCACACGTCACTGGGCTTTGAAAGGGTAACAGCCGTTATTAGGCTTTGAGGGTGCATGCCAATATAGGACTTGAAAGGGTGCTAACTGTTACTGGCTTTAAGGGTGCCTACCGATACACAGTTTTGAAAGGGTGCAAGATGTTACTGGGCTTTGAGGGTGCCTGCCAATACACAGCTTTGAATGAATAGCGCCTGTCATTACATGGCTTTAAAAGAATTGTGCTAGCTGTTACTGGGTTTTGAGGATGCCTGTCGATACAGGGCTTTGAAAGGGGTGCTTGCCAGTACAAGGCTTGAAAGGGATTCCATGGACATATAATGCCCCTTGGAGTAGTCCTTATGATAATGCCAATAAAGATGATGACATTGATAATAAAGATGATAGTGATAAGATGATGATGAAATATTAATAATGATGTCGTGAGTGATGATAATGACGATGATAGTCATGATGTGACATTAAGCTTGTGATGCCCCACATAGTGAGGTTTTATATGATGATGAAAATATTGATGAAGATGAAGTTTTAATGAATAAGTCATAAATGGTGATGCCAATAGTAGTGATGGTGTAGCACTAATCACGCCTGACCCAAACATGCAATATGATAATGACACTAATGATAATGATGATGAAGCAGCCCTAATAGGGAAGTCATAGATGATTATGACAATAATGGTGGTGATGTGACACTAGGCACGTGGTGTCCCCAAACATGATAATGACACCAATGATGGCAATGATGATGAAGATGATGATGATGGCCATGATTACGAGGAGATTATGATAATGGTGAAAATCATCATAATGAAGGTGATGATATTGATAATGATGATGGTGGTGATGATAAAATCCCGATGAGGATGACAACAATAATGATGAGGAGAACGATGATGGCCATGGTAACGAGGAGAATATGATAATGGTGAAGATGATCATGATGAAGGTGATAACACTGATAATGATGGTGGCAGTGATGATGAAATCCTAATAAGGATGATGAACACAATGATAAAGATGAAGTGCTCGTGTAAATGATAGTAATAGTAGCGGTATCGTGACATTAATCATGTGGTGCCCCATATATACAGTATGTTAAATGATGACAATAGTAATGAGAAAATCCTAATAAGAATGATGATAATGATTATGCCAATGAAATGCTAATGAGGAGATGAGGAGGAGGAGGAGGAAGAGATGATGATGATGATAATGATAAGGAAATGATGAAATGAGGATGATAATGCTGAAATTGATGAAGAGCTAATAAGGATGATAATGATGATAAGGAGATGAAGATGATCATGATCATGATGATAATGGAAATTATGAAATGATGATGATGATGAAAATGATGAAAAGCTACCTGACCAATGATGTTGCCTCCTCTTCGGTCTCAGTTCTATGCAAAACCCCTTCATTTATTGGTACATGTAGGATGCCATTATATTTTGACCATTACGATTCTTGTTGAAAAGCTTTTAGGTTTGTCTCAATCTTAGCAAGAGCACATTTCAAGGCAATGCATGAAATAATATTAATAGAAGCCTCTTTGGTTAAAAAATTAATTCCAAATTTGCCCTATAATTTGTGAAATGGCATGCAATACATGTTAGGTAGGGTGAGGGTATGATTGATGCAAAGCCTAATACAAGAAAGGTTTTCCCAATTTGACAACATATTACAATTTTTCTTTGGGCATAACTTAGTGCAAACTCTTGATAAAAGAAAGGATTTTTGAGCAATAAGCCAAAATTTGAATATTCAACTTTCTTTCTTAGCTTATCTTAATTTGTGTGGCACATGGTTTTTTTGTCTATCTTCAACTTTATTGCTTGCATAGTCATTTTTTTTAAAAAAAAAATTTCATTTAACAATGTTAATGTTGTCTTGAGAAATAGATAGAGCAATAGAATTAAGGAGAAGCCCTAAATTCCAACTTGTTTCCCTTTATTGAAAGGCAAAGAATGAAGGTAATGCCCCAGAGGTAAAGTGAAAAAACTAGGAAAGGCTCACATGCCGCATTAGGAGTAATAAATGATTGAAATAGAAGAATTCCTTATATCTAAATGTTTGAGAAAAGGCCTCCAAGAATAACTCAAGAAACCTATTAAGGTGTTAACAACTAATCATGAAATCTCAGGAACTGAAATATAGAAGACAATGTCCAAGTTACAATAATAGATTATCAACATATATACCAATGAGTTGTCATCTAAATCATGTCACCCATCTCAAGTTAGCCACTTTCAAAGTAAAACATTTAACAAGAGTGCAATGCTCCAATGATTTCCCTCACCAAGTATAGTGTTTACTCTCACACTTAGTGTTTTGAAAGTTAGTGTTTGCTCCCTATATCTAAATCATCCAATACTTGTTCCATAAGTTTGGCAATAATCTAAGTTCTCCATCACTAAAAGAGTCATATACTAACATAGATCACAAGGACTTTCTATGTGGGCATGGGGTACAAACAAAGTGTAAAGAGAAGATGACAAATATCCAATTCTTATTCTTATGTAATTGTTCATCTTTTTTTATTTATTCTTCATTTTTTTTGCTCTAACTTTCACCAAAGCAACGTAACCCTTTCAGGCTTTCAACTTAGCGAACTTTTCTTCTTCTTCTTCTTCTCTTCTTTTTTAAAATATCCAAAAGAAAGCATCCTTACAACCATATTACGTTGACGGCTCAAAAATTGTAAGAATGTACACATACTCACTTAAACAAGAATATTGAGTGCTAAAAAAAAAGTACCCTGAATAAAAGGAAAATAGAAGATGAATGATATCTAAGGACCGAAATACATACTCATGATAACTAAGAGCAATAAGAACCAAACAAGCAAGTGTACACTCTAAAGGCTTTAAATAAAAAGAAGAATTGAAGCAAGCTCTTTCCATGTTTTTCTTGGTATTTGCCAATCTTTCTTTTGATTTTTTTTCTATTTTCTTTTTTTTTTTGTTGCTCTAACTTTTGCCTATACCGCCCTTTTGGATTTTCAACTTATCGAGCTTTTTGGCTTTTTTTTGCCTCTAACTTTTGCCTAAGCCGTCTTTACGGGTTTTCAACCTAGTAAGCTTCTTTTCTTTTCTTTTTTTCTCTTTTTCTTTCAACTATTCATTTTTTAACAAGATTTACCTCGAAGCCTTAACATTTTTCCAAGTGTATGCATGCTCTTCTGATCAGGAAGAGTGAGTCCTTTTAGAAAGTAAAACAAAACTTGAATAAGAGGTAAGGAACATATTTGTGGTTTCTGCATGCTAAGGATAGGAAAGGAATATCACACAGGCTCAAATGGTTATCATGCAAGAGTGGCTATTTGGCTTTATTTTTATTAAGGATGAAAATGAATGCCTTGGTCTTCTCTATATCAAGCAAATAAACGTCAAATCTGACTTCAAACAAGATACATGTCTAGTTCTAGACTGCGTAAAGGATAAGTGGTACACACATGAAAATGAAATCATCTTAATAGGTTCAAATCCTTACATGGCTTGTGTAATCATCATCACATTGCGTCCAAGTTAAACAATTTGCCCTTTAAAACTAGCCTCATCAACATGGGGTCAAGTCATTTTCAAAACTAAGCATCTCCAAAGTATGATATCACCTCTATACAAGCTACTTGTACATAACAAGTTTTTAGACCCTCAACAATCTCCTCTAATCAAGAATAATACTTTCAAAAAGTGAAAGAAGAGACAAAAATCTTACTCTTACATTAGGAATAAGGAACAACCATTTATATGAAGGAGGGATGACATGGATAAGGGTAAATGAAATCATTTTTAGGAAAGATATTCTATACAAGCATTATTAACTGAAGATATGACTGCATTGTTGCTTTCATCTTTATTTGCATGCTCATTTTTCCTCTTTTTGCTTCCTCCTTAATGATGTTTATTATATCCAAGGCACATATCAATGAAGCTAAAAGCCAATGAATGATGCAAGGATGCCTCATGAGACATAAAAGAGTGATGACATGTACTTCAAGTTTTAATATGGGAGATTGATATTGAGAAAAAGAACTCCACCTCCTTAAGAGATCCATTACCTCATAGGAAGAATGAAGTGCCCATTAACTTGCGAATAGCTCAGGCCATCATGCGGCTAAGGGTTTTAAAAATGATAACTATGTCCAAGGCCCATATCAAATGAAGCCAAAACGCCTATGAATGATGTAATGATGCCTTATGAGCCCTAAAAGGGTTATCTCTCATTGAGATATTTTCTAACATGATAGATATAATGAGCTCCTGGTCTTTTAGGGTCACAAACCCTTAGAGTAAGGTTGGATATCTAATGCATACATTGTCTTTGTAATATATCTATATGTGAAGTGATTCTAGATATATACTCAGGTGAAGCGATAATTAGCCGCTTAATCTTAAGGGTTTCCTTGATTATGCATGGATGATAAATAATATTGTTAATAATAAATAAATGCCCTCCAGTGTCCTATTTTAGGAATAACCCTAGGTTGAGGGATATCTACTCTAAGAAAGGCATGTATTAATTAATTAGGCAGGTCAATAATTTCTGCTATTATGTGCTATAGTTTCAAGATTGTTATAATTTTCATAGATAAAGGTCTCCTAACTACCCCCATCATAAAATTGAAGACCCCATTTGACAAAATTGACCTTCGGAGGGTTTTGAAAATCCCACAGGGATCAACCTTGCGAAATGAGTAACAGTTAGGATCAAGTTTTCACAGTAACCTTAGGGGGTGAAAAATAGTACAAAGTAAATCCACCATATTTATTTATGTCACATTTCGTGTGATAAGTTAACCTATACAATACCCGCATGACTTGATATGATAAAAACAACTGGGGTGGGGCTTTCCCTTTACACAGAGCACCATTATTTTGATTATTTATGTACATGGCTCATTTGGTAAAGTGGAATCACATATGTATTGGACACCATTGGGTCTATGCTCCAATTGGCGCAGTAGTGAGAAGAGTGTCCAATTCGCTCGGGGAACGTTGGATCCTTTTATGCTCAGACGCCTCATTATTTCTGCCCACCCATATTTCAGGAACTATTTGTGTCACTTTATTCACACTCTCCACGGTATAATCTGCTCCTTCACATTTTACACTCTTCCCAACCTTCATTTTATCAAATCAAATCCTCGTACATATTAATAACAAATAATATTGTGAATTAAATATTATCAAAATTAATTAATATGTATGATATGGGAAATTTACCAGAACTGTGTGGAGCCCCATTGCTTTTCCTGCTGCCACGTTGCGGACATTATCATCTAGAAATAGCTGCAAGCCACAAATTATCCATTTTGAATAAGAAAAGAAAAATTGAGGGGACCCATGCCTATCAAGCATTCTAGGTAATAAAATTCTTTTACTATATCCTGATCCAGCTTTTAAGAAATTAAAAGTCGCAGATATGATTATAATGGGAAGTGGTGTCTGGGATTGATGAATTTCTATCCACTTTAAAAAAAAAAAAAAGATGCAATTATAAAAACCCTTTTACCACTGGTTGGTAGATAGATAGATGGATTTGGACACGGGTAAAGAAAAGTTTATACTTTGTGAAAAAAGTATATAGAGTGGCTAAAATCTAATGTTCCCAAAACGGGTGAATCCCCGGGCCGGGAACCTATAATGTTAATTCTAAAGGACTTCAGAAACAAGTATGAAAGTTGAAAGTTCCTTAAAAGATTAAATTTTTCATGTAGAGGGTACTGTCAAAAGCTATCCCAACTATGAAAAATTTATTCAAAAGGAATTGTGGTGCAACTAATTTCTGTTTGATTTGTAAAATGCGGTGGAAGATGAAAATCACTTATTTTTACATTGTGAATAGGTTAAAAGGATGTGGTTTGGAAGTTCATTAACCATCAAAACTCCTGTCTCTCCTGAATCAGATTTAAACCCTGGCTGGCTTTAATGCTTATTCATGAGCGCTGCTCTCTCTGGCAAAAGAGTATTATTGCTATAATTATATGGTTTATCTGGAAGAACATATGTGCTTATTTGTTTAAGGAACAACCTCTTGATCCTTATCTTGTTTTCCTTCAAGCAGAAAGATGGCTACAAGAATTCTGGGATTGTAATGGGTGGTGCAACGAGGAGGAAGGAAGTATGTCGGTAGATGGCCTGAATGTTGCTTCTAGTCACAAATGGTAAAAACCTTCTGGTAATACTCTAAAAATTAATACGGATTGCTCATTTATTGAAAATCAAAATCTGCCTTAATTAGTTTTGTTATTAAAAACCTTAATGGTTCAATTGTTGATGGCAATCATAAGTGGGTATCCGCTGATTCTGTTTTGATGGCAGAATGTAAGGCTTTATTTGAGGCTATGTCTTTTGTAAGGAATAATTAGCAGGATGATATTGTGTGTGAGACAGATAATATCTCTTTGGTCAAATATCTTAGCGAACCAGTTTTGGAACACATCCTTGATATGAGCAAACCAATTAGGAACCATATTGTGCAGTAGATTCCCAAAGAAGCAAATAGGGTAGCTGATTGGGTTGTTAAGGCTTCAAGGCGGAGGTCGTGCCCAGAAGATTGGGTCACAAGGCCACCACCAGATTTGCGGAGCTTATTGCGATCTGACTTGAATGCTGACACTTTAGATACTAGCTAGTTTTTTTTTATTTTTTTATTTTTATGTTTATCTTTTCTGGTTTGTTTTTTAGATTTGTTTCTTTAAGTTTTTGAACTTTGTTTGTATGGTTTGTTTCTATTAAAGTAAGATATTTCCTCAGGCAAAAAAAATAATAATAAGAAAAGAAAAAACATCACTTTGGTGGGGTTCTTGTGAATGTTCATCATGGCATGAGATCTGAATAATTAATTTTATTAGTTTTCGTTATTAATATAAGACATATTTATTTAATTTGATTATATTAAAAAAATATATTAAGTTAGTTAATATGACATATATTTTTTAAAACACCTTAGCCACATTCTTTAATTCCTTCATTCCCTCCTCTCTTTGATTATTGTTGAGGGAGCATCAATAGAAGTAAATTAGGAAAATATTGACAAATATGAACATTTTATCTTATATTTAAGATCAAAATCAACTCCCCAAATATGTCTTATATTAAGGATCAGGAGGTGCTTCATATTTAATGTTTATTCTTTCCGAATAAGTGTAGGAAATAGTTATAGTTTATTTTGATATTAAATATAAAATTTCAATATACTTTATTTCATAAATTTATGGTGCCTCTCAAATTATTCTTATAATTGCACATATTAAATGAAATATCTTTTTTTATATTTTTATCTAACTACTCATATTTAAGCATTTTTGGACCTGATTGAGAGTAACTCTCTTAAAGACATTTTTTGTTTTCACAAATACTCGAATTTGAGAGTTCATGCCTAAGAAACCCAAGCATCCACTTTAGTTTTCTCCCCACTTGCTCTCTACTAACTATCTCTACCATTAGACCAACTTCTAATGATTGAGATTTGATTATTTTAAGTAATATTATTTTAATATTAGATACAAAAATACTTATAAATAAATTTAAATTGTTAAAATTATATCTAGACACCTCAATTCTATAGACTTTTATTAAAATACTTTATAATTTTTCTAAATTTTATCCCCTGCACTTATTAAATATTTAGGTTTAATTTTAACAGTTTCAATTTATTCTTTTGTATTTTTGTATTTAAAATTATAATTTATTATTATAAAATATTAAATTTCAATCATTGAAAATTGATATAATAGTAGAGATAATAAATGGAGTGAAAGTAGAGGGGGAGCTAAGTGAAAACACTCATCTCATGCCAAAGCCCACCTAATACCCTCACCGATTTACGCTGTATGATTAATTTTAGACAGTTCAGATTTAATTTAATTTTTATATTTTAAATAATTTTTATTTTAATATTTACAAATTAAAATTTTTAAAATTTGAACCATTTAAACGATTTAAATCTCATCATAATGATAAGAAATAGGAGGTTTATCACTGTAATGAGCATATAATGCAAATCCTTATATATTACTAACGGTATTAAATGAGGGCTTTTAATTATATAAGTTTTCAATATAAGTTTTATTATTCAACTCCTACCTATAAAATCTCCTGATATATAATTTTGTAAATGACAAATTTATGAGCTTACCGTAAGATGAGGATCAATGTCAGCTGCTTCAAGAGCAATCTTAAAGGCATCCAGTGATGGCTTCAAAAGGACGGGGTATTCATCCGGGCGAGTTGAGTTGGGAAGGTTCGGGTTCATCGTCTCAAAACATATGATCTGCTCAAAGCAATCACTTATCCCAAGTCGATCTAGTGCCTTCACCGCATGAATCATATCTGAATTTGTGAAAATCTGCACATAAGTTCCAATATTGTTATTTTATTTTCCAGAACATCTTAATAGTAGTCTTACTTACACAGGCATTGAATTTTTTAAGTATATAGTACATATTTTTTTTATTTTTTAAATACAAACTATATGTAAATTACGAGATAATCAATCTATAAGTTTTTATAGATTCAATTAATTTTAATTGAAGCCCTTATAATTTTTTTTAATCAGATCCATATATTGTTTTATCTCGTCCCTATAATTTTACACAATTTTTAATCAAATCTGATTAGTTTTAGATAACTGAGATAAAAACGAAAAAATATATTAGAAATGAAGTTATGAGAACTTAATAAAAAGATAAAAAAACTAAATAAAAACTAAGTAAAATTATAGGGAGTTCAGATTAATTATCCCATAAATTTTTCACTTGATCAAACGAAGGTATATGCGTGTTTCAGGTCAAAGTTAAATTTAGTTTGAAAGGTCGTTCGCTCCAAAAGAATGGAAGGAAATTTAATCGTTCAAACGTACAATTTTTCTTTGCTTAATGCTACAAAGGAGGTTGCGCAATTGAATATCTGGTTTGATGGAGTCGTAAGGAAGCCTTCCGTGCACGAAACTGTTGGTTTAAGAAGAAAGCAAAAAAGATCTGATCAGCTCAAATTGAAGTCAAATTAAAGCTTCTTAGTTTTAAACTTCTTATAAAACGGAATTAAGATTCTAACCTGTGATAATCTTCTGCACTAATATCATAGCCTAATGCCTGCAACAACAGAATCCACAGAATTCATTATAGAAAACGATCAAATCGATCGAACCTACAGAGAGAGACTAAACGGATGAAGAAATTACTCGCAGGCCAGCAAGGGAGCTTCCGTAGGTCCTGAACAACTCGATTCGGAGACTTGACGCTTTGCTCTCAGGGAATCCACATTTCTCCACCAGAAAATCTGCATTTGGTACATATAATCTCTTAATCGTTAAAGAAATCAAACACGATCTCGAAAAAGAAAGTTAAATGAACTGAGAGATTTTGCTGATTCATCAATTAGTTACCGTCAATGTTTTTCTTGAGCGATTGGCCTATTCCGGTGTTGGTTGGGTACAGAGTATCATCCAAATCTGCGTTCCGTTACAAAATGAGATGATCAGATTTCAGTGAAGAGATTTGAAGGAAAATTGAAAGAGAGGAATAAAGAAAACCAGAGAGGAAAACTCACCGAAGAGGATGCAGTCGAAAGGAGAAGCAGAGTTGCGAACAGATTTGCTGTAAGAAGCCATGGCTAAAATGTGGCGTGGCGAAGATAAGGAGGAGGAGGAAGACCAAGGGAGAGGGAAAAACAAAACGACGTCGTAACAACTGATAACGTGGTCAGCTATGGAGAAAACTGGCTTTGAGTACGGAGGTTTTGGGCAGAGCTGCAGAGCAGAGGGATATAATTATATATAGAGGGGGCTGGGAAGGGAGGAATAGCTCAAAGAACGTGTCCCACGTGGAAGGGATAGTTGTCTGTGCTGAGTCAATGTTCACATCGTTATCCCTGTAGATGTGGGGTCCACACGGAAGGTTATTATTATCAACACGTTTGCATGCTTTTAATTTTATAAAAGCTACAGCGTGTTGGCAGGGCAAATATGTCAAGTATGCAAAAGATGATAAATCTACATAGCCGTGTTTGGAAGAGCTTATATATGAAAAATAAGTCTTTATTACGCAAGCCGAGAAAAAATTCCTCTCACATACTTACCTCGTATACCGTGAATCACGAATTATAAACACTTATTATCTAAAAATAAGCTATTCCAAACGAACACATGTTCAAATAAATTAACACACATGCCAATAGTAAGACCTTCAATATAAAGAGTTTACGTGATTTACCCTCGACATGTAAGAACTTTTCACTACTGCAGATTCGGGAATAAATAATACTTAATAAATAACGATAATAGCGAATAAATGTTATTTATGTTGAGACGAAAATCGAGCAAAAATATATAAAGCTTAGAAGTAACGGTTAATTATGCGCTCTTTTATATATTACGAGGCAGAAGTCGTAAAAATACAAAAATAATAGTTGTGGTTAGTAACTGTCATTTGTTTAATAATAAAAAATGGCGATTTCTTTGAAACAACTATCATGTAACAATTACAAACGATTCATCTACCAACCTCTTATATCAATAAAGACAAAACATAATGGTTTTCATAAACAATTGTCATTTAACACTTTCATAACGCTTCGTAACATGATCGAACCTTCATAAGTCATAACCCTTTATAACATTTGTTAGATTTCCATTTAAACTCACATATTCTCTGAGATTCTTACTAATTTTCTTTATTTGTCTCCTCCTTCTCTCTTTCATCATCTTAAGATCCTAAGCAGTTTCTCCACCACCACTGCCACCACTTCCTCCTCCTCCTCCCGAAATGGAGGCTCTGATGTAGATGTTGGCAAGCATTGATCGCCACATAAGGTGTCTTGCGGCATACGCTAAAAAGCTAAAACAGAAAGTTGAATCTCATATTTCATCACAATGACGTTGAATATGACTTGCAGTCAAACCCTTCATCTCCTTCCTCCGATGATGAGAATGAAAAAGAGGATGAGGAGGACAGTGGTGGTAATGACTGCATACCACTATTTTAAAATATAAAAAGAATATGTTAACAAAAAAACCTTAATGATTCACAATTATTAATTAAAAACTGCAAAGTATTCCCCACGCTGACTTTGGGCGCCTCCTCGTTATCCGATGATCATGAGGAGAACCAGATACCCTTTCATTATGTCATGTTCAACTTCCAACATGTGCAATGATGATTTCTTCATATCTCTTCTATATATCTATTTAAACTCTCAATTTTCATTTGTTTTTCCTATATTTTCTTCATCATCCTCCACTTCGTTCTCTCAATCACCAAGATGAAGTGTCGTGCTGAAGACTTGCCACAAAACTCTCAGCGTCATCCTCCTCCTCAACCTCCACCTCCTGTTTTTCCTCCCCAACATCCGCCTCTACCTCCTCTTCCACCTTCGCCACCTCCTTCTCTGCCTCTACATCTTATGCTTCCTTAACTTGAAGTAATGTTGCAACATGCAGAACAGATTGACCATGCTGTTAGGAGGCTTTCTAGATACCTCTCCAGCATGAACAGGAAGACCAATCTTATACTTGATGAGTATGGGATTGGCCATGATCCTAACAATGATCCTGGCCACTCCTTTAGTAACGTGTAGCCTGGTGATCACATCAGTTCATCAGGTAACTCACCACTATTCTTTTTTTTATTTTTTTTTTCAAATATATTCTAAAAAAAGAACATATCTCACGGTTCTTATGGAAAAGTCATCATGAAATAAAATAAATAATAGTTCTTAAACTGTTCTTTCTAAACAATCGTCAAGAATTTGAAGATAAATAATGGTTCTCTTGAAACAACCGTCACGTAACTTGTAGAGCAAGAAAAAGAACAATCGTCAAGTAACACTTTTAAACAATATGTGTTTCCCAACTACTCTTATTTGAAGTACCTTTTGATAAATTTCTAATTAAATTCACCTATTGTAATTTTTTTTATAATATGGTGGTTGATATGTGCAACCATGCACACCTTAAAATTTAAAAAAAAGTCAAATATATAACAGCTGTTAAGAAAAACCCGTCACTTACTAGAGTACCACTTCAAATTCCTAATGGTTATTAAAAACCAACTGTCACCATTTACAAAATATAATAATTTGTAAAACTAAAGGACGCGACGGCTCAATAATCCATGAAACTCTTTCTATATAAACGTTCAAAAACTGAATTCTACTTCTCTACTTTCATTTCAACTTCTCAAAGCCAACTTCAAGCTTTTGTTCTTCTTCTCCAAAATTAAGGACAAATGCAAGAGAACTTCTACTTCATCATCTAAAGACAAACCAAAAGATGAACTCCCTCTACCAACAAGCCTTGGAAGGCTTGTCCACACCACCTAAGAGCTCCATCATATGTTTAGGTTTACCTACGAGAGCAAGGGTGTATGAACCAGTGCTTGAAAGAACTTGCTACTTGCATTTGCTCTTTGAATGAGAAGGTGAACAAGTTACTAGAAAATGAAGAATCTGATAGTTCATCAGATTCTTAAAACATCTCTATAATTTTTTATTTTAGTTTTTTGATATACTTTGTCTTTTTATTTTTTATTTTGTTTATAAAATTGTGGTTTCATAATCAACCGCCAAAATTTAAAAAAAAAAGGAAGTACGTAACAGTTATTAAGTACAACTTGTCACTTATTAGAATACCATGTAAATAAATAATGGTTGTAATTAGTAACCGTCATATTTTATCTCATAAGAATGACGGTTCTATCTTGAAATGACAAATACCATGATGGTTCAAAACCTTTCCCCTTATTCATGTTGATGATAATACTCTATACGTGCTTCTTCGTTCTCTGATTATCAGGAATGAGAACCAAGTACCCATTCATTACTCATCACTGCAGCGATTGGTCCTCTTCAACTTCCAACATGTGCAATGATAGTTCGAACCCTAAACTCTTCATTTCCTTATGCTTTTCGTATTATTTTTTCATTGCCTTCCTCTATTCTCTCAAGATGAAACTTTATGCTGTAGACTTACTAGAAAATCCCTGGCGTAATCCTCCTCCACATATTTTTCCTCCTCCACAACCTCCACCTCCTTCTGCTCCTCCTCTACAACCTCCACTACCAATTCCTCCTTTGCCTTTGTCTCCACTTCGTCTGCTCCCTCAAGTAGAGGCAATGATGTGTCATGTAGAACGCATTGACCATGCTGTGAAAAGGCTGCTTGATATTTGTCAAGTATCAATAGAAAGGCCAATCTCATTCTTGTTGAGTATAGGATTGACCACCATAATCTTGACATACTCCTAGATGATTCAAGTCACTCCTCAGATGACGAGTAACGTGACAATGTGAGGTATGCTACGAACTTTCAAAACTTTTGATGCATTCAAATTGAAGGAAACAAAAATTTTCAATATTCACAACATACCTTAAATCATTTATTGGAGGGTGATATTTTTTAATTTTATTTTTATAAAATATAAAAATGATATTATCTAGACACTATTAGCCTAAAACAATTTTTTAAAAAAAATATAACATACCTCATGGTTATTAACAAAGAGCTATGATAAATGTCAACTGATAGATAACAGATCTTACAAATGAACTATGATGTAAAGTCTTAGGTACGATAACCAAAAAAACCTATCATTCCTCTTTTATTTAAACTTCTAAAACATAATACACTTGACACTTAGTTTGTTCGAATGATGAAACCCACTAACATTATAACCCTACGACTCCTATTGTCCTTTTTAGCCATCAAGAGTCGTTTCCAGTCAAACTCCACCATAAAAAGCCTTCGTCCGACTTCTTAACAATAATCATGCTAGTAAATACACTTGACCCTTGTTTCAGTAACTGTCGCACGAGTTGTTGTTGCTTGCCCTAACTTGCGTTTTCATTCGTAAGCCCTAGCTTGGTATAGTTATGATTTCCCACATCTATTTTGCATTATCCTTCTTGCATTCACTTCGAACATTCCTCTTCTATTACTTGCAGTGTTCAACCTAGCCGATTGGAACGCCTTTGTGAAGTCATGACGAGATAAAGCATCTAAGGTGAAGTTAAATTGCTTTTATGAAGTTATATATTTTTTTAAAAACCTAGTATTGCTCTGATCAAACATTTCTTTCCTATTACAAGAAGTTGTCAACCCATTACTTTGATTCACGGTTCCTACCCCATTATTCTCTTGGAAGTAACTTCTAGAGATATGTATATAAACAAAAATCTCTTCTTCTTTTTTAGAAGTATCCATATTATATCTTCATGAGTTACTTTCATAAGATTAATACGGATCTAATGAATAAACTAGTTCAGTTGTATCCGAGACACTATAAAGCATCAAATGTGGCATTAAATTGCTTTTATGAAGTTATATTTTTTGGAAAACTCATTATTGCTATGATTGAAGGTTCTTTCTTGTTATAAGAAGTTGTAAACCTATTGTTTTGACTGAAGTTTCCTATTCTATTGATCTTTATTGAAGTAACTTCAGGAGATATGGATTTCTAAGCAAATACCTCTCCTATTTTGGAAGTATCTGTAACTCTGGAAGTTACTTTAAAATCATCAATTGGGATATGATGAATTAGTTAGTTCAGTTGTATAGAAAGTCATACATGAACAAGCAAATACCTGCAGCATTTGTGAAGTCACAATGCTATAAAATATTCAAGGTGATAAATTAAATTGCTTTTTTGAAATTATATATATTTTTTGGAAACCCATTATTGCTTTAATCAAAGGTTCCTCTCCTGTTTTTTGTATTAAGTAGGTGGCACCAAGTTAAAAGCTCTAAAATTCAACATTGTGATCGGTCATAGACTCCTCAATGTCAGAATTTCTGAGTTACTTAGTCTCGACTCTATCTAATAGAGTAGTACTTCCCACATTGAATAGTCATACAATTAGGAACGGATCTAAGGCTCGCCTTACATACCACTTCTTACCAATATTAATTAGAGTAGTAATTACGCAGTTCGGTGGGCACACAGAAATAGTATAAATATTCTGATAATATGTACATGATTACAAAAATTCCCCATAGGGGTTGTATATAATAATCACAAATAATGTAGCTGCACAGAGCTACTAGGGTGTCTAAACCCGTTCCAGTGAAATGCAGAGACCTTCCCGTCTTTATTCCACCACTGCATTCCTCTCTTGCGGTTCTCTTTTTTGTTCTCGGCACACCTCATGGTTTCACTTGTCTAAATTGTTGGTATGGGAAGGTGAGATTCGAGAGAATCTTATTAGAAAATAGTTAGCATAATGCATGCATGATAGATGCTATGTTATGACATGTTAGCTTTACCTAAATGCATGCCCCATAATGACATTTCTACATGCTCAATGTTTCATGCAACATAACTATAGCCACAATATAAACAAAAACAGAGCTCATTATTCAAATATGCTCTACACAATCAAGTAAAGCAATCACATACATCATTACACGACCAGAGATATCAAATACATGTAAATAAGGTGAGTTCCTTACTTGGATCGCCCTTCCCTTGACTGGCTGTCGGTCCAATACCGTATCCGGCTCAGGCTATCGTTATTTCCTAAAATTCCAAATTTAGGATAAATGAGTTATTAGTCATTCATAATTCATTCTAAACTCATTGTATTGGTTATCTTTGTCTAAAACCACAAAATTACTAAAATACCCCTAAGGACCCGGTTTACGCCCCTTTATACCCATTCTAATTGTACTTTATCAAAAATTATGACCCAGACTTATCCTACTTATTTTCGTCCCAGGAATTTATTTTTGATCTCAGAATTGCCAAATTCACTGCCGAAAGACAGTTTTACCCTTGGCAGCCCCTATTTAGGGTTTTAAGGGTAATTTTATCATTTTACATTCCAAGACTTTTCACACTTCATGATCAACATCAACCCTATACAATTTTCCATTCTAAACTCAATGGGATCATCAAAAACACCAAAATCTAGTCCAAACACTGCCAAATCAGGTCTGGATGAAATCTGGAATTAATTGGGAAAAATTGGGAATTCAATGTTCTATTCCATAAAACACATTCTGTTCATGCCTAATCACTTGTTTAACCACTTAAACACCTTTTGAACATGATTTGTAGAAATTTTGGCAGCATAACCCCTTAGGGTTTCATCATCCCAAATTTACAAAAATAACCAAAACAACCACAAATCAAGCCAATAATCACAACATCAACATCATATCATCAAGAGAATCAAAGTTCTTGAAGTTGCTTGCTACACATGATTTTCATGAAGGAAAAGAGCTTAGGAGAGGTTCTATATGGATTAGGAGGATCAAACATAAGGATTTTACTAACTTACCTTGGATTTTTGTCTTTTTGAGCTCCCTTTTCTCCTAATGGTATTTAAGCTCTTTTTGTTTCTCTCTTTCCCTCTTGCTTTGTGACGTAAATGAGGCCAAAGAAAGGGATGAGAAACTCTTAAAATATCTCACTTCATCTCTCTCAAAAATATAATATTTTATTTGATATATGCACATGCGCTCTTGCTTACCTTATCTCTAGTTAATTAGACTTAGTCTTTACTCCCTCCTAAGCCCAAAAAAAAATGTCAATCATGGGCTTCTAAATGAACCAAATTGCTCTCTTCGGTTACTTCATTCCATTGCCAAGATATTATATTTTAAGGCTAATTCCAATATGTGTTTTTGCTTTATCGTTTACTTGGTCAAAGAGGATGACACTTGGCACAATTAGCTTCCAAGTAATATTTTCCTTCTCCTTTAATATTTTGGTAGCAAATATCCGCCAAATAAAGGGAAAATATGAGTTTTTACTTTATTCCACAATTTACACAATTGTCATTATATTTTTTTCCCAAATTCGCAGAGTTGGCAGTTCTAGCAGATTTTTTGACCAAATTTTAAAAATTCATAACTTGATTTGTAGAACTTCAGTTGGAGTAATTTCAAAGGCTATAAAACCTTTATTGAGTCTAGTTTCAAGAAAAAATATAACCTTTAGCCAATCAGAAGTTCACAATTCCCAGAAAATTCATTAAACCTTACCTATTCCAAATTTGGTTATAGAAACAGGGTCTAACTTTGAAAAATCATATATCTTAGTATATAAGTCTAAAAATTATCCCTTACCTATCTACTTTCATCCTGTAAAATTTCACAATTTTTGGACATCATTTTCCTATTTAAAAATATCCTACAAGAAGACTGCCATGCTGGAAAAATACTCTTATAGCTATTCCTCATTTTTAGGACTCTTGCTAAACCGGGGCTTAGCAGTCCACTAAATTCAGGCTTATTCTCAAGCCTCTAATCTCAAAATTTGGGATATTACAAGATCAAGATTTTCTAGGCTTTGGGGCTAGAATCATTCGCACTCCTAGTCTATATTTCTCATAATGTAAGTGTTTACCTATACCTTATGTCTCTTCAACAATTAAGCCATCTGGATTATTATATAAAAACAATCATATATTATAAAAGTTCATGGTTCATATTTAGAAACTGTTATTTATGTACTAAATATATAATAGTTGTCTATGTGAGACTGCTATTTATTTTTATTAAAAGTCACAATTCTTACATAAGAACCGTTATATATGTTACTGAATAAATAACGATTTTTAAAATGAGACCGTTATGTATCATGCAGGTATTACCATATATTATGACAATTATTCATGTGTGTCTATTAATTATTATCACAGCAATGCACATATCATAGCCTTACTAAGTCTCAATACATAATAGATGTTATATTATAACTCTTATAATAGGTCTAGAATAAATAACGGTTTGGAACCACAATTTATCTACACCAAGCATGTATAATTCCTGTATATATGATAGTTCAGAACTATGATTTATGTGCGATACTAACCATCATATATTGTGATTTCTGTAATAGCGTTTGATCTAATTTTGTTGCCTATTACATTAATACACTCCCTCCAGTCCTTAATATAACATATATTTATCTAATTTAATTAGATTAAGAAAGTTAGTTAAATTAATTAATACGACATGTATTTTCTAAAACATCCTAATCAAGTAGCCATCTTCTTCAATTTCCTCATTCCCTCTCCTCCCCTCTCTTCTTTAATTATTGTTGAGGGAGTATCAATAAGAGTAAATTAGGAAAAGATTGACAAAGATAAAAAATAGGTCTTCTATTTAAAATTAAAATCAACTCTTCAAATAAATCTTATATTAAGAACTAGAAGGAATGACACTTATTTAACTAATTTAAATAGATTTTAAAAAGTAAAAGAAATAACTTAATTTTGACATACATGACTTGAAGTTCCTAAAATATCATGTACTCCCCTTATGTCCTTCTGGTCCTTTTTATGATAACTAATCTCTTTCATAGGGCTAATCCTAAATATAAAGAATAAAATTTTTTCTCTAAATTTTTGAACTTGCATTTCCATTTTTACCCATACTAAATACATGACACGTATAATCTTCACAATAAACCCTATCATTGCTACTTCGATAGAAGTTTGTGTCGGTGATTCGTTGGTTTTGATGTAGAAACAAACCACCGCTATCCCAATAAAGGATGAGTTTTGTTTCCTTTTTGCGAACCACACGGAGAGGAGCTGTGCTCTAATTTGGAGAATCAGATGCAGTGTGGAAGAGGTGAAGACGTTGCTTTTGTCTGGTTTATTTTTTATTTTAATTATAAAAATATTATAATTGCTCTGTTATAATATTCTTCCCTCTAAGAATAAAACAAACTAAAACCGTCTAATTTCTGGACATGTTTATATTACTCTTAGTGGACGATGCTTTTGGTCTTTTAAAAAATGCTTGATTACAAGTTTCCAACTCTCAAGCTAAGCAAAGTAACAATTTTTTGTAAAATATATTCGTCAACTTAAAAACGGAGATAAACGTGTCATTTTTTAATTAAAAAAATTCTTAACTAACTTATTCGAATTCCGCCCCACTCACGCACTGACACATACACAAACAGATATATATATATATATAAAATAAAAACAATTCTTAATTTACTTATTCAGGTTCCTCTTTGGTGGGCATCAAATCATTCTCGATTATACCGGAATATTAGTTAAAAAATACAACAGTGTCCTTGGATATATGAATTGAATTATTGATTGATTAACTCAATTTTGTCACAATGTTATTATTTATGTCGGGACCCTTTGAAGCATTATGATGACCTACAAAATTCTTCTTACATGTTTATTTTATAAAAAAAAATAATAATTTAAACTACGAAGTTTTATATTAAAGATCACATGAGCGATATCTATTCTCTCATTAAATGGGAAGTTGAGTTTAATCTCACTTGTAACTTCAGACCCTTAATATTAGCCCCTTTAACTTGAAAAATTTGAAAAAAAAAAACATTTTTGCACTTTATAAAATAAAATTACTCTTACATTCTTAATAAGTACATCATAAAATAACTTAAAATAAGATAATCTAAACATAAATTATATATTATTATTTTTTATTTTAGGGATCACTTTTTTAAAAAGTAAGCACATGGATGTTGTGTTTGAATTCGCGATAATAAAAGTAATTTTATTTCATCTGACTTTTGTAAAATTAAATTTAAATAAAAAGTTAGATAATGTAAGGCAATTTATTTTGGGAGAATTGCTGAAAAATACTTTGGAAGCAAATTAATTGCTGATTGCTACCAAGCTTGCAAGGGATCTTCCGTGTGTACAAGCGATCTTCCGTTTTGTGCAAATCATCTTCCGTGTGTGCAAAAGTCTTCCGTATAAATGTGCAAGCAATCTTTCGTTATGTGCAAAACATCTTCCGTTATGTGCAATGGTAGCATTCAGCAATTAATTTGCCAAAAAGGTATTTATCAGCAATTCTCCCATTTATTTTTATATTGAATTTTGTAAACATCAATAAAACAATGTGGGACCAACCTCTTTCCTTCATGCGCCATTTTAATTTCTTCCTCGATGGGCGATTAATATTTGTGGTAGGCATGAAGATTCCGGATAATCGGGAGAATGATCAATTCTGTTGGCGTCATGCATTAAATGGCAGATTCAATGTTAGGGTCGTGTATCATATGATAGTTAATTCCTCACATGATGCTATAATGGGCCAATGACAGAGGATGTGGAAGTTGCCCATTCTGGAGAAAATCAAATTTTTTATGTGGCAAGTGTTCCATAAGGGATTACCTATGCACTCAATTAGAGCTAAAAGAGGAATTTTGACTAGTGAGGAACATCCATTTCAGTGTTAGAGAAAGGAAACAATTTTACATATATTGAGGGATTGTGAAATTGTGAGAGATGTGTGGCAAAGCTTTATTTCTCCTGACAAACATTTATCCTTTTTTAGATCTTCTTTGCAGGTTTGGCTTAAGGAGAACATGATGAGGAGATTCGGTGTAGCCAAGGTGAGCAAGTGGAGCTGGCCCCAAGTGTTGAATATTGTTTGTTGGAACTTATGGAGGAATAGTGCCAAGGTGTCATAGAGGGAACAAGAAGGCAGCACAGTGAGCTGGTGTATATTAGTATGTATCAGCTAATGGAGACATCAACACAAGGAAGATTCCAACATCAAATTTTTTAGTTTGATGGAGTTGTTGATTTGAGATGGATCACTCCGCCAACAGGGTATTGTCGAATGGACATTGGTGGCTCATTGAACAAGCTAGACACTACAAAAAATATATAGTTTAGTAGCGGTTAAAAAGGTGTTAACCGCTACAAACGACATTAGTAGCGATTGACACAACTGTTACAAAATCTATTGTTGCAAACCGATTTGTAGCAGTTATAAAAACTGCTACTCAACTAATAAAACCGCTACTATATTTGTACCGGTTTATTAAAACCGCTACAATATTCTTATATTGATAACACATTATGTGTCAAAATTGTAGCGGTGTTATAACCACTACGAAATGTTGGCGCCACAATTTCGCATGGCGGGAAATGAAAAATGAAAATTTGACTCCATTTTTTTAGCGATTACAAAACCGCTACAAAAATTGAAATGATAATTTTTAAAAATGGCGTCAAAACTTTGTAGTGGTTTCTAGACCGCTACTAATATCATAAGAAATTTCAAAAGTAGCGTTAAAAATTTAATCCAATTTTGTTTTTAAATTTATAGCGGTTGCGGTTCTTAAAACTGCTACAAACTTTTGTGAAATTTTAAAAAAAATTATACAATTTTTTGTCTCCATTTTTATTATATTGAATTGAATAGTTTATTATTTAAGTAGTTTAGGTGATAGAAGTTACTATTTAAAAAGAATGATTAAATTAAATTGGATAAGTATAAACTTTATATAGGTAATATTATCGAGGATATGTAGGTAATAAGAAATCATTATTCTGTCTACTATGTTGTTATCATTATGGAAGGAATATTGAAAACGGTAAGGAAATTTTCTTCAATTTTTGCAAAAAAGGAAAATAATGAGAATAAGTATTCTGCGAGTGAAAAACCTTATTGAAATGAAAGAATTGAAAAACATTTTATCATATTTGATCATCTTGTTCAGATCCTCAGCCCTTAAAAAAATTTCTAAATGAGAGAAAATGAAAGAGAGGAAGGGTTGAGGGAAACGGAGGAATGCTTGAAATGAGGTGTGGTGGGAGTATTTATAGGTATCTGCGTAGCACTTGTAGTTGCTAATGTAACAAGTTTTGTAGCGGTTGACGTTTTTAGCGGTTATTGTGATTTTTTTGTCGCGCTTTTTACATTTGTAGTGGTTTTATGTGATTTTGTAGTAGTTAGAAACCGCTACAAATATTGTTTTGAATTTTTTTTAAAAAAATATTCATTAAGGTTTACAATAACCAAAGCATAATTTGTTTAATTATTCTTCATCGTCGTCCCTACAAAAATTGTGTGAAGAAAATGTTAGTGTGGCATTATTTTGTACAAAAATTAAATTTAAACGATGTGAACTTTAAAAAACGCACCAAACTATAGGTAAATTGTCATCACTTTTAGGTAATAAGTTTTTAAAATTGGTAGGCTGGAACGGCTCACTCTCGTAGGTAATGTTATCACCATCACCCATGTCGTAAAAGTCTCAAGGCTTTAACTAAACCACCATGTTCCAATATCTGTGCCTCTCGTCCTCGACATAATAAACCTGGTGTGCTTTTGAGGCAAGAGTATATGGCTCATCATCTGCAGATTGACCAATGTGAATTGACCGGGAGAAATTGACTGATGTGATGCCTAAATTGCTAGTTGTGAGTCCCTGGGAAGTTGTTGTATTTGCCTACAAACACTTGAACAACGTCACGGTGAAATGACCTTGGTAATTTAGTTTGACGACATCAAGAAGCTTTCTACAGTAAGGGATGCCTCTAAACTGCATGTTGGTGTCACTGCTACTTGCATAACTCCTTGTCCTAAAGGTGCCATAAACACCCAAATTTTAAGTTTGCAATCCTTGAACTCATGAAACAGTGCAAAACTTGAAATCATTTAACATTGTATGCTGTAAACCTTTTTGTATGGTTAAGAGGGTCGATTGTGAGAGCTTTAAAATCTAGTAAGTGTGGGTTATGATCATTTAGTATTCTACGTGCAAACCATCTTAGGAATTATTTGTGGACCTTTGTCAATTTCGGAGGATGTTTGTGTACGGATCCTGAGTTGACGATTCACATGACTTCTAAATTCCTTAGAATTAATCATGGGAAAGCGATCATGAAATGTAAGTACAAAATGCTAGGAAAGATATTGAAAAACATATGAGTGTACAATTCTTACTGAAGGAAGATTTCAACTTGAATGCAATTAATCAAGACATGTCCATGTGCTTGTAACTTCTTAGTTGTCACTAGTTTGAAATTCACACTTCCTCCAACCAGTTTACTAACTAGAGGGATTAACAACTCTCTTTGATGATGGCTTAGGTTTAGGACAATCTTCTACATGATTCGGTCAGTTGAAAGTCGTCTTAATGTCATCAACGTACCTTGACCAAAAATACAGAACCCCATCCCCTATATAACCTTCAGCTATAGAATCTTCTAGTCACGCCTTATTCCTTACATAAGATTTCAATTTCCTAAGAAACCTATAAAGTCAAGAAGGAAAAATGATACTATATGGTTAAATGGGCAAATAGCTAAAGTAATGATGACACACATGTAAAATGAGTACATCTCAATAGGATACATCTATTAATATTGAACTGGGCCAACTAGCTTTGTTTGACACTTTGAAGCAGTTATGTCAAAACAACCGCTACAAATGTTTATGACCGTTGGTGGGAATTAACACATTCAAATTTCAAAATTTCAATTTGTAGCGGTTCTTGTTAAAAAACTGCTACCAATGTGCAAGACACTTTGTAGTGGTTGTGCTGGCAAACGCTACAAATGTTCATGGGTGGGATTTAAAATATTCAAATTTTAAATTGACAGTTTGTAGTGGTTGTAGTTGTTAAAACCACTAAGAAGTGTCATGATCGTTGGTTATATTTCAAAATTTTTATTTTACAGTTTGTAGTGATTCTTGTTGATACAACCGCTACAAAGATTCATTACAATTTGTAGTGGTTATAACCTAGAACCGGTACAAAGTAATGTGTATTTCCTATTTGTAGCAGTTTAATAGGCTTAATAGCTACAAATCTTTATAGGTTGTAATGGTTGTTATAAAAAAACCGCTATAAATAGATTTTTTTTATTTATTTTTTTTTTCAAATTTTTTTGTGGGTTCTAAACGAAAGAAGAATTTAACATTAATGAAAATAAAAATATCCAAATTTTGGTATAGATGTTAGAAAGGAAAATATAATTTCCCTAAAGCTAATTAAAAACATAAACTAACTATCTAGAAAGGCAAAATCATGGTGCTGATCATCAGGTCCTCCCTCAGGCGGGCCAGGATTACGACCCTAATCATCAGGTCCTCCCTTATGGGACAGGATCACGGCGCTAAGCAGAGTGAACGGCACCATCATCATTGGTAGTAGGAGGTGGCTGGACAACAAACCTAGGGATAGGGGAGACCTGTGGAAGCTCCTCGTCAAGGAACAGGCATATGCTGAGCATAGCAGAAATCGGCCAGCTACTGTATCTGATAAGCCATCACAGCATGTGTCCTGGCAACCTCCAAACGAAGCTCGTCAATAGAGTCATCCTTCGGACGTCTGACCCTAGATGTCTGTACTCAAGAGATGCCAGCCTCAGAGGTGTCACTCCTACCGTAGATCATGCTAGGTCAGGCGCCTATCCTCATACCTCTCAGGGTCCAAGGTGCTCAACTGGACCCAGACCGGCTTTCAATGGTGCAGTGGGGTCCGCAGACCCCTATGACTCTTGGGTCTAGGTCTCTCGCAACTCAGCCTAGGACTGTTGCATCCGCTTCTACCATTTTATGAAACAATAAAGTATTATTATTATTCACAATAAAGTAGTTTTTATTAACAATATAACAATAAATTATTATTATTATTATAAAATAATAAATTAACTTATAATGGTCTCATCTACCTGCTGAGAGGTTGGAGTCCCGTTACAATGTCTATGGGTGATAGTGAATAACTCCTCGTAGTCCATCTAGCGATTCTCCTAGTGAGCCTTCCTTTCCTAAAATAATAAATTAGTATTATGAACAATTGTAATTATTAAAAACATAAACATTATGAAAATTATATTAAAGTTAAAATTATGAATAAATTACCAGCTCGCTGTAAGTGACAACAATTGTCTTTGATTTTGCCATGTGGTAGATTCTCTGCTGCCCTCAATACCTGGTATTCACATGAGAAAGAGCCTGTATAAAATAAACAATATTAAAAGTATTAAAAAAATATAAAGCAATTATAATTATTAAAAACATAAACATTATGTAAATTATATTAAAATTAAAATTATAAATAAATTATCTTCCCCTCTACACTTCTCCTATATTGGACAAAACTCGCCAGTCATTTGGTGGGATGTCGTCCGAGACGTTCTCAATCAACTGCTGCAGAGATATCATCCCATTCTTATTCATACTGTGGAAGAGACGATTCCTTTTGTTCCTTCAACCGTCTCCTATCTTCATCAACGTGTACCTCTTCCGGTTGTCCCGGACGACAAACCTAAGCTGTAACACAATTGAATAAAAAATAATTAAATACATTTACTTACAAATGATACAATTAATAAATAAGTAAATACAATTAATAACAAAATATATAATATAATTAAATACTATTAATTACCTTTACAACATCGTCCCACGCCAAATCCTTCGACCCCTTGGGAACGTTCTTCCACATCCTGAAGTAGATGGGGAACCGCATCCAATTCGAGCCCAGATCATTCAGGTAGCGGTTGAAGAGGTGACTGTCGTTCTCGATCAGCTAGTTCATGGCCTTATTCCATGTAACTACCATGTGTAGTCTCTAATCCATGCTATTGAAACTGGCCACGTCCAGCCTCCTCGTGGACATGTTCCCCTACTCATATGCATAATTTACCACATACATTAATTAAAGTTTAAAAAACATTTAACCTATGGAATTTCAATATTAAATTTATTAAAAAAATAATTAAATTTACTTTGAATTTGTGCCTCAAACCCCGTCGATCGGGTAGACGACCGCAGTGGGTTCTTATGGTCCCTCACCTTCTCCTCATCTAGAAACAACTCCATCTCAATAATAGGAATCCAGAAGTCAAATTTCTCGTTGTTGTCGAGATCGTTGAAATTGATCTCCCCCTTGAGCTGAACATGCAGCTCTGGAGCAGTCACCTCCTGTGGGGCCATCTGCTATGGTGTCGTCTACAATGGGCTTGTCTCTTGGAGGGGCCATTGCTGTGGGGCCACCTCCTGTGGTTATTGTGGCGCGGTCACCCCCTACAATAGCATGGGGACATGCCTACCCTCGTGCTGCCCTCTTTCGCCTCTCCCCTACCCCTCCCCCTTGTATTGCTCAGAAGTCATAGTATATATATAACTGTAAAAAAAATTAGCAGAATTTATATCAAAATTATAAAATAATAGCTAAAAAACGAAATAAAGCACTCAATTATACTAACCTGGAGTGTCAAACTCTATAAAATGCTTCAACAAAACCTCATATCTCAAGGAAAATCTCAAAGGGCCCGTGAGAAATCAAATTGGCAAAATGAGGAATTGGAGGGGTTAGGGCACTTTTATAGCACCCGGATTTGTAGGGGTTTCAATGGAAACCGCTACCTTAACTACTACAAATCCACAAACCCTACCTCGGATAACATGAATATATGTAGCAGTTACATATAACCGCTACAAACCTGCAGACCCTCTATATTCTGTAGCGGTTATATGCTATAACCGCTACAAATTTTCATCCACTTTGTAATGGTTATGGTTAACTGCTACAAAAATGCAGCTCTCTGCATTTTGTAGTGGTTACTTTGATGATAACCGCAACAAAATAATTGCCACAATAGTCGCGCTAGCTTCACGCTATTCTTGGTGCCACATTTGTAGGGGTTAATATATATCAACCGCTATAAATGAATCGTGGCAAATTTGGCTCCAATTTTTGTAGCGGTCGTACATTGTAAACCACTACAAAATCCATACCCTAACCAGTGAGCCACTTGGTGCGAGGTAAACTGTTGCAAATTTGTAGCGGTCTTGGTCAACACCGCTACAAATACTCACATTTGTAGTGGTTTTTTTACTTCTATAAATGTACCGCTACAAATTGTCATTTTTTTTGTAATGACATGCCTCCTATGGTGGGGTTCTTCAAGACTCTCAAGGGAAATGGATTATGGCGTTCTAGATGAAAATAGTTGTCTTACCACCAACCTCAGCAGAAGTGATCACTACTACAAAAAGTATCATTTACGACACTAATTAACGACTGTTTTAAAATATCAGTAGTAGAAAATCATGGTATGGTAGTGACAAATGTTTCAACGACTGTTATTGAAAAAACAGTCGTTGAAACATAAGATTCAACGACTGTTATTCATAACAGTCGTTGAAAGCAAGTATTTCAACGACTGTTATGATTAACAGTTGTTGAAAGTGATGTTTCAACGACTGTTAATGAAAACATTTGTTGAATATTGCTTTCAATGACTGTTTTCATTAACAGTCGTTGAAACAGCCCAAAAAAAGCACCCAGCGCGGGCTTCTGGTTCCTACTTTCCCTTTCCCACCCCCTGTCCGACATTACAGCACTGTGTAACTCCCTTCCAGCTGACTCACATCCACTAAATTTCTGTTTGGTCTCTCGTGTGTCCTCTGTCCTCTATCCCTCTCCAACAACGGAGGTCCACAGGCTTGCAGTCCCTCCATTCCCTCTCGGTCGTAGGTCTTTGCATTCCCTCCCTCTTCTCATTTCGAGCAAGCAACGCAAGTAGGTAAGCTCAGGCCCTGTTTTTTTCCTTTGGTTTATTTACTTTTGGTTTTCTCTTCTTAGCCTCTATTTTCGCTCCTGTAGTTCATATTGGGCTCTGCTGTGAAGAAGACAATGTTGGATCTGTGTTTATTGCGGTTTGTGTGTAAGTTCCCCTTTTCTCTTTCTAGTTGATTTGTTCATTTGGATGTGAATTTCTGCTGTTCTGGGAAAAAATTGGCATTTTGCACTTCGTTTGTGACTGAATCTAGGCTTAATTAGAATGTCTTCCCTTAGAATCTCAATGGACCTAAAGACTTGGGTCTTGATTTAGCTTGTTTAAGAACGGCTTCCCTTAGAATCTCAATGGACCTAAAGTTACTTTCAAGACATTCTTAATGCAGAATCATCAGTTTCTTAGCTACCTACAAAATCATGAACAAGATGATGATGATGGGATAAAAGAAAAAAGAATAGCTATTGCATACCACCAATGCGTGTGGAGTCAATTAAAAATTTGTTGACAAAAACCATATCAGTAGTTAGTATAGCTTATAAAAAAATGAAATCTATATTCTTAGCCAATTTCCCTGTTCATTTCAATGCATTGCGTCTAATTTGTGAGTATATCTGACAACACAAGATGACCATGTAAAAAACTATTCCTCTTCTTCAAATTAAATTCAATTTCAATTTATAAATGCATTAAAATTAGATTTCTTTTTTTTTCAATTCTGCTTTAATGGATGAAGTTCACTTATCATGTTTCTCCAATTTAATTAGAGAAACTAGTACAGGGTGAGTACAACTTAATTACACTGAGTGATAAAGATTAATATAATCACTCTGAAACAGTATGTTTTCCTTTCAATGATATCCAACGTGTACCTATCGTCCCTTACTTCATTTGCAAGCATGATTGAGAACATACATCTATCATTACTAAAATTAAATTTTCTATCTGTTTGGGGGGGGGGAAATAATAATAAAGCCTTCAAAAATGAGACTTTTTAAGCCAATGAGAAAAAACTGCTTTAGATAAGTGTTGATTGTTAGGGGTTTGATTTCGTAGTAGGAATGGCCAAAGCTAGAGTATTGATTTTATTTTTTTCAGTAAAACTCATAATTTTAATGCAAGAAATTAATTACAGGGAAAATTGATTAAAAATCTCCCATTACAAAATTAATTATTTCAAAGAACTTGTTATCAATGTGTACACTTTCTTTTTCTATCTCGTATAATTTGAATTATAATTAAAAGTGTTATTTGCAAGTAAACGTGTGAATTAAAACGTGCAAGATTAGTGGTGTACATTTTCTAATTTCCAGACAATCAACAAGGTCAGTTCAACAATGCCTTTGAGTTCATAAAAGATGTAGTAGTTTAAAGTTAATATTATAATATTTTGGGTAATAACTCTCTCATAAACATGCAGGTATCACTACTGCCATCGTTGTCCCTGCTTGGTTGCCGGCCTACTACACCTTGCCTCAATAGAATCTTCTTCCAAATTCCTTAATCACAAACATAGTGTCCTTAGAAGCTAAAGATTAGCTGGTAAGTTCTATTATTGCTTGTTGATGAAAGTTTTTCAAACCTGAGGATATCATGATGCTACTATTTGTTGTAAGCATGATAAATTTGAATTATTGAACTTTGAAATTGGTAGTTGAACTGTTAGTTTTTACAGTGTGTCATGAGTGTTTCATATCGCTGTTCTAAACTTGAGTGTCTGTGAAAATGGATTAGGTAGTAATAAAATGGATCACCGTTGGATGAATGCTTTAAGGATTAGTGAAGAATATGAGAATGGGGTGGAAAAATTTATTGAATTTGCTAAAATGAATGCGCTTAGTAAAAATGGAAAGTATTTTTGTCCATGTATCAACTGTTTAAATGAGAGTCTACGGGATGTTGATGATATAAGAGATCACTTACTTTGAGATGGAATAAATCTTCGGTACACAAAGTGGATATGGCATGGTGAGGAAGTAACTACTTGTGCGTCACATGAGAAGGAAGTTTTGGAAGTCGGAGATGACGATAGAATGGAGAATATGATTCATGATGTTGAGGTAGAATGTTTTGCTCAATCACCTGTATATGATAGCGTGCGGAGTGATGCAAAGACTCCTTTGTACCCAGGGTGTACTAAGTATACACGCTTGTCAGGCATTTTGCACTTGGTGAACTTAAAGGAAACTTATGGGTGGACCGATAGTAGTTTCACATTATTACTTGAATTATTGTGTGATATGTTTCCAGAGGATAATATACTTCCAAATCGTATGTATAATGCCAAGAAAATATTATCTATGATGGGTATGGACTATAGAAAGATACATGCTTGCCCTAATGACTGCGTATTGTACAGAAATAAGTATGAAGGCTTAAGTAAGTGTCCGAAATGTAAAACTTCCAGATACAAAGTGAAGAAAGGTAATACATGTGGTGATGAGACAATTAAAAAGCAGCCTTTAAATGTTTTGTGGTATCTTCCAATCATACCGCGGTTCAAACAAATGTTGGCTGATGCAAAAGAAGCAAAGAAGTTGAGATGGCATTATGATGACAGAGTTTGTGATGAAAAATACCTTCGGCACCCGGCTGACTCTCCACAATAGAAGAAAGTAGATGAAATGTATCCCAGATTTGGCATTGAGCCTAGAAACCTTTGGCTTAGGCTGTGCACAGACGGAATCAATCCCTATGGTACTTTTAGTAGTACACATAGTGCATGGCCGGTTCTGTAACCCCCTCCGTATTATATCCGAAATACGCGATTAAAATGAAATAGAAACCAATAATAATCAAAAATCATTTAAAATCCCATCGTTGAGATAGGGTTTTCAAAAATACCTTTTAAAATCTAATTAACTTGGTCTCATATTCACATTTCGAATACAATTACTATGCGAAGATAAATCACATTCATATAAATATCAGAGTGCACAACATAATCATCCCGGCAATCCCGGGTACATACCTTTGCTAAAGATACACAGAGCACAATTGCCCATTACAATTCTTCAAATGGAAATTACACAATCTCATCTGAAATTCATAACCATATATTCAACCGAGTTATATACAGTCTTCACAACTTATTGGTAACCAACTACCAACTCTTATCTCGAAGGAGTCCTAGTCGCTCCCTCCACGAGCCACTTGCCCTGTCTAAATTGTTGGTAGGGGAGGGTGAGATTCAAGAGAATCTCAGTAGGGAAAAATTATCAATATGCAGGCAAGATAAGTGTTTAATGCATGACATGCTTGCATAACATAACTCATGCACACATATAATGACAAATCTATAAGCTCAATGCTTCGAACGATACACATATGGTCATAGCATATATTGAAACATAGCTTCAAATCATTCATACATGTTCCACATAATCAAGCAAAGCAATAACATGCATCAACACATTAATACAGTTATCAGAGCATGCAGGAGAGATAAGTTCCCTACCTCCAATCTTTTCTCCTCGATTTACGTGCCAACAACTCGGGGCTTCACGTTCGATCCTACAATATCAAATATACTATTTAGATACTTCCATAGTGTTTCTGGGAGTTATATGAAGCTATATGGAAAAATTACTAAAATACCCCCGGGGACCCGGCCCCGCCGTACCCGGTCCGGCTGTACTTTTCTTGAAATTTTGACATGGGCTATTCTAACATATTTTTGCCCAAGGAATCCATTTTCGGACTCGGAATTATCAAATTCAATGTCAATTTACAAATTTACCCTTGGCAGCCCACTTTAAGGGTTTCAAGGGCGTTTTCGTAATTATGCTTTTTCGGCCTTTTCCGAAAAAGTGACCAACTGTAACCCCACTTAATTTTTGCTCCTGAACTCAATGGAACCATAAAATCATTGAAAATATAACTCTAAGACCCATTTATATCCATAACTGAAATATACAAGTACTCCGAGGAAAATTGGGGTTTTTCGGTTTCGGCTCCGTAAACGTGTTTCTTTCTGCTCCTAACCACTTTATTAACCATTAAATTGGGTTAGAACTACCATTTAGTATCAATTTGGGCAGCATAACACCTAGGCCAACCCATTTTCCAAATTTACAAACAAAGACAATCCGGTGAAATTTCACCGATTAAATCAACCACAGCAGCCAGAACAATCAAAGATTGAAGTTTCGGAGGTTACCTTAAGCTCCTTCTGGCTTATTCTTCTTATGGCTGAACCCTAGCCTCTTTAAACAATGAAATTCCTTGCTTCAAGACCTTAATTCACATAGAGGAATAACTTAAGAGAAGGATTATACACGTTAGGTACGAATCCACCGAAGAAATCGACCTACCTTGTGAGATTTCTCCTCTCTTTCTCTCTCTAAAAGCTCTCAAACTTTCTCTCTCTCTTGGCTTCTGGTTCAGCACGAAAATGAGAGCTGAAGATGATGAGAAAATGTTTTAATTTTCATGCTGATGTCATCTTTTATTTTGATGATGTCATAATTCCCATTTTCGCATTTTCTGGCAGATTTTCTGCCCAAACTTTAAAAAATCATAACTAATTATAGAAAACTCAAAATGAGGTGATTCTAAAGCCAAATGAAAGATATTTAAGTCCTCTTCATAGGAAAAATATTGGCCATTACTAAAAATCACTACAAAATTCCAGAATTACATAAAACTCATCACTTCCCCAAAACAGAGTTCAGTTTCCATCCCAAACTTTGGACAGTCATATCTCCTAGTTCACAAAACGAAATGGCAGAAATAATGTGTCTATTTTGAAGCTTGAGATGTGAAATATAAGAATGGAAAGTTTCAGAATTTTTAGATACCATTTGTTCATTCAAAAAGTTCACACAAACTGACTGCCCAGAATAGAGTTTCACTGGACAGAATTTCAGATTTTGCATCTTTGCTTTTATTGGTTCCATTTTCATACCAAACATCATTCCCACATAAATTTTCACAAGGAATCCATTGGAAACACCAATAAATCAAATTCACATCACATTGACATATTTTCACAACAATCTCAACATGTCAACACAATTCACATTCAATTCTTCCCTCTATTCTAAGTCAATTTGGATATTAATCCACAATTGAACTCAAATACAGGGTTTCGGCGCTGCTCACAACACAAACGAATCACATTCGAGTGCCAAATCACATCATATTCTCCAAAAGGGTTATTTATCACTAACCACATCCACTTTTGAAGTCATTAACTCTTAATCACAATTTGGGATCTTGCTAAAATGGGGCTTAGCAGTCCACTTCTCTCAGGCTTATTCTCTAACCTCGAGTCTCAAAATTTGGGGTATTACAGGTTCTGCTGGTGATTTACAACTTACCTCCCTGGTTGTGTATGAAACGTAAGTATATGATGCTTTCTATGATGATTTCGGGACCAAAACAGCCAGGGAATAATATCGATGTCTACTTGGCACCTTTGATAGAGGACTTAAAGAAGTTGTGGAAGGATGGTGTAGATGTGTTTGATGTATATAAACAACAGTTGTTTAAGCTACGTGCAATGATTTTCACCACGATTAACGACTTCCCTGCATACGAGAACTTGTCAGGTTATAGTGTAAGAGGTCATAAAGCATGTCTGATATGTGAAGCAAGCACATAGTTCCATCAACTCAAGCACAGTAAAAAAATAGTCTATCTTGGTCATAGAAGATTTCTTCCTCAGTTCCACCCGTACCGTAGGCTAAAGAATGCTTTTAACGGTTTTCCAGAGAATGAAATGGCTCCGAAGCCATTAACTGGAGATGAGGTTTATAGTCGGGTGGAAAGAATCAATGTCACTTTTGGTAAAAATCAAAAGACTATGGGTGAGAAAAACATATGGAAGAAGAGGTCAATTTTCTTTGATCTTCCATATTGGCGTAGTCTTGATGTGAGACATAGTATTGATGTGATGCATGTGGAAAAAAATGTATGTGATAGCCTTGTTGGTAAGCTTTTGCACATAGCAGGGAAAACTAAAGATGGAATTAGTGCGAGACTAGACTTGGTTGAAATGAGAATAAGAGAACGACTGCATCCACAACTAAGAGATGATGGTAAGAGAGTGTATATGGAGCCAGCAGCGCATACATTGTCAAAAGCCAAGAGAAGAAGTTTGTGTGGGTGTTTGCATGGCATTAAGGTGCCACAAGGGTATTCTTCTAATTTGAGCTGGCTTGTGTCAATGGAAGATTTGAAGTTAGTTGGAATGAAGTTTCATGATTGTCATGTCTTGATGCAACAACTATTACTAGTAGCTATTAGAGGCATTATGAAAGATGATGTGTGAAGCACGATAACAAGGTTGTGTAATTTCTTCAATGCTATTTGTAGCAAATTTGTTGACATTCCAAGGTTAGACGAATTGGAAAATGAGGGTTATACTATTCTATCCCAACTAGAGATGCATTTTGCTCTCGCATTCTTTGATATAATGGTGCATTTAATAGTTCATCTGATAAGAAAGGTAAGACTATGCGGCTCAGTTTATCTAAGGTGGATGTACCCTTTCGAGCGATATATGAAGAACTTAAAAGGGTATTCTAAAAATCCTTATCGACCTGAAGCCTCAATTGTGGAAAGATATGTCGTTGACGAGGCTATGGACTTTTGTAAAGAATATCTATCAAGGTCAAAGGCCCAATCTCGTCATGAAAAGGGTAAAAGTAAGGGAACACGAGGGCTCAAAGTGAAGAGTATGCGTCGTGAAGAGGTTTTGCAAGCACACTTGTATATCTTGAATAATACGGAAGAAGTTCAGCCGTACTTAGCCGAACACAGAAAGAGTTTAAAGGAGATATATCCAAGAAAAAATGACATGCAGATAGCTAATGAGCAAAACAAGACTTTCATATAGTGGTTCAAGGATAAGATAGCGCATGAGACCAATGTGTCTGAGACAATCAAATGGTTAGCTTGGGGGCCTTGTTTTGAGGTCATAACTTGGAGTGGCTTTGATATAAACAGGTATTCTTTCTATACAAAAGCCCAAGATAACAGAAGTACTATGCAAAATAGTAGGGTGATGGTGGTATCCGAATCAATGCACTTTTCTAGTTCGAAAGACAAAAACCTCATTTTGGCATCCATGGTCTATTATGGAGTTATTGAAGACATATGAGAGATAAGCTACATTAAGTTGAGAGTACCTTTATTTAAATGCAAATGGGTTAACAATAATGCTGTTGAAATAGATCAATTTGGATTTACCTCAGTTGATCTTGAAAGAGTCGGTTATAAAGATGAGTCATTCATTCTAGCAAGTCAGGTAAAACAAGTGTTTTATATCATTGATCCAGCAAATGAAAATTGTCTATTATACTCCAAAATAAAAAACAGAAGGATGGTGATCCGAGTTTGAATCTTGACAAAACACCGCCTTTCACTACAAATCCGCCTATGCCATCTGAAGTGGAATTGGTAGATGATGATGAATATGCAGCTAGAGTTGATCATTGTGAAGGAATATGGGAAAACACTTAAAGTAAGAGTTTGAATTGTTTAAAGTGTGCATGTAATTTCAATTTACTTATCGTATGTCACATTTATTTCTTAGTAAGATTTTGAATTGTTTAAAGTGTGCATGTAATTTCAATTTACTTATCATATATCACATTTATTTCTTAGCAGGATCATGTCACGTTCAAATTCAGGCGACTCTGTTGGCTCACCTATTAAGAAAAAGGTTAGAGGAAGCACAAAGTTGCGGTCGTTGGTCAAACGTCATGAGGAAGAATAGGCGAGGGTTCACGTGAAATTTGATGCTGATTTAAAACCTATCGGCGAAGAGGGAGAGAAGTTCATTAGCTACGTTGGCTTTTTGGGTCGGAGCAAAGTTAGCATTCTAATTCCTACCTAAAGGGAAGTTTCAAAGGAGACGAAGGCTATGATTTGGGATCAGCTTTTGATATGTAAAGTTGTATTGTTATCTCTATCTCTATGTCTATTTTTTCAAATATAACTAATATATATTTTATTTTGTAGCAAACCTACGATGTTCCCAATACGAAGCTGATGTACAAACATTGGATGGGGGAAGTTCGTGAGCGATGGAAAGATTTCAAGTCCACGCTCACAACCAAGTACGTTCGAGGGCCAAGGAGTCATGAGGATCCTTGCAAAGAGTATTTGTTTCTTTCTCAAAATGACTGGAGGTTGTTTGTGGCATCGCGGCAGGATCCCAATTTCCTGGTATATTCTGTTCATCTTAGTGTTAAACATTTTAGTTGAACTTACTTGACATCGCTAGCTGAGTTATCATTATTCTTTGTTTATATAGAAATTGAGTCAAGCAAATAAAGAGAGGCGAGTGAAAAACAATTATCCTTATTACATGTCGCGTGGGGGTTATCGAAAGCTCGAAAAGAAGATGATACAGGCTGAATTGCGAAAATTGGAGGAAGCAGCCCGAGCAAATCCTAGTATTGTCGTGCAGGCGCCACCTCCTCCCCCATGCCACAAAAAATGGAAAGCAGAGAGGATAAAGGGAGAAAAATATATAAATCCAGTCGTTGCTGATGTCACTAAAAGGATTGTGAGTATTTAATAACAAGTATATTTAAGTGTGTTTCATTTTCCTAACAAGATTGCATGTAATTACTTTCTATTTATCTATTGTATGCTGCAGGATGACCTTGAAGAGCAGAGCAGCCAAGGTTCCTTCACTCAAACTGGAAGGATAGACATCTTAGCAATGGCGCTTAGGAATCTAGACATCTCTAAATACTTTGGACGAGGCTCACAAGCTTATGGACGTGGTGAAATGAGTCAGGAGTTTGTGGCTAGGTTTTGAGAGGAAATCCGTGCAGAGCTAGCGATGCAAATGCGTCAATCACTTTGAGACGAGCTTAAAGAAGAGTTGTTGAGTAAGCTACGTGGTGAGATGAGTACGATGGTGTTGTCTCACATGCAAGGCGGGATATGTAACGTGGAGCCTAGATCTGAGGTTTGTAAATAATTTCAATTAATATAACATTGTGTTTTTCCTTACGTTATTTTAATTAATTTTTTCATTTCTCTTACTCAGGAATCCCCGGCCTTTCCCAGCACCAAAGGCAGTTATAATCCGCCAGAGGTTGGACATGGCAACCCTAGTCCTTCACTAGAGCCTGGAGAACCTTGCACTCTGTATTTGGAAGTCCCGTACCTGCGTACTGTTGCTGATATTGTTGCATACATGCATGCCACCACCTACCATAATAACCAAATCCGGGACAATCAACGTAAGGTCAATGTGACAAGTGTTCCACTCGGGGAGGAAGGTGTAGATGTCCCGTTCCCCGATAGTGAGGTTGCCAGACTAGGTCAGGCAACATGATCTTTCATCTCGTGGCCTAGACATCTTGTTCAGACTGTGCCAGTCCCTCCAATGGTAGGAAACACCTTATTGTTACTTGATCATTGACATTCTACTTATAATCTTTATTTTGTCTCTTACTAGGAACAAGATGATGCGACAAAATTTTTCTTTTTAGCACGACTGCAAAATATTCATCAAGACATAAACAAGGTCGACTTGCAGATGCCTTGTGAGATTGTGGGTCGCAGAATCTCGTATAATTATGGACTTGATAACCAAGATATTAGAGAGTTCCTATCTTTGGAGGAGATAGACATAGGATGGGTCACATTTGCAATCATATGAGTTTAGTTATAATTTTTAATTGTAATTAATGCACTGATATTTAGGAGTTTTAAGTTTCTACATTTACTGAGTCATTTCTCATTTCATTTATGTGGTAGCTGCTTCCACAAACTGTGTGCCGAACGAGCACTCACCACTACATATGGCTTCTTATGTCCTGGCAATATGTTAAGGCGTAATAGCCAGAGGTTGGAAGATCGGATGAGCTATGTAGGCTATACAATAGGTGAGACTCAACTGCCTTGTTATCTAGCACCAATTGTTAAAGGGCAAGTAACTTAATTTCATATATTTATACACATTCACTTTGTTAAGCAGTATCATGTTATCGAACCTCATTTTAATCTATATATGCATGTGATTATAGTTATCATTGGAGTCTCTGTGTTCCTTGTCCCTTGATCAACATTATCTTTTGGTTTGACTCATTGGGTCGCAAGCCAGACGGAGATATCAAAAACATTTTCAACACGTAAGTAAATTTGTTTGTTAGTCATTGATTTTTTATTATACTCAATTGTTTTAATGTCTTCTGTTTATCATTTTAATTATTACAGTGCACTAAAGACATATTATATAATGGGTGGGAAGCGTGAAGGTAAAAATGGTCCGATAAAGTGATTCCAGCCAAAGGTAAGTTCTTTACATTCAAGGCCTATGCCTTTATTCTTTTTTACCGTTTGCTTTTGATGTATAGTGTCCTTGGCAAGCAGGGACAACTGAGTACGGCTTCTATGTTATACTATATATGTATAACATCATTTTCAATGGCCTTACTACAAATTTTGAACAGGTGATCATTTCTTGATTCTCAACTGAATTTCATTTCCTTTCATGTGATTGAATTGTTAGTTATTTCATTCAATTTATTGATTTATGTTAACATATTCTCCATTTCGCGAAAAGATTTTTGGAAATCAGGACCCATACACTATCGAAGACATTAATTTGATCCGAGACCTTTTGTCAGGACATCTTCTACAACACATAGAGTGGTGATGATTTGTATAGGATTTTTAACATATTGTAGTGGTTTTGTACAGTGCTATATAAGTTTGCATATTCGATTACTTTTCCTACTTTCTTATTGGGTACTTTGAATTTGTTAAGGCATTATGTTTTATAGAGAACACTTTGGAAAATGATGATGAAGCATAGGGATTTCATGGAAATGTGACATCTCTTTGGCCATATGCATGTCATGATTTACATTGAAAGTTGAAGTTTGCACATTGAAATGATGTTATGATGATATATGCGCTATATGTCATGATAGAAAAACAACATGTGATTTTCACTTCCATGAGTAATAGGGGAAGCTAGAGAGTTAATCATGAGAGAATGGTCCATGGATCTAGTTTTTTCTTTTAAAGATAGCAATGTACAGGTTAGAGAACTCGTTAAGATAGGTTCATCTACTAGTATGGAGGCAACGAAGATGGAGCCTGTGGGAGGGGAGACTTGTAGTAGTATGGAGGCTGTGGTGAAGGGGATGGAGGAGGTGGGGACTTGTAGACATATGGTGGAGGAGCAGAGGGGGATGGTGTAGGAGATGGAGGTGGGGGAGACTTATAATAATATGGAGCTAACACATCAATTTTCTGGGTTGTAAGGAGTAAAACGTAAAAACAAAAACAAAAACAAAAAAAGAAAGATACAATGACTATTTTAGATAAACCAGTCGTCTTTTCTCCAATTTTCAATGACACTAATATAGACGTCCTCCTGAAAACAATCGTGTAAAGGGTAAAAAAACGGTCGTTAAAAACCCCTTCTGCAGTAGTGTAATGGCTTTGTTGACAACTATTTCAATGTGTAAGCAATTTGGACTTCCTAAAGTCTGCGTGTATACAGATTCTATGGAGTCCTATCGGTTGATCATGACAGAATATAAACCAACCCGTGCACTCAAACCGGAGATCCTAGCAATCAGGAATATGATACTCTCGAGATGGGAAGTCAAGATTAGATATGCAGCAGGCAATATATTGCAATGTGCAGATTTGCCGCTAAAAGGGCACATATCAGTGAGGATATGTTGTTGTTATCAGAACCACACCCAGCTTGTTGAGATAGGCTAGCTCAAGATTGGTTGGACAGCTAGATAGCCTCGTCAGAGATCCATCAAGTGTGACAATTATCAAGCGTTCAGCTTGCCCCATGAATTCAAAATTGATACAAAAAAAAAAAATTATTCTTTCTCCATAGTATAAACAACTTCTCTCTTCACTGTAGAAACACAAGAAGCCACAAGTTTCTGCCTCATCTTGTCGTGTTTTTCGATGCAAAAATCTAAATTGCCCCACCACTACCAATACAAAAATATCGCAATTTCGAAGATCGCACGGTTTCTAATTTGCACCGCAGGATTAGATATCAAATCGCTGTCCCAAACACATGCCAAATATTCAATAGAATTATTGAGCTCACTGTTATCAAGAAGAATAATGGAGCTCACTAATGAGTGTGGCATATAATATTAATCCAGTTCCGTCAAGAAGTTTACAATGATTACTCCAACTCCAATCAACAACAATACCAATTTAGTGGACAATGATGTCGGAACTGTGGATTTTGAAAACCAAATAACAAAAGTTAACATCAACCAAATTACCGCAAAAAGTTTATTAACATTAATTTGAGAAAATAAATATATAAAAAAATAACTGTTTTTCCAACAATACCATCATTTATGTGAATAAGGGAGAATGTGTGGTGACATGAGAATTAGTGAAAATTAAATAGGAAAATAATACAGGAAATATGAATAATTAAATGAGGGTTAAATAGAAAATCAATAAACAATTTTTGAGACTATTCCTTATAAAAGAGAATATATCATATCCACAAATTGCCTCTTATAAAAAAGGAACTTAAGGAGTATCTTCTATCCTCTAAATACGTTGTGTAATTGAGATGTGTTTCACCTCTAGCTCCTTTATTAATTGGTTCTCCCAGCGAACCTTTATTTAGCGTTGGAAAGTATGATCTTAAATTCATTTTAGTGTTCAAGATAGTATTATCATACAATACAGTGACACACACACAGAGACACATCCATATAGTCCACACACGCACGCACATTTATTCATATTTATAAAAGAGAGAATGTGTTTTTTTTTTATTTATAAATCACATCATTAATTTTTGAGAGAACTCTAATTAAATCTCTTTGAAATACTAGAATCCATATCCAGGCTTGCACTTACACAAAATTCCTAATCAGGTCAAGATAACTAATTAGATATTTATAAATCTTATAAATTTACCCCAGTGCCCTTGAACCCATCTTTCTCCCCATCCTTTTCAGCACCCCCTCTTTAATCATCTATTACCTCCTATCATCGGTAAGAATAAAAATCCGAGCTAGAGGCTCAACATCTTGCAATGCTACCAGAAGGTACGGCCTAAACCTATTAAATTTGCACTTTTTTTTTGTGAAAATCAAATATGCACTCTTATTACAATGAAATGTTGCCTTGCATGATTTCTAACAATTTGGATGAGGCTGGTATCCCAAACACAATGTGTTTAAGTTAAGTGCCCCACCTTTTAGAAGACAGAGGGTGGTGGTGATCTAACTTGAAGATTCTTTTCTTTTATTTCTTCTTTAGGCCCCTCTTTCTCTCAGTGGGGAATGGTAGTTGAGAAGGTGTTAGTTGGATGAAGATGAAGATGTTCTGTGAAATCGGCCTCTAAACCAGGAGAACAATTTCGATGCTCATTCTGAAAGAGGACAAGGTTGTTAGAGGAGTAGAGGATGTATAACATGATCATCTCCAAAATGAAACCAACAGATGATACTTCTAGACCATATCTGGAAATTTTGTTGCTAGGAAGTAGAGTATGTTTGGTTCTAGGCTGAGTTTTTGTCTTCCACGGTTTTTTCAGGTGGTGGTATGTGGTGGAAGGACATTGAAACTCGGATTTTTATTCTTTGAAATGGTAGGAGTGTTCGATAGTTGGTGAGATAGCGACAAGAATGGGAGGAAGAGGGATTCTTGGTTGAGGGAGAGGAAAATGGCTAGTAAATATTGAAGGGTATTGAGGTAAAGTTTCATGATTCAAAAATCTCTTATTAATTCTCTTGTCATAATTAGGAATTTATTAAAAGTATAGATCTTAATATGAATTTAATATTTTAAATGGATTTAATTTGGATTCTCCTTTAATTTTTTTCATATGAATGTACAATTTTAATCATTCATTTATTATTGTGTTAACTTATGCTCTTGCGGTATACTTCATCTTATCTTTAATATAAGAACTAGTTGACTAATAAAGGTAGATTAATGAAGTCATTTATGTTAATTATTTGTAACAAATATATATTGATTTTCCTAAAATACCATATTTCATCATAACTACTCTTAGATATAAATTCTTTAATGTGTGCAATCAATAAGAATACTTTAAGAAAATATTATAAATTTGGGTAATAAAATAAATTGAGGCCTTATATTTATGATTAAATGTTATCCCCTACTCCCTCTTATATTTATGTTCGGAGGTAATATTAAATAGGGATAAAGTTAAAAAATTATTAAATTTTAAGATAAAATGAACGAGATTTAAGGTTTTTTCTTTATTAAGGTGAAAAATGTTGAAATTGACTTATGAATGAGACTGGATGATGAGTGTGTGTGTGTGTATAAAAGAAATATGCCATTTTTGGGGGGGAAATTGAAAATGAAGCAAAGTAATTTGGTTTTAGTGATGATAGCATAGCCATAAACGCCAACACCAGATGCAACGAAAATCAGTCCAGGTTCAATGAACGTTGTGCATCAGCCTCGATCTGATGTTACTCATCAAAAGCGTCTTTTCAACCTTTTTTAAGATAAAATAGCCGTAGCCGTTTGCTTCTCATTCTTAAAGGCAAATTTAAAATTAAGGAAAAAAATTAAAAAATACTATTTGAACTTACAAAATTTTAAAAGGTTTCGTAATTAAAATGGAAAGAACAGAGATGTGATTGAAGAGGAATCTGAATTTTTGAAGTTTAGGAGTTTTTATCAAAATGCCCCTAATAAAAACTTCACCGTATTCCTTCTCTCCTTCCCCTATTCCAGTTTCCCCCTCTTCCCGTTGTCTCTCTCCCTTTCTTCCTCTTCCCGTTGTTTGTCCCCTTCTCCTACTGCTTTAGATCTTGCCGCCTTCACCCCCACTACCAAGTTTATCATCCTCTTCCTCTTCTTGGGATTGTAGAGGCCACTGCAGAGGCGCTTGTTGAGGAGAGGCAGAACTATGGGTTCTCGTGATCAAGCTTGGCCGTCTAGGAAGGATTCTTAGCCTCGATTAAATCTACTACCACTCTCTTTTGATCAATAGCACCATATCATCAATTTGGGTTTTTTTGGTGAGAAGAAGCTACTGGGGTAACAAGATCATTGAGAAAGGTGGAAGTGTTAGCCTCTTCTTCGAAATTGAAGCTCTGGAGTCCTGTGAAGACGAGGGTGATTCGACGAAGGGAGTAAGGATGAAGGAAGACGCTGAATTGATGGTGGTGCCATGCTCTCGTCTCCCTCCAATTCCTTCCCTCTGCCTCTGCTTTTTCTTCTCTCCATCTCTGCTCTTCTTTTTTTTTAGAATGTCGGCTCCTTCTCTCACTCACCACCACAATATCGTCGACTGCTTTCTCATCATCTTCTCTATCGATTTTAGTCACCGTCAGAATCTAATTTTTGTTTGTGGCTGGGTTTTTGTTTGTGTTTTGCTAATTCCATTATAAAGTTGTTATTGCCAAGTTGTTAACACCCCTACCTATCAAGCATTGTTGACAACTTAAGTATTAAGTATATGTAATGACAACTTGAGTATATCAATTAGTAACTATCTCATTTTGGCATAGTTGACAACTTGAGTATAGCAATTAGTAACTTGAGAAATAGCAATTAGCAACTTGGGGAGCTCAAGTTGTCCATCTCTATAACAAAGTAGTTAATTGCATTATTTAAGTTGTCACTAGCGTTTCGGCACCGACATTAGAGCTCCATTGGCCGGCCTTACCCCGCTGGCCTGCCTCAGTCGAGGCTCCGGCATCGAGGCTGATGAGGGTTCTTGCTTTTTTTATTAAAATAAATTGATGGGCATTTTGGTAAAAGCACCTAAACTTCAAAAACCCAAATTCCTCTCAATCACCTCTCTGTCCTTTCCATTTCTTATCAAACCTTTTGGGGTTTTGTAAGTTCAAATGGTATTGTTTTGTTCTTTCTCCCTTAATACTAAGCCACATAATTTTGATTTTTAGCCTTGATAAATAATCTCCACATGTTGGAATATACCTAGTCCACCCTTGGTGGATTAAGACCCAAACTCAACTGCATTGAAGTCAAAATATAAATAATAGAGCAGCTTAGGTAAAATGATTGTGATATTCTCCAATCATTCTAACTTGTATAATTAAACCGAAACAATATGTCCTCTGATGAGTAAAGGGTACATTGATTGAGGAAGAGGCACATGGAAGCCTATATACATATGGTCGCATAAGGGCTCAGGTTTCGTGACATGATACACAAAACTATATGTCTATTCTTTTCCTTTGAAACTTATTTTCTTATGCTTTTCTCTTTGGTGTACTTCTTGTGTAATGTGATCGAGGTCCGCATTGGTAATCCAATTTTGTATGGGTACTTCAATGAGTCAGTTGGATTCTAGGTACGCTCAGAATTCTTACACCACGTAAAAAAGTACAGTGACTAACTTCATAATCTTAAATGCAAACTTCCATCAATATATGAAGGCATCTTTAACCAAAATTCAATATATCATGGTAAAAAAACTCCATCAATATATACATTGTAAAGTAGTGTTACTACCGGTTTTAAAGAGTTAATTGGATGTTGGATTTAGTCTTAAATATATGAACTTAATTTATTTTATCTCCCACATTTATCATTTTTTTTTAATAAATTATTCCTATTAATTGCCCATGTTAAGAGAGTTCACTTCAATGGGTAGTTTTAGTCCAAATGATTTAAGAGGGTATTGTAGGAAAAATAATTCACATTTTGAAAAAATAAATAATATAATTAATTTTCTTAATATATCCAAATTAGTTAAATAGATATTACATTAGAGACCAGAGATAACAATACCATGAGATCTTTATAAATGGCCTCTGTAACAAAGAGAGAAGGGAGAGGGTCTAAGGAATAATTACTTAGCTAAAGAGAACAAGGTCCCATTCCTAGGCACTTGGAGCTTACTTGGAAGCTACAACAGTATATTTTTTTAGTGTCAACAACCTCTTTTGCCACATAGGATGATTGGGTGATTAATTTATTAGATGAAAAAAAAAATCTAGCACTTTGTTTTAACTGAATTAAAAATTCAAGGAATGAGTCATAACAACTAACAAATATAGTTAAAGAACTACAAATGAGTTAAACTTGAAAGCCTAAAAGATACATTTTTTACATTTTCTTGGAAAGCAAAAATACTTCCTCTTGTTTATTTTATAAGATGTCTTCTATAAAGTATTATTGATCCTTTTTATAAAACATTATGATTAGTTTTAAAGAATATTAAATCATTTTTTAAATATGTAGATATTTCCATTTTTAATAAAGGTAGTGAGACAGAGTAAAAATTGAAAAGTAATGCTATGATGTTGGAGTTTAATGAGATTAATAAAGGTAATATTAGAAATTACTTGAATTTTATGATAAATTTAATGCTTCTAAATGTTTTTAAGGAAAACTCCAATAAACCCCACTATAGCAACTTTATTTCAGTCAACCCTAAAGAATTATGAAACTTTACTATACCCCATGAACAAAAATGAAATTAAGTTTTGTCAGAAAAATGACATTTATGCCCTTGATTTATTTTTTTTCAAAAAAACAAAAAGATTCAATCGTCTCAAAAGCTTTGGCAATATGTCACCAATAGCTGCTTGGTCGGAGCAGCCTCTAGCAACCGGCCATCAAAGCTTCGATGCCATCTAGCCAGCCTTAGCTCTGACCACTAAAAATTAATTTGTGTTATTCATATGCTTATTTCACTTATTCATGAAGAGTTATAAACTTGTAAATGAAACTTGTTCAATTTGTGTTGTTCACATGTCTATTTCACTTGTTTGTGAGGAGTTAGATATTTGAAAATGAGACTTGTTCATCAATTAGTAAACAAGAAAACATCGAATTATGAACAAGTCCCATTTGCAAGTATACAACTGCTCATGAACAAGTAGAATAGACATATGAATAATACAAATTAATTGGTTAACAAGAAAATATATGAGACTTGTTCATATATTTATTTCACTTGTTTGTGAGGAGTTATAGACATTTGCGAATGGGACTTATTCTTGATCATATATTTTCTTGTTGACAGATTAATTTGTGTTATTCATATATTTATTCCACTTGTTTATTAGGTATTGAATACTTGTAAATGAAACTTGTTCATAATCCTATATTTCCTTGTTAACCAATTAGTTTGTGTTGTTCATTTGTTTATCCCATTTGTTCATAATGATTTGAACACTTGCAAAAGGGACTTGTTCAAATCCATGGATAGGTCCCATTTGCAAGTGTCTAATTCTTTATGAACAAGATTAAATTAAACATATGAACAAAAATTGAACACGTTTCATTTACAAGTGTGCAACTCTTCATAAATTAGTGGAATAAGTATATGAACAACATAAATTAATTTCTGGTTGCCGAAGCTTCAGTTGGTTGGATGGCACCAGAGCTTTGATGGCTAGCCTCTAGAGGCCGCTTAGGCCAAGTGGTTGTCGGTGACTATTCATCAGAGTTCCAGTGATGGTTGAACTTTTTTCGAAAAAAAATTCACAAAACATAATTTAATTATGATTTATGGGGGTGCAGTGAAGTTTTAAAATTCTTTGGAGGTTAATTGAAATGAAATGACTATAATTGGGCGATTGACTGAAATTTTCCCATGTTTTTATTTACACATTTGAATTGGTTAGAGACATGGGAGAATTTCTATGAGACCCATATATGAGACTTTATTTCAATCAACCAAAAAAAAAAAATCGGAAACTTCACTGCACCCCCTTGGGGTTGACTGAAATTAAGTTTTGTGAGTAAATAGATAATGATGCCCTTCCTTTAATTTTTTTAAAAGAGCTTTTTACAAGACAAATAAGGGCATTTATAATATAAATAAGAGATTTAAAAAAAACCAAAGAGTTAACAAGAACATTTTGGTCATTTATAAGACAAATAAGAGAATTTATAAGAAAAATAAGGGCATTTACAAGATAAATAAAGATATTTGCAAGATAAATAAAGGAATTCAAAAGAGCCCATGGAGTTAAAAATATTTTAGTCATTTACAAGATAAATAAGGAATTTCACAAAATAAATAAAGATATTTACAAGATAAAATTGACAATTAATAAGACAAAAAGAGCTAGGGCATCATTGCCTTTTCACTTACTAAACTTAATTTTATTTTAACCTAAAGGGTGCAGTTGAATTTTGGATATTTTTAGAGATTGACTTGAATAAAGTTCCATCTATGGGAGCTAGCTGAAAGTTTCGCTAGAAACATTTTACAAAATGGGTAGGATGGAGTAATAGAACAATGATCCTTGTGAAGGTTGAAACAAATAGTACTCCATTAAATAATAAATAATTCATGCTCTCATTAATATTTAATATAGGATATATTTATCTAATTTAATTAGATTAAAAAAATTAGTTGAGTTAGTTAATATGATATATATTATTATTTTTTTAAAATTTCCTAGTTATCTTCCTCAATTCTTTTATTCATTCTCTTTTTTTATTGTTATTGAAGGAATATCAATATAGATAAATTAAAAAAATATTGATAAATATGAAAATTAAAAAAAATTGACAATATCTAATGATGGAGGAACCGTGTGGAAAGCATGCTGTCAGTGTTGGGCCTTTTCTTTCATAAACTCCGTCCAATTTTCCGCATTCGTATTTCGGCCGAAAGATTTAAAAATAATTGATCAGTGCCATGGGCCCAGAAATTGACAGAGAGGATAATGACTATAAATGCATTAATTATAATTAATTCAGTATATTGAGTATTTTTTTCAACTGTATTAACTATCATACAGTATTTAGTGATTATTCTAAGATGTTTTTTCAGGTGCTTCTAGTATTTTAAAATATTTTGTGGCTCAATGTTTTCCTTAAAATACATTTTAGCAACAATTTTAACTTCCTTGTTTACTCCGAAAAGTCCCGTGAAGTGAAAGTTTTTTATCTCCCATATTTTTAGTACTAAAAATAGTTAAATATTAGGGTTGAAAACATGGAAGATGAGTATAAAAAAAAATTTGGGGGTGACTATTGAAAAAAGCAAAAAATTGATTATTAAAAATGTTAAATAAGAGCACTAAAAATATGAAAAAGAGTGATAATAACTCAGAAAATAATGGATGCACCTAAAGACATACTTTAAAGTATTAGATCAACCTTTACCCTAAATGCATTTGATGATTTGAAAATCTTAAAATAATCTTGAAATATAATATAGTAATTTTTATATCATTTCTAGAAATTATTATGAAATTAATTTGTTCAATGAAATGATTTAAGTACCCCTATGAAGAAAAAAAATTCCTCTATCAGTTGGCCATCAGATCCCTAGCCGTTGGCCGTGGCCATTGGAGTACCAACTAAGTGCCTTTTTTGGGATGGCAAAACGGGTTTTTTTTTTTTTTTTTTAATAAAAATTAAGGTGATTTCTGGTTTTTTTAAAAATTAGGGGTGTTTGGATTAGCGTTTCAATAATTGGATTTTTTTTTTTTTCTAAAAGCAGCTTTTGAGAAGAAGCCCAAAAGTCTGGTTTTTCCAAAAAATGTCACTTTTACTACCACCAATCCAAATACAAATCACATTTATAATATAACTTTTATTCTATTTGATTTTTGTAAATGTTAGATTAAAAAAAAACCACTTCTCTATCGCTAACCCAAACAGGCCCTAATAGTCATCTGTCATTGCTGGCGGGCGATCAAAGTTTTGAATTAGATAAAGGCGACTGGAGAATTTTTGAAGGTAGGATAATAAACGTGAGATTTAATCCTCCCATCCATTAATAACCAAAATTCCAAAAAGTTATATCACCACTGGCCAATAAAACCATTTGTTTATATTATAGAAAATATATACGAATAGCTATAAAGTTTCAAAAGATATAAAATAACTAGTTCATTTGCTATCAAAAAAATAAAATAAAATACCTAGTTCATTTAATCGAACATTACTTGTATCAAATGACAGGATTAAGGATAGATTTCGTGCTCGTTTGGATGAGTGATTGGAATGCTTAAAAGCAGTTTTTCAATCGTAATTTACGGTATACGAGGTAAGTATGTGAGAGGAGTTGTATCTCGATCTACGTGAAAAATAACTTATAAGTAATCTGATCGTTAAAACATCTTAAGTCGAGTTTGAAGTCACTGGGGATTTGAGAAATTGTGGTTTCCCTTTTATATTTTATTATTGGGTACTTTTATCTCTTGATTTTGGGCTTATGTAAGTATTGATTTGGGCTCTTTATTGATGTGTGGGTTGGTGTTGGTCACTGGGCTTGTTTGGCTGTAAAAACCTCATCGTTGTGGGGAGTAGTTATTTCAAGGCAATTTCGTCGTGAATCTTTCTGGAATGTTTAACGTTATTGGGTTATTAATTTCTTGTGATGTGGAAAAGTGGGACAATATCATAATTTGAATTGTGGTTTAGTTAATTTTGAATTTTTTTGGGATGATGACTTTAGTGGCTGAATTTCAATTTTAATAAGTTTATAGTGGATTTGAATCCGCCCATCATTCTTTTTTTTAAAAATATGTTTGTAGTGAATTTGAATCCTTTTAATTTTAACAAGTTTATAGTGGATTTGAATCCACTCATCATTCCTTTTTGTTTTTCTATTCTTCCCATATCATCTCCCCCATTTTATTGAAAAAATATTTTATAAAATATTTTATTTTTTTGGCTATTTTCATGTCGTATGCAATTGTAAATTGTTCATATCAAATTCTAATTTTTTTAATATTTTTATGTAATGTTATAATATAATTTTATAAGATATTAAATCTCATCCGTTCAACTATTAATTTAAAGATAGAGATGGGATGAGGAGAAAAATGAGGAAAAAGATGAGGAGATAATCTATATTGGCTTATAGTGTGTGGTTGAAAGCCCTTCTTGACAAAAGAGTTGTGGTAAGTACAGTTAAAATTTTTAATTAGCATAGATATAATCATTTCATAATGCATTATGTAACACCCAAAATTTATATTCACCAAAATTATTGTAAATATTTGAGAAATTCAATAAAATGGTGAATATTCATGAATTTTGAATTTATGAATTTATAAATGTTCAATTTCATGAGAAATTGGGCAAAAATAATTAAGGAGTTAATTTGGGTAATTTAAAAAGCCCAATATTAGGGTCCAAAAATGAAGGAATATTAGAGAAAATTTTTGGTCCAAAAATAGATGGAAATTGGTCAAATAAAAATAAGAAAAGAAATTGGATTAGAAAGGTAATGGCAAAATCGTAATTTTGACAAAATAGCACAAAATAAATTATTTTCCAATTAATTGAAGTTGATTTCAATTAATTAAGGAAAATAACGGTTAAAAATATATTTATAATATTTTGGTCAATTTAATATGAATTTATGAAAAATTTGAGCAAAAAGTACAATTTTGACCAAAATTGAGACTTTACGTGTATACGTAACAGGAACAAGTTGTAAAGCCAATTGAGACCATAGGGAGGGACCCCTAGGTGTCTCCTACACATTGCAAGAGGAAGGAAATATTGGTTAGGCTTAATGAGTTTAATTACATGTACATAGGGTTTATGTACATAAACTTGATTTTGGAATTTTTGGAAATTCCATAAATCATTAAAAAAAATCATATAATATAATAAAAATACTTTACCATCATCTTTCTCAGCTCATTTTCGTGCCCAACCAGATCTGAACTAGTGAGAGAAAGTGTGAAATTCTAGAGAGAGAGAAAGAAGAAAAACTTGCAAAGGTAAGTGATTTCTTCGGTAAATCGGTTCTTAATACGTATAATTCCGTTCCTAAGCTACTCTACTATGTCATGCAAGGTTTGGAAAGCTCAAATTTGGTGTTCTAAAAGTTAGGGTTTTCAGCCAAGAGCAAGAAAAGCTAGTGGGAGCATGAGGTAACTTCCAAACCTTCGTATATTAACTATTCTGGCTGCTATGGGCAATTTAATCGGTGAAATTTCGCCGGATTGCCATTGGTTTTAAATTTTGGAAAAGTGTGTGCCTAAGGGTTATGCTTCCCAATTTTAGTTCAAATGGTTGTTATAACTCAATTAGATGGTTAATAAAGTGTTAAGAGTAGAAAGGAACGCGTTTACGGAGCCGAAATCGTAAAACCCCGATTTTTTCCGGAAAACACCATAATTTCGGCTAGGGATGTTTGAGGGCCTTAGAGTTGGATTTTCAATGATTTGATGGTTCCATTGGATTCAGTGGACGAAAATAGGTGGGGTTACAATTGGGCACTTTTTCAGAAAAGGTCGAGAAATCATAATTACGGAAACACCCCTAAAACCCTAAAAGTAGGGCTGCCAAGGGCAATTTCGTAATTTGACATTGAATTTGGTATTTTTGAGTCCGGAAATGGATTCCTTGGACAAAAATATCTTAGGATAGCCCTAGTCAAAAAATTTGGGAAAACGTGCCATCGGGCCAGGTACGGCGGGGCCGGGGTCCCGAGGGCATTTTGGTAAATTTTCACCATAGGCTAATATAACCACAAGAAACACTTAGAAGTGTCTAAAATGATACTTGGATAGGTTATAACATATTTCTTGTACATTTGACGTTTTAGGACCGAGCTGGACGCCTATAGTTGACACGTTTTATGAGGTGGACCCTTTGAGACAGGAAAGAGGTTAAGGTAGGAACTACTATCTCTCATATACTATGTGACTATTTGTATGATGCGTGTTACTGTATTTTGTGATCTGAACACCTGCTGGAGGCACATTACCTAGCTGTGGTCTAGGACCTAGCTGAGGTACATTAGTCTTACCTAGCTGTAGTCAAGGACTTAGTTGTGGTACATGTAGGGGTTTCAACGGGTTAGTTGGCCCTGAATTTTGTGTACACACACGGATGATATGAGTTTTCATTTTACTTGATACGGTGCATTGCATATTTAATTTTCGCATTTTATGTGTTGATCGTATGTTTCTACTGAAATTTCTTGGAATCTCACCCCTTTTTCTAAACCAAACATCTCAGCGAGTGCTAGTGGATCAAAAGGCAAGGACGTGGATAAAGGAAAGTGGCTGGCACGTGTCTTGAGGTGAAGTTAAAGTATGTGGTTATAGATAGCTTATGTTGTAAATATTGTCACCTTTTGTATCTTAACTTTGGACTGTAAACAAATACTTTTATCAGTATATATGTACTTTTCTGTATGTCTATGGAACTTGATCTCTATTACTTTGTGAATATCGAAATGGAAACGAGTGTTGACACATTACGTTTATAAATTTTCATTTGATATTATTTAATTCCTTTCAGGACATGTTATGTATGTCATTTGACTCAATTTCCTTATATTTAATTATGCATGATAATTGTGATTATAATTATAGCATTGCCCATATTGTTGGAAAGACATGAACACATTGTGAATTGTTATGTTGGGTGAAGTTGTCAGTGCCACGTGGTATGCCAATTCTATATACGGACACGAGGCCTCGTGTAATATAGGTAGAAGAGCCTAATGATTCATAGTTATCATATGTTTGTCAGCAGATAAGAGAAACATGTGATCTTGATTGAGAATTAGCCTCTCTAGTTGTTTAGCCATCTTCCAAATTATGTCGATAGTTTTACAGTTCAGCGGCTGAAATTTCCTTGATAAGTGGGAGGTCGCAATTTATTTTCGCCTGTAACTTCAAGTGGTTGTCTGCCCTGATAAATATGGTTTGGGCATTAGTTTTTTTTTTTAATCAAAGTTTGAGCTTTAATTTCATATATTATATTTATATAAAAATATTATATACATTTCAATTTTACGGTTAAAAATCAAAATTTATTATCCTACTTGAACTGAAAACCGAACTAATTAACCGAATTGGAAAAAACGAAAAATACATTCAATTTGGTTTGGTAACAATTTGGTTTTGCTCACCCTTGTCAATGATAAGGAAGTGGTAGGTCTAATATGTGCTCGTTTGGAATAACAATTGAAATGTTTTAAAACAGCTTTTTAATCGTGATTTACGGTATACGAGATAAGTATGTGAGAGGAGTTTTGTTTCGATTTATGTGAAAAACAGCTTATAAAGAATCTCAACACTAAAATAAACATACCCTATATCCTTTCAAGTGGAAACCTTCATCGTTGAATGAAGCTACTTAATGGGCCCATGACACGTAGGCTAATCCGTGGTTTATGGCTGGATCACGACCAAAATTTGCGTATATTATCGGATATGTTTGGATCTAGGAGAATGTAGAAAAGGGAGAAGTGAAATTTATTTTACCTTCAGATAATTTTTCTATTTTTTTTCCCATTTCAAGCATATTTTAAGCGAAAAATTGCTATATTTAAATTCATGCTAAAGACATAAATTAGAAAATACATACAAGGAGACATAAATTGTCTCCTTGTTCAACGATAGACTCCCTATTTTGAGAGGAATACTTATATACTCCATAAGCGTCATCTCATATGTACTCTATGTAACACCTCAAATTAAAACAACTAAATACTTAACAAAAGTATTTCAAATATCGCCAATAAGGATGTTTAATATCCAAACCATCAAACTACAAATCAGTTCAAATAAAGCCCACGTCTCAATGTTAAATCAAATCCTCAAAATATTTCAACAAAACAAAATAAAATGTGGAAGTCTTAGGATCATGGCAATAAAAATAACATAACATGAGTTCTAGCAACACAAAAGAGCCTTCAAGGCTCACTCCATAGGTGCCTTCCCTTGCTCCCTACTATAACAGTCACCTGAAAAATGTTAATATATAGGGATGAGATTCCATATCTCAGTAACTACTGAAAGTTTCTATCATACACAAGCAAATCACATATGATAAAAGAAGGAATTGATTACATATATAGTCGTATATACCATAATCATCATACAGGACAAAAACAAGTTTAATCATTATTATGTCAATATGTATTTTCATCACAACATGTAATATACAATTATGGAATATGCAATATGTAAGATGCAACCTCTTTTATATCACCGTTCATCCTTATTCCGCTGACTGGAGCCATAAGCTAACACATAGTCCAACAGAAATCCATCCATTTGACTGGATTGTCCTGAGCTCACCAGTTCTTAAGATACACCTGGCCAAAAGTGTAAAGCTTAAGTCTGGACTATGGCTCTCTTCCTTAAAAGAACACAACTAAGGAGGTGTCACATGTCCCACAGCTCCAATGCGATCCTGGGCAAAGGAAAACATGGAAGAAGGGGCCCTGACAAGTACCATCCACTGTGTATCGAGTGATAGCATACCACGTGGTAAAATATCTCAATATACAAATTCCTTCTTACTCCAACCTATCACAAATGCAACCGCCATGACAGTTATATTCAATCACCAATAATATAATTAAAAGGTAAGATACAATAAATCATGCTTCCATTCATATAACATATCATCACATACTCAAGTATGCCTAAAAGAAAACAATAATCCAACAATACATTAATTATAATTAAATCATTTACTATGTGAATAAAGTGAGTTATAAAGAAATTTACTTATAACATTACTTACTTGGAAATTTATAATACATACACATATACATATAATTCAGTCCCTTTTTTTTCTATAAAAGATAGTTATTCACATTCATATTCAATTCACAAGTATATGAAAGAATATTCAGAGTTACCTGGTACTCCCTAACTCACAAACAATCACACAGAGTGACTCAAAATCTCTCCATGAGAGTCTACAAAACATAAACATAATTATCTATTAACATTTTACCCCAAACTATTCTATAGTTTCTATAGAACTATTCTAAAACTTCAGTAAAACATTAAGGCTACCCCTCTTGAAGACTAATATCATATACACACATATTAACCAATAATATAAGTTATCTTATTTATTTATCTAGGACAGAATATTTAAATATGATAAAATGTGTCTTTTAAATATAAGTAATGTTCGTAAAGAATAAATAATAATAACAAAAATAAAGAAATAAGTATCATGTTGGAAAAGTGGGAGTATTTTAATAGATAAGATAATGTTAAATGGTTCACACTTTCCTATGTGCACAAGATGGAGAAAAGGGAAGATATGCTCAAACTTTTCAAAATGGAAAGTGTCAACACTCGTTTTCATTTCGATAATCGGAGAATAATAAAGACGGAATTTCATGGGCATACAGAAAAGTACAATTATACTGATAAAAATATTCATTTATAATTCTGTTTTTGTTCATTGACGGAAAATAGGAAATATAGCGGAAATTTAATATTTACAAATTTTTAAAAGTATTAAGGTATAGACTAAGGTATAACTACGTTCATATCCTCGCCTCGAGACACGTGCCACTCACTTTCCGGCATCTACGTCTTTGCCCTTTCCTCCACTGGTACCCGCTGAGGTATTTTGTTTAAAAATAGGCTGAGATTCCGAAGAATCCCCACAGAGACATGATATCATTCATAGAGAATGCGAAAAGTAAATATGACACGTGCCAATGTATGCACAAATTAATGAACAATATAAACACATTATCGTCATGTATATATGAGTAGGGCCCAGCCCCACAATCTACACCGGTTGGACTTCTGTCAACTCCCAGTGTAAGTGCACACTGGCACTAACAGCCTCTCTCTAGGCAATTCATGTTAATTAATAAACTGCATTTACAAACAATGGCATCCACACAATCATATAACTATGGCATAATGTATGAAGGATAATGTCTCTACCTCAACGCTTTATAATCCCTTTTTCCGGTGTGTCTCGTAACGCGTGTCGTTTCGGTTTTCGATTCGGTCCTAAAATATTAAATATACCAGAAATAGGTCATAACCTATCCAAGTATCATTTTAGACTCTTCCATAGTGTTTCTTGTGGTTATATTAGTCTATGGTGAAAATTTACTAAAATGCCCCCAAACCCCGCCCCGCCCCTCCGTACCCGGCTCGATGGCACGTTTTCCCAAAATTTTGACTAAGACTAGTCTAACTTATTTTCGCCCAAGGAATCAATTTTCCAAGCTCGAAATCACCAAATTCAATGTAAAATTATGAAAATACCCTTGACATCCCCTATTTAGAGATTTCAGTGGCGTTTTCGTAATTATGCTTTTTCGACCTCTACTGAAAAAGTGCCCAACTGTAACCCCACCTATTTTTGCCCATTGAATCCAATGGAATCATTTATTTCATGAAAATCTAACTCCTACCCCCTGAAACAGTGATGGCCAAAATATTTCAAGAAAAATGGAAAAAATATGAAGTTTTGTGTTTTAGCTTCCAAAACGTGTACTTTTCCACTTCTAATCCTTAGTTAACTCATTTAAACACTTCTTAGTCATGATTTAAATGATTTTTGGCAGCATAACCCCTTAGGGTTATAGCTTTTCAAATTTCATAATTCAACTAAGAAACTTGAAAAGTCAAGAAATGTCATTAACAACAACACCACCACCACAAGAGAGCAAGTTTATGAAATTACGCTCTTGCTTCCAAGCTTAGCACCTCAACTCCTTCTCTTCCTTGGAGCCTTGTCTTGCTAAACACATGAATACATGAAGAAAAGAATTTTAGAGGAAGTGTTACACAAAAATATGTAACCAAATCACTAAGTCAACACCTACTTACCTTAATCTTCTTCCTCCTTTTCTCTAAGTCTTCAAGAACTCTTCAAAACTCTCTCCCTCTCTTCTCGTGTTGTGAGTGACGAAAATGAAGGAAAGAGGAAGAGGATGAGGCTTCATAAATTTTCTCCATGCATTCTACTCCATTGATCTCATCAATGGTTGATATCACAACACCTAACATACACATCATTCCTCCTCCCATACCTCCAACCATACTCTCTAATTTATGCCATACTCTCATATCTTTATGTCATGTCTTCTCATCACTTGTTTTTAATTGGGTTTGACTAAATTTTCCCTTAGTTAGCCTCAAAAAAATGTGCTTCCCTTCTCATGATTCAACCAAACCAATTTCTCTCCTAACTAACCAAACTAACACTCAATGTAGCATACCATTTCATCATTATTTGTCCATGTAGCATTATTTTAATGCAATTTAACATTTGCTCATACAAATCCATTATAATTTAATCCCCTCCTTATATGTTCATGACACTTGGAATTTTAATTACATTAATCAATTTCTAACACATTTTATTTTTAATTTTCGGAATAATGTCAATTCTGGAAGATTTTTTGCCCTAACTTTGAAAAATCATAACTAATTTTGTAGATATTGTTTTGGAGTGATTCCAAAGGATATGGAACCCTTATTGAGTCTAATTTAAAAAAAAAATATGGAATTTTACTAGCTGAGATCATATTATTCCCAGATTTTAAATCTTTGACCGTTGCTTCAAAAACTTTTCAGATTTTCTGGGATAAATTCAAAAATTCATATCTTTTTATACATAGCTTCAATTGATTCGTATGACCTATCAAATTAAAGCTTAGGATGTCTACTTTCATCCTGTAAAATTTCATAATTTTTGCTCATCATTTGGTCTTCCAAACCACATGACAAACTCACTGACTCGTAGGCGATTTCATTAAAAACACTATTCAACTTTCAATTTTCAATATTTAATTCCTTTGACCTTAAATATTCACCATTTAATTGAATTTCTCAATTAATTACATTATATTTTAGGTGAATATAAAATTTGGGATGTTAAAGGAAGATAAACATAAAATATAGGTGTAGAGGCGTATGGGCTTAGTAATAGGATAATGAAGGAAATATATAGGGATGGGTTCAATAGATTAGAATATACATACATACATACATACATATATAGATATAAAGGTTTGAAATGATACCATGTGATGGTGATGGAGAAAAAGTGAGAGATAAATGCTAGACTCACAAGAAAAATAGACAATAAAGAGTGAAAGAGAGATAAGATGGGAGAGTAAAATATTTAAATGAATTCAACGACTTTAAATGGATTTATATATAAAAATCAGAAACTTCAAGGCTGGATGTGAAATAGAAAGAAGATGAAATAAAATATGTGCACAAAGGACGAAAACATGTTGGAAGAAATCAAGAGGAACACGCAGCGAGTACAAGATGAATTTAATGTCAATGTATGCACAGGAAGGGGAGAGGGATTTTAGGAATGCCTTGGGTAATGCACAAACATATATAGATTTAAAGTCATTGAGGGAGAAAATGTGCAAAGGAAAAGTAAAATTAAAACAAGACAAGACAAGACATGCTATAGGGAAAAATATTAAAGAAATGAAGGGAGAAAGGTGTATATATGTGTGTGTGGGAGCAATGACAAGATAATCTACAATGGAGGTGAAGCCATGAACAGCGACAGGAAATTGAGAAGGAGAAGATTACTGACCTAAAAATTGTGGGTGCGGCAGGGAATAGGCGGAGCAAGAAGATATGAGTCTTATATAGAATTAGTTTAGGGTTTGACATTTATTAAAATAATATTTTTTTAGAAAAATAAATAAATAATAGTGGTTACATTCAAACAACCTTTTTTTTATATGCTATTTATTTTAATGAAAAGATAAGTTTACACACACATATCTATGTATTTAAAATAATTATCTTAAGGAGATATTTTATTTGTATTATTTTTTTTTTGTGTAGGATAATATTCAAAACTTAATGCTTCTTTTAAATTATTAATTTATCATATACTCTTGACTAATTAAAATTTAAACTACAACTAACTCTAAGTATTAGCAAAAATTGGGATGTTACACTTTGACTAATTAAAATACAATAAATCATCCCATTTTAATCCCACATGGCTGATGAGTCATCTAAATAAATTCAAATTTATGATTTTAAAAAACATAAACCTCATAATTTAGAAAAACAAGAAATTCAATTCCCTCCCTTGAGTTATTATTTTTCAAAATCATAAAATTTGAATTTTTTCAGATGACTCATCAGCCATATGAAATTAAAATAAGATGGGTTGTTATATTTTAATTAGTTAGAGTACAGATGAGGTAGCACTCATAGAATATATAAGTATTTCTCCTATTATGATCCTTGTCAAAACCCTTTGGGAAGAGTAGCCGCATGGGTCCATATTTGATATTTCAGATATTCCCTTACATTTCTACAATAGCACTTTATATCACAGATGGAAGATAGAATTGGGTGAACTCTCAAAGTGGATTTGCCTCCTCTTGAATTGGCTAGACTTGTGAAGCCACAAAAAAATTCCCCATACCAAATAGGTCCTCAGTCGGTCATTAATGAATTTTTTGTCTAAATATTACCCATATTATAATTTATTAGGAAAATATTTAAAGTCTAATCCATTGTTTTTTATGTCTTTAAATATAGGTAAAATGAGAAAAACATTTTATTTTCAAACAAAGTTAATGTGTTCACCAACTTTTTGTGATTCTAACGAGGTAGTTAAGGTGACTTATAATATAGACAGAAAATATATATAATTATGTTTTAGAACCATTTTCTTTTTCTTGGTATAATTAAAACTTCTTTGGGATGGTAAAGAAAAGGTGGCGTTCTGCCAGGGATATTCATCATCTCAGGACAATATTTTTCACAACTTATAACAATAAAAACAAGGCTAAATAAAAATTAAATCTTTAGTCCCTACACTTGTATCAACTTTTGAAATTGGTCCCTGCACTTCAGGTTTTTTTTTATGCAACTCCTTACTTTTTAAATAGTCGATCTGAAAATAATGTTCAGTCCCATAATAACGTTAAAACCCGTCGACGTGGCAAACCCAATCCTAGTTGGCAATTTTGAAAAATCCGAGCTAGCCCCAGTTCATGAGCGCGACGAGACTCTGTTCTCTAGGGTTGGCGCGAAGGACTTTAGGGGCCGAATACGGTGCTCTCTCCGGCGGAGGAAAGCGGAAACGATATGTTTTTGATTATCCAAAAGTTATTCTACATGCGTAAGGATTCTATCTCATTACTCATTCGTAGCTTACTTCTTATTAGCAGCAAGAATTTTGTTTAAAAATATGTTTGGATCTAGGGGAATGTGGAGAAGGGGGAAATGAAATCTGTTTTTCCTTTAAGCATATTTTAAGTTAATAATTGCTATCTTTAAATTCATGTAAACGACATAAATTAGAATAACCCTTTTTCTTCCCATGATTCCATATTTCTCTGCCCAATGCATGTTTGGGAGTTAAGAGGAGAAAGGAGAGGAAGGAACCGAAGAGAATGGAATGAGAAAGAGAGATATTAAAAATGATCCTGATTTGCTTTAACCTTGTTTTGGACACATTGAAAGAACTCAAAAATACAACGGAATGAGGGCTTTACAAGGTTTTAAAGGGGGCACCATACAAAGATAAGAAATGCATAAAGGATTATAAGAAAAGTGGAAAAAAAAAACCTTTAATTAGTAGCAAACCATAAGCCCTTTTCCCTCGTTAGGTAGCTTTTTTTCATGTTCAGAACACTGATAGATACAGTGAGCATATTTCAAGGAAACAAAGTAGGACCCAGCTTGTTATCCATTAAAAACATTATACCTTTTTCAGGTTAAGTGCACACCAGAGAGCAAAAGAGAGAAGCAACAGGAATACATTATAATGATAAGACAAAAACTCTTAAAAGGCCTTTTTTTTCCAACTAGCATTCTATGTGTCTTTGCTTTTACTTCTTTCAGTGTTTCTTCTCAAGCTTGGTTATGCTTGCCGTGCCCATAGATGAACCTTTCAGACCCCTCTGTATATACATGAGTCTCACTGTTTAGCCTGTCAAACAGTCATTTTAAAGTCAGCTGAAAATTGAACATTTGATGGAATCAACCCATAGCATGATGATAATGTGTTAGGATGAGAACTTAATGTGTCATTTTAAAGAGTTCACATCTTTTCTTTCTATTCATTTCTTATTTTCTTGTTATCTGGATGCAAATCGTGTATTTGCTTGCTAAATGCTGAGGATTCAAATCCAAACGCACACCCATGTTGTAAGATACATGGCATTTTCACTTACGAGTTGCGCACAGTTTTGCTCAGAGTGGAGGCAGAGGAAAATGTCTTTCCATCAAGATATCTGTTTTCTCCCTTTATCCTCTGTTTCATTCTGAGGTCTAGTTCTTCAGCACTCAGGTTTATTGGAGAGTCTGAAGCCTGGCATGGTCAAAAAAAAAAAAAAAACAGAGAAATATTCTCAGCAGGTAAGTATATTTTTTTTTTTTGCCAAACTCAGCAGGTAAGTATATAAATCTGCATAAAATGAATCTTCCAAATTCTGAAATACCCTAGTTTTCCATAATTTTAAACCCTAAATAGTCTGCAGATTATGTTTAAAAGTACTCTAAACCTTAAATATCTTTCCAAAACTTGAAGAACTCCATCATTTGTTTTTGGGGTCTTTTTTCTAAATACATATATAAAGTATGAAATGAGAAGCTGATAAGCTTCATGGTTGGATATATTACCATGACCCATCCCCAGATATCAGCATAAGACGGGATATGAGCAGAATAAGGCACAACATCTGCAAGAGAAAAAGAGAAGGTTAATATAGGAGTAAGAAGTTAAAGAGAGAATAGAGTTATATTCCCTAGATTTAGAGGATTGCTTACACTTGAAAACTTGCCTCAAAGTGTTGTAGATGCAGGAGAAAACTTCAGTATGACTGAATATCCCAGCTGGTCCTGCCTGCATAAGAATAAAGGAGAAATAAGTTTTTTTAATACTTTCCCTTTCTCCAAGAACACTTTTTTTCCAAGTGCTAACATTTCACACAGGTTTCTCACACCCCCACATACCTGAGTCACTAATATACCACCCTGCTTCATCTTAGGCTTGACAGTGAACTCATAGAAGGACTTGGTGTAAAGTTTATAACAAGGACCACCTTCTATCGGATCTGCCAAATCACCTATTATCACATCATAGCTCTCTTTGGAAGCTTCTAGCTCAGCCCTGCAATATAAATGATGAATTGCTCAATTGTTGAGTATATTATAAGCTATTATTATTGTGAATCATCCCACGGGCATGAGGATACAGATTGTTTGTTTATTAGACCTGGCATCATTGATGATGATTTCAAGTCTTGGATCACGAAATGCTTCCTTGTTTACATGTAGGTGTGATTTGCAGAACTCCACTACTTCCTGCTCCAGTAATGAGCAACACATGGATTAAGAACCAGTTTAAAAAAATATCCTCATAAAAATTATTCAAGGAAAAAAGTTGGAGTTTTTTTTTGGGATACTATCAACCGGTATCCAATTCTTTTTCTAGATCATACTACTAGGTATTCAACCAATCGGCTACTCTAGTTTTGGGTACTCTAGTTTCGGGGTTCGTGACTACCCCTCTCAGTACAAATGTCTCATTTAGAACTCGAACTTGAAATTCAAGGGGATTTAGGGGGGCCTTACACCACTAGACCAACTTTGTGTTGGTAAAAAAAAGTTGTAGTTACAATAAAGAACAAAACTTAGTATATGAAGGAGATTATACCTCATCTATATCACACATCACAACTTTGTCAATGGTTTTGTGCCTGAGTAGTTCCCTTGCAGTTGACCCTTCTCCTCCTCCCATGATAAAAACATTCTTTGGACTAAAGTATATAATAGAAACATATTAATAAAACTTTCAAATCTAATTAGAAACCCTTCAAGATTTTATCACCAAAAGAGAGAAGAGAAAAGTACTACTTGGGATGATGAAGAAGAGCAGGATGAACTAGACATTCATGGTAAATGAATTCATCTATCTCTGCACTCTGAAGCTTCCCATCAATCACCAATGCCTGTAGAATAGATCACACAAACGTTTCAGACCATATCACATAGAAAAAAAAAAAACTAGTATTTTTTTTTCATATAACTCAGTTAACTTTCTACATTATCCTCTGCTGTTTAACTGGATTTGGTACCCCTCCAGAAAGATAGACCTCAAGAAAAATTATAATAAGTGGAAAGAGAAAAGTAAACTCTACATAATCATATTCTTTTGTATTGTTATCTTTCTAAATGCTAACTATATTACTAGTAAAGATCCAATTTAAAATATTATATTGTAGATTTGAACCTTTCCGAAGGGTTTAGTGTCCAGCAGGGCAATGTCTTGGTACTGGCTAGCTCCTGTATGCAATATACTGCAGCCACAAAAAAGATGTGTTAAAGTATTTTTTTTAATCAAAAAGTTGGAAGGAAGTGATAAACCTTGTAACAAAAAGTGCAAGCCTGATTTTCATTTCATAAGATATGTTGTCTGCCTTTTTCATGGCCACAAAGTCAAAAACAGATTTGGACTTTTAGGGATAACATTACTTTTTCCTAAGCAGAACTTGAAATGTTCCCAAATCTCTGTCTGTGGTATACAGCCAAGAATACTTAGACCCATTAGCCGCAAAAATTGAAAAAAAGAAAAAAAGGTACTTTAGTTATTTAAATAGTTATTCAAGTTTTGTCTCTCAAACCCCATGACCAGTTCTTGCCCTGCTTCTTCCAAATCATCATCACTAAACATAGAAGTAACAGAAAATAAAGAAGAAACTAGATGTATATAATGGGGTGAGGCTGATTTGGATTCTAATCTTAATAAAGTGGCAATAATGTAAACTTGTGAGTAACTACAGTGTAAAGTAATACCCATCTGAGTTATTTTAGATGAAGAAGAAGAAACTAGAAGTATATATAAGTGTGTGTGTGTGTGTGTGTGTGTGTGTGTTTATACCTTTTGAGAGCAAAACACCATCTTAAGTTCTCTTCAATCTCTTCTTCATACCAACAGCTCTTTCTGTAACCATTAAGAGAGTGGTTTTTGCCATTGACTCCATTGCCTTTAGCAGTAATCCCACTGGAGAAAGCTATGTCACCCATTCTTCTTTCCTTGAGAAACACAGAAGAAGCTTGAAGGAAGTTGAGAGGGAAAGAAGTGTGGAGAAGAGTAGGGAGTGAGTGGAGAATATATAAGTAAGAAGGAAGAGTGAAATCGAAAGGGATAATGATGGTTTGAGTTGGGAATGGAATTAGCTGTGGGAAAATCTTGCCCAAAGTGGGGGTGCTCAAGCAAATCTTCCTGGGTTTTCGTAAAGCAGAATACAAATAAAAAAAAAGAAGCTCTTGGTGCGATTTGTGAGGTTGATCTGATGATCTGGGCTATAGCCCATTTTTTGGAATTATTGCTCATGCATGCTGCAACATCCGTCATAATTTCGTTTCCATGTTCTTTTATTTTTTCCCCAAACAAATACTATATATTTTGCCATATCTAAAATGGTATGGATGAATACTTTTTCTGTTGGGTAAGGCCTTGTTTTAAATGAAGTTAAAGCAGTTATTACATCGTGATTTACAGGGTTTAATATATGAGAAAAATTTTGTTTTGATTTATGTGAACATACTTATGAAAAGCAGCTTCAAACAAGCACTAAATCTCTCATATTTTGTTACAAATATTAAATGACTTGAGATTTCCATAACCTCTTGCCAACTCTTGACTTTTGGCATGGTGCACTCCTTGGCCTTTCTAATTTCTAATGAATAGTTTTTAGGGTTCTTATGTTTAATGGATTTATCCATAAACTTAAAGGTTGGGGTATATTCATGTGAATCAGTTTTATTATTTATTACTTTGAGTGTTTGGAATAGCTTATTCCTGGGAAATAAGCACTTATTACGTAAATCGAGACAAAACTCCTCTCACATACTTATCTCGTATACCGTGAATCACGATTTATAAGTATTTATTACCTAAAAATAAACTATCCCAAACGAGCACATAAACTCTTGGATGGGGCTTGTGTCATATAAACAGAGAATCACTCCATTTTTCTTCGTAATTCACTATTTTCAAAGCATATGTTTTAGAGTTAGGTTGCATAGAATATAGATAACTCCTTTTGACATTCCTAACCGCCTCCCCTAAAAAAACAACAGCAGTCATGTAGGTTTCATACCATAAATGATTTACTCCCCCATAAGTTAACCCTAAGTAATATTTTTTTCACTTAAAGACATGTCTTAGCCTTTCTAGCAGGTAAAAGTTTAATTTTAAATGGTAAAGAAAAATGCAATGCAATGAATGGGTAACAGGTGTCACAGGCATGTGAGGAGAGAGAAAGAATGATGAGGAGGAAGAAGGTGGTGAAAAGTAATAATGGGAATACAGCGAAATGGAGAGTAAAAGAAGTTAATAATGATGGTGGGAGTGACAAATACCGAAGATTCAGGCTGCTGCTTCTTATTATTGTTTTTATACTCCTTCTTATCATAAATATAAGATAGAGTTAGTTTTTTTTGAAAAGATTAAGGAAGTTAAATAAATTATTTAATTATATTATATATAATATATTTTTAGATTATATATCAGTTTATTAATGAAACTAATTAGTTTGAAAATAAAAATAAAAATAAAAATATTCTAAAATAATTTAATTATTTTTTTTAATCTCTTTAAAAAAAATCAATTCTATATGGGAGAGAGTGTCCATGTGTGTGTATATATATATATATGTATATATAATATTAATGTTTGTTTGTTTTTGTGTGCCTCTTGGATTCACTGGTTCTGGGGGAGAGAAAAGGGAAGCGTGCAGGGAAGATAATCATGTATATTCTATTTGCTGCCCCAAAAAGGCTTCGCACCATGGCTGCGCGTGCTTCCCCGTTGTCCCTAATCATCACTGTCACCTCCCAAGCACACTACTACACGACAATATGTACTCCTTCTTGTCTTCGACATGGGAGTTAGGTAATCGATTTTGTGCTGGTTTGAATTAGCAATTAGAATACTTAAAAGTAATTTTTTAATTGTGATTTACGGTATATGAGATAATTATGTGTGGGAAGTTATGTCTCGATTTATGTGAAAAACAGCTTATAAGTAATCTGATCGCTAAAACAAACATGCCTACAATCTTGATTTTGAATATAATGTCTCAATCAATTCATCTTATTTGGGGGAGTTTTGTCAAAGGTAGTTCTAATGGATATGATTGAAGGGACTATTTTTAAAAAATCGACACATATTTGTTATAAATAAATAATCATATTAATTTTATTAATATATGTAAATTGCTTATTTTTATATTATATTAAGGACTAAAGGTAGTATAATATCTTCAATATATATACATATTCCAACCCTAAATATGTGAGTCAGACGTTTGATTTTCATATATTAAGAAAATTAATTTAGTTAGTTAGTATAATGACATCATGGAGACCATGACCTCACTTAGTGGGACAATATTTGTGGTGTTGATTTTTCTGAAGTTATTTAACCATTTACTTCGGGATACTATTCTCTTAATAGAAACCTTCTTAATATATATACTCAATGATGAGGAATTTAATTATAAATTTAAAAGAGCAAGTAAATTAAATTAAGTTCCTATATTTAGGATCAAAACATCCCTCCACTAATTGTTGCATTTATGATCGGGGAGGGAGGGAGACAGAGAGAGAGTGTGTGTAAACGCATTCAGATTTTATTATGAATTGACAGCTAGGCAAGGACAAATGAATTAACATGGGAAAAGCTAGGCAAGGACAAATGAATTGACATGGGAAAAAGTTTTGCATTGAACAAGGTTTGAGTAAAAAAAAAGGGTATGCACCATCTTCTATTCCTTTTATAAGATTTCAATTTTGAAATTTGGTTTGATCCTTTTATAAGATTTCATTTGAGGCTCAATATTAAATCTTATTTTATTTATTTTACCCTTAATTAACTATGTTACCTCTTTTCATCTTTTTCCCATACATTTTATTTAATCCCTTTTCTTACCACTCTTTCTCTTTTACTTGTGGGGTGAGATTTCGTACATGTATCTATCCCCAAATCCCACATTTATACATTTATCTTTTAACTAATTTTAACTGATTTTTTAAATCGCATAATTTGGTTAAAATGATATTATGAAAAGGTCAAAGGTAGTATTATTTATAAATTTAATGTTTTAAAAATTGGAATTAAAATATGGTGACAACCATACTTGTATATCTCTTTTACTCTCGTACTTCTATTTACACATGTTATTAGACTAAATTATGAAAAAAAAATTATTACCCCTTAAAGGAAAATTTTGAATAGGAAATGGTTGTTAGGTTTCAAAAATTCAATGTGATATCAGTTGCATCTCAAACAAAGTTTGTAGAAAGATGAGTTGCAGATGTCAATTAAGATAGTTACAAACAAGCTGTTGGTTGAAGTGGTAAATGGCCTCACCACCATAAGGAAGAGAACATAAGTTCAAATCTTGGGAAGCATACTTGCTGGAAGAGGTGAGAACCTTTTACCTTATAGGCCTCAAGGGGGAAACCCTTAACTAAATATATAAAAGAAAAGATAATTAAGATAGTTGTACATTAGTTGTCATATTGAAGAAGTCTAGGGAGCAAATAATCAAGTGATGTATAAAATATATGAGTATTCATAAGACTCATGCATTATCTTTGAAGCATCATGTTTATTCTCGATTTGATTTGTTTCTTTGATCTCTTTTTTATTTTTAAAAATTTAGATAGCATGATGGTTCAATTTTAATATTTCCAAAAAGAAAAAGGCCTGAGAGCATGACGCGGAATATCTAAGGTTATGATTGGATTGGACAAAAATAATTTTAAAGAATATTATGGGCATGTTTGATTTTGTTTTTAAAAATAAAAATCATAAAACTTGTTTAGAAAAATGTTTTTAATAAGTCACGAAAATATTATGTTTTAATAAATTTTATATTTAAAATAATATATGTATAAAAATAAAGATTATGATATTAATAATCATATAAATATATAAAAATTATTTTTCCATAATTATTATAAAAATTATGATATATTATATATATTTTAATAATATATTATATATAAAATGAAAAAGTAAATATAAAATTTAACGCATACCTCTACGTTGGAAATATATATATTATTTATTTTGTTAATTAAAAATATAATTCAAATTTAAAACTGGCTAAAAATATGTTTATGAGAAAATTAATTCAAGATTCAAAATTTATTTAATTTGAAATTAATTTATATTAAAAAATTATAATAAATATATAAAAATCATTTCAAATTATCATTTAATTTATGATTAGTTTTTAATATTATATATAACAAATATATATTTATATCAAAGTTCCTGAACCCGGACCGGACCTACCGGTCCATCTCGGAAACCGGCGAACCAGTCCAGTCCGGGTTCACATTTAAAAAAAAAATTTAAAATTTTCCTTTAGAATTTCATACTATAAATCTAAAATTTTTAATTTCTCACCGGTTTGACTCTGATTTGGCCCCGGTCTAACCCACTGACCCTTAACCCAGTACCCCAACCGGTTCAATACCCTGTTCGAGTTTTAATATCTTGACTTGTATACAATTGGTTGTGTGATAATACTATATATATATATATATATAATTTTGTGATAAAAAATGTCGGTGCATTGTGGTTCGACCGAAAAATATTCGCCTGTGAGTTTACCAGGTCATGGATTCGAAACGGGGAGAAGTCACATTATTCACCCGTTTTCTGCGGGACCACGTGGTGATTGCAAATCCTCGAAGTGTTCACGTTGATATGGACAATAAAATTTGAACGCCAATGAGCCTTGACTCAAATGATATCACCCCACCACTCTTATTGAGGGATTAATCCCCTACCCCCACTACTTAAAGGCTTGTTTGGTATGAGGGGAGGGGTGAGAAAGTGGGTGAAGGAAAAATTTTTTTAAGTTGAATTTAAAAAAATTATAAAAATGAGGTTAAAAATTTTTAATTAATTTTTCTTACTCTTTTATCTTATATATTCTCTTTATTAAATTTTTATTACCCCACTTCTTCAATCTTTTAAAATTTAACTTATAAAAATTTTTCCTCCTCTCCCTTCCCCTCCAAATCCCTCACACCAAACAGACATTTATTGAGGGAATTGATCCCACTCTTGTAGAGGGGATTGGGGGTTCAATCCCCTTACCCCACCACTGTTTTTGAGGGAATTGGGGGATCGATCCTCATATGGTTAAGGGGAAGTGTGTGAGAGCTAGGATAGGCGTAAAAAAAAGGGGGGCAATGAATGAAACAGATTTTTATAGAGTATGAGTTGTATTTTTATCATTTAGACTAATTGAACATATTTTCAATCCACGTATCATCCTCTCTTTTTTTTAGTGGTAAGTATGTATCATCCTCTTTGTTTCTTCCTTACAACTATTCCTTTAGTTCTTTTTTCATATATTTCGTATGCGTATCAAAGTGATCTCTTCTTAGATCAAACTCTAATGGATTTAGATATTGACCAACTTTGTAGCTTAGTAGCAATAGAATTTGAAAATTTGGGAGGCCTACTTGTGGCAAATGTTGACATCCATATGGTATGAGTTAGAAGGCCATAAAGGACACTTGCTCTAAATGGTGCCTTGAAAAAGTTATAAGAGGCCATTGGGTTGGATGGACTAAGCTAATTTAATTTGATTAAATCTTGGTTCAATCAAAATTCTGAACCGATCAAGAGACTAAATCATACTGGTTTATCAAGTCAATTCACTGAGTTAATTTTAAGTTTCAACACTAATAATCATAAAAGTTTAAGGAGGTAATTGGAGTAGTTTAATTCAACTGACAAAGTACCTGTTTTTAAGTATTAACTTAAATAAGAGAATGCGTGTTCAACCCTCTATAATTTTGATAGATGTATTAGTTTCTTTTGTTGGGTACATGATGAAAAAATAGAAAAGTTTAAGAAGGTGGGAAATTGTTCCACTGAGACCCTTTTATGCTCTATTTCTGTAATATAAGTAACACTACCTTATTTCTATGAGGTCCTTGTAATATTGGAAAAAAGGATCAATTTATAATGTATAATTCGGCAACTCAATTGGTTGTGATTGCTGTGGGTGTTGCATTACGAAGTTCTTTCTTGCCATGCTCTTTGTGGGCCCGCCGTGGCCCACATGTGATGGTCATTGGATGTTTTTTCTATTGATGCGATATTGACGATAGCATGATGTTTTCCGGACAAAAAAATATAAAGAAATAAAATAAAACTATTTATGTTAAAAATCATTCGTACATGCTTATTTGTCTACTAAAATAAAAGGTGTTATTTAAAATTGTGCAAGTTATAGGGGATAAAAGTTAGGGAAAATCACTCAACACCAGTTTATATTTCAATATGCATAGTATTAAAGGCATAGCTTCACATGCATACAGAAATATCATAATTATACTGATAAAAGTACTTGTTCACATACATTAATCATCCCCACAGGGTTTGATAACATTTACAAATTTATCCAAAATATTCCAAAGTAGGACTACATATAACCAACTAACTCCTATCTTGAGATCCGCACCTCAGTTGCCTGTATCTATTACTTTACCCTTAGAGCCACTGGTTCCCATTGAAATATTTATTGTTTATGAAAATGGGTGAGATTCAAATAAATCTCAGTAGTAACAGACAATATATCATAGAAAATGCAATAATAAATATGCCAGATACCACATACAACAATATTATAATAACACATAATTCGGTTCGGTCAGGAACATTCAGAGCTAACCACTGTTGCAACCCCTACTCGTTCTATACCTCAACTGGCTTATGACCACCAACTGGGCATATCGGTATACCCGTAAGCACTATATTCGGTCATGCACTATGTTCAGTGTACCCGTAGGCACTGTGCATCATACATATTACGGAAGATGTCATATATAAAGCATATAAACGTTGACATAATGTATGAAAGATAGAGTTATTACCTTAAACCTCTTTCACCCCGAAACGTATGCCTCAATATGCGTGCTAACCCTTTGGGTTCTCAACTGGGTTCTAAAATGTCAAATGTACAAGAATTAGGTTAAAACTCATTCATGTACTGTTTTAGGCATTTCCAATATGTTCCTATTGGTTATATGAGTCTATTGTAAAAATTTACCAAAATGCCCCCAAAGAATGTGTTCCTAAATGTACAAGAATTTACCAAAATGCCCCCAAAAAATTTACCAAATGTACAAGAATTGGTTATATGTTCCTATTATGTCATATTTTTATCTAAAGAATCTATTTCTGACCTCGAAATTATCAAATTCATTGCTAAAAGATTAGGATGCCCTTGGCAGCTCCTAACTTAATGTTTCTGGGGCGTTTTGGTTATTATGCTTTTTAAGGCTTTTTTGGAAAAGTGATCAATTGTAACCCCACCTAATTTTTCCTCTTGAACATAATGGAATTATCATATCATCAAAAATTCAACTCTAACCCCCTGAACTATAGCTGGCCAAAACCTAGGATTCTCCGGGAAAAATTAGGATTTTCTAATTCTAACTCCGCAGACTTGCTCCTTTCTACTCCTAATCATTTCATTAACCATTTAATTATGTTATAAACCCATTTAGACTCAATTTGTGCAGTATAACATTTAGAGTTCAACATTTTCCCAAATTTATAATCACAGCAAATCCAACAGAAATTGATCAATTAAACTAACCACAACAGTCAGAATAATCAAAGATTGAAGTTTAGGAAGTCACCTTAGCTTCCTTTTGGCTTTTCCCTTGTTGGCCAAAACCCTAACCCTAACAACACTAAGATTATTGCTTCAAACACCTTGAATCACATAGAAGAGAAGCTTCGATGAAGGATTACACACGTTAGGAGCTAATTCACCGAAGAAATCAAGCTTACCTTGAGAATTTGGCTCCTCCTTCTCTCTAAGATTTCAAAACCACTCTCTCTCCTTTGTGCTCTCAAAACCGATGGGAAATGATAGGGAAGAGAAAGCAAAATGGTTTATATGATATCTTGCTTATGTCATAATTATCTAATTTCCCAAAAATCCAAATTGTAACTTTTATGTACACAAACTTTTGCATGTAATGTTATCATAAATCTAATTGAAGTTTAACTAATATTTCCTCTCTTTGGTCCATCAAAATGACGCCTAAGAGGTCCTTCAATCAACCCAAATGGCTTTTCCCGCCTATCTCATAATTTCAAAATTGTCATTACATTATTTTCTTCATTTTTGGATTATTTGGCAATTCTAGCAAATTCTGTCTCAATCTTTGAAAAATCATAACTAACATTGTAGATATCAAATTGGAGTTATTCCAAAGGACATAGAACTTTTATTGAGTCTAGTTCCAAGAAAAAATATAGCCTTTAGCCAACTGAAAGTACAAAATTCCCAGAATTTAAGTGTTTGGACGTTGTTCCAGAAAATAGATAGTTTTTCTGGGTTAAGTTTAAAAATCCATAACTTTTTGTACACAACTCTAAAAATTACCCATTACCTATCAAATTAAATATTATGATGTCTATTTTCACCCTATAAAATTTCACAACTTTTGATCATCATTTGGTCATCCAAAATGGCATAACAGATTCACTGCCTTATCGGAAGTTTTCACTGGCAGCATAATCACATTTTTCAAAATTCACCCTTCCATTTCATTAAATGCCAAAAATGTTTACAGGGCATATTGGGGAATAAAATTTAGGGTGTTACAAAATCTCAGAAAAATACGTTTAGAATAGGGAAAAGACACATCAGGGAGTCCAATATCACAAATCTCAAGTCAGACTTGTGGGAAGAATCTGGGATTAGAAAGTGTTTCCAAAGGACCAATATGCCCTGACAACATTTGAAGAGCTCAAAGTGTCAATATGTATATTGAAGTTGTTAATTGCAATTATTAATTTTTATTCTTTATACCTAAGTTGATTACACATCGCAATTAAAAACTTTAATATACATATTGAAAACTTAAGCTCCCCAAATATCAACAACCTTGTAGATAATATTTTGAAGCAACATATGTCAGACGTCACTAATCACTTAAGTATAGAGAATAACAATCTAAGAATCGTAATTAACAACTTCAATATACATATTGACAACTTGAAATCCCTAAATGCTATCAGGGCATATTGGTCATTTAGAAACATTCAAAATCTCATATTCCTTCCATAGGTCCAACTTGGGATTTGTGGTATTGGACTCCTTGATCTATCTTTTCCCTATTTTAAATTTATTTTTCCAAAATTTCCCCTAAAAATTATATGCCAAGTGATGAAAGTGTTACAAAGAGTAATTGAACACATGGTTGAGAAGTATTTCTAAGAATTAATTTCAACTTATGTCATGAAGGGTGACAACGTAAATAATAATCTATTAAAGGAGTTAAGGGAAAACTATCTGAGTAAAAGAAAAGATTTATACATGATTTTTATTGACTTTAAAATTTTTTATAATTGTGTATTAAGGGAAGTTATCTAAAAACCCTTGAAAAAAGGGTGTTCAAGTTCCATGTATTAAAGCTAAATAGGAATGCATAGGGGGTAACAAGTAGCATAAAAATGTCTGGATGTGAGACAATTATCGTCATTAAACCCTTATATGTTTAACATTGTTTTAGACGCTGTAACTTAGTATATTAAAGAAATCATCAAGTGCATGCTCTTTTTTTTTCTAATGATAAAGTTCTCAATGTGAAGTCAATAGAACAAATTAACTCCAAATTTGGGTTATGATATGACTAAGGGCTTCAAAACTGAAGGATTTTTGTTTGAGTAGAAGTAAGACATATGTGTACAATAAATTTGATAAGAGACAGGTCAAAAGTGATTTGGAGGTTAAAATGAGAGATTAAATCATACTACAAAGTGATAATTTTTAGATATTTAGGATTAATTATATAAAATGATGGTGGTGAAATTGATAAAGATATTGCTCATAAAATACAAGCTATATAGGTGGTTTAAATAGAGAAAAACTACATAAGTTATTTGTGATTGAAAATTGTTGACAATTTGAGAGAAAAATATTATTCTGAATCCATATCTAATCCTTAGATATAATAAATATCAAACTTAATAATAAAATAACAATTAATCTAAATAATCCAAAACAAATGCACAATATTCCTACACTCCCCCTCAAGTTAGATCATAGATGTTAATCATGTCCAACTTGCTTACACAACTTTCAAATGTAAGTTTGAGTAATTCTTTTGTCAACACATCCACAACTTGATGATTTGTCGAGTGGACATGATGCTTCTTCTTACATCATCATAAGTAAGGTTGATAGCCAAGAGAAGAGTGTAGATACGCCTTTTCTCCAATATTTTGTGATAGGTTGTTGCATCCTCATTGCACTTCCACTCATAAGAGTCATAGAGATCAAGTTGCTACTAATACATGATGAACATATTGTAAAGTTTAGCAATATCCATATAATAACAACAATATTTTCTCTGGCAGAATAGCAACTTTTAACAGCTCCCCATACTCCTATAGCAGTTGGAAATAAGAGGTAGTTTTGGCCGATATCTTGAGTCATGGAATTTATGAGCCATGACTTGACCATATTCGTTTTTGCATACCAAATTTTGTTTTTGGATTCTATTCAAGATGGCTTAGTAGCTAAACCATTGAGGTAATCTTTCTTTCCTTTGCCAACAACATATATCAGAACGCCTTGGGACCATTGGAGATAATTGTTCCCATTGAAACAATGAATAGTGATAGAGAAATGTTGTGGCTCGTTTAAAGATGAGGGGGAAAATATGAGGATCCTGAAGCTACATCCTTAGTTTTAGAGGCATCTGTGCTTGTGGTATTTAAAGCATGGAAGGAGCCAAAGTTCATCATGGTATAATAAGAGAGATACCACTTAGAGTACAAGTAAAATCACCACTTGAAAGGACTTAAAAAATGCCAAATGAGTCTAACGAGAAATTGACGATAATTTGGCAATAAATTGAAGTTGGTGATACTATGCAAAAAAATTAGATCTAATGAGAAATTCTAAGAATGTGAGATAATTAGAATCTTGGAAGAGGAATTGACCTATGACAGTTGCGGACGGGTAGTCAAACAGGTACCGATGATGAACAGCAAAGAGGCTGACTCAGTTGGTGGTCGACGATTCTTAGCAGGATTGAGGATTGCCCCATTTTTGTAAAAGCAACCTAAATCACCAATTTTGAATGACAATCGGACTTGACAGCGCCGATTGTGAAAGAGCATCTGATTATTTTCTTCAGAGAGAATAAGCCTTTCTCCATCTTCGATTAAATTTCTTGTACATGGAGAGGAGACTGACAGACGTTGGGTGCGATGACGGTGGATCGCACGACTGGATTTGAGCTTTTTAGTGCATAACTTAGACTGATGGTAGAGAGAAATTCTGAGAGTGTGAACAGATCATAACTTGACGCCGGATTGACCTATGACGAACACGTTCAGATGATAAACCACATAATAAAGGATTGAACGTGTACAGATGGTGAGTTATGTAGAGTTCGACGTACGGACGATCGGTGAACTGTGAAGAGGTCGACTCTGTTTGTAATGCCCCAAATTTTGATTAAGGGCTAATGATGATTAATGAGAATAATTTGTGAATTTAAATTGGAGTTATCATGTATTTTGTGGCAATTTTAATTAATATGTCATAATTATTGAGAAATTGAAAGCATAGCCATAAATTAGTAATTAATGAAAGAAATTAATTACTAACTAAGAGGAAAATGATATGTGAAATTAAAATGGCTAATGGAGGGATTAAGGTGATTAATTGGTTGATTACTTTATGATAGCCAATAAAAATCTGACACTTGACATGTTGAGAAGAAGCAAGAGGGTGTAAAAAAGTCAAATTCTCATTTGTTTAATCTTTTCTCTCTCTCTCTTTCCCTCCCATTTTGGCTGAAGGGACAAGAAAGCATGGGTATCATTATTTCACCTTCTTCAAGCCTCCTTCTTTCTCGTTTCTCTCTTTAAATTCGTCCACCATTGGAGCTCCAAGGAGAGAGGAAGTGTTCTTGATAAAAGGTGAGTTTTTGACCCTCTAAATGGCTTCTAATGGAAAAACTCTCTTCTATAAACTTGTTCCTTGTGTTGAGAGCTTCAATTTCATGGTTTTAGATTTGTCATTTGGTGGTGTTTGAGCTCTCACAAAATTTTGGACTTGGGTGAATCAAGGAACTCCTTTAGGGAAAGTTGTTGAGGTGAGTGAAAGCTTTATTTTCATATAAGTTTTGTAGCTATTTGTTGGGCCTTGAATTTTTGGAAAATTTGCCCTAATTTTCGTGATTTAGGGTCATGGAGGATTATGGTATGTTATTGTTATGGAAATAGTGCCTTGTTTAGTGTTTTGAAGTGATAGAATTGCATTGAAGCTTAAATGTGAAGTTTGGCCACTTTGTATTGGTTTTTGTGCATTGGGCAAAACAGGGCATGTCAATGGGTTGTGATTTTGGTCATTTTGAGGTTACCATTGTGTTCCTTGTGGAAAATTGTATGGGAATAGGTTTGGTTAATGATTTTGGAGTCATTGGACACTTTGGTAGAAAAGTTGGAAATATGTCTTATATGAACTCTATTCTAGGCAGTCAGTTTACACGAAAGTTTTGAATGACCAAATAGTGTTTGAAAATTCTGAAACTTTCCGGTCTTAAATTTCACATCCGAATCTTAAAAATGGACATATAATTCATGTCATTTTGTTTTGTGAACTGAGAGTTATGCTTTGCCAAAGTTTGGGATGGAAATTGGACTCTGTTTTGGGGCAGTGGTGGATTTTGTGTAATCCTAGACTTGTGTAGTGATTTCCAGTAATGATCCATATTTTTCCCATAAATAGGACTTAAATGAATTAAATAGCTTTCATTTGCCTTTGGAATCACCTCATTTTGATTTTTCTACAATTAGTTATGATTTTTGAAAGTTCAGCCAATAAACAGGATTTTTCTTGGCCGTGGCCAGCGGATTTTGGGCCGCGGCCCAAATGCTTCGAACCTATTTTTGGCTAAGGCCAGTGGATTCTTGGGCCGCGGCCAACACCTAAAAATAAAATTTTGGACTTTCAAAGATGGTATTTGGTCAAGTGTTTTCCCAAGCATTTAGGCATATGTTTAGGCTTCGATTAGCTACCTAAAGGTCATGAATAGCAACCAACTTTAAGTAGTATGAAAATGAGAAGTTGTAAAAGAGAATGATCCTATGTCCTTGATTTGGTTATAGGGTTGGGTGTTTGCCCTGATCATGGTTCGATATCCACTCTGATCGTGAGTAGCCGATGCTGGAACATACGTGGAAAGAATAAGTGTAGGGAACTTACCTCTCCTGCATGTCTTGATATTTGTGATTGTATATTGATGCATGTTATTGCTTTGCTTGATTATGTGAAACATATATGAATGATTGAAGCTCTGTTTCTATTTATGCTATGGCCATGAGTATGTTGTTGAAACATTGAGTATGCGGATATATTATTATGTGAACACGAGTTATTGTAATGCAAGCATGTCATGCATTAAACGCTTATCTTGCATGCATATTGGTATCTGTTTCCTACTGGGATTCTCTCTAATCTCACCTTCCCTTACCAACATTTTAGACAGGACAGTGGCTCAAGGAAGGAGCAAGCAACTAGGGGCGGCGAGAATTCCTTATGGGCATTTGGATTTGGTAGTTGGTTATCGTTAGATGTTGGAAAAACTGTATATGTTCGGATGATAGGTTGGAATATATATTCAGAATGAGTATTGTGTAATCTCTATTTGAAAAATTGTAAAGGGCTATGTGCCCTATGAATCTTTAGTGAATGTATGAATCCGGGATTGCCGGTATTATTATTGTGCACTCTGATATTTATATAAATGTGATTTATCTTCATGAGGTAATTGTATTCAAAATATGAATGTGAGACCAGGTTAAAGTGTTTGTAAAAGAAATTTGTGAAAACCCTATCTTATGGATGGGAATGTAAATGGGTTTTGATTATTATTGGTCTCTATTTCATTTTAATCACGTATTTCGGATAATAATTACGGAGGGGGTTACACTGTTGGTGGTCGAAGGTATTGACAGGGATGGACTAACCTGTGATAATACAAACAATGAACTCTGACGGCGCGGGTGATGTTGAGAAGGGGTCGACTTGCTTGGTAGTCGACGACACTTGAAAGATCCAAGAATCACCCATTGACAGAATAAATTTTAAGAAAAGGTCTAATTATTCTTGTTCTTCTTCTTCATCCTTCTTTATTGGCTCTGATATCATATGGACAATTTGAGGGAAAAATATTATTCTAAATCTATATCTAATACTAAGAAATAATAAATATCAAGCCTAATAATAAAATAACAATTAATCTAAATAATCCAAAATCAATGCACAACATTCCCACAACAATTATTTAATAATCTTAAAAACTTATGGTTTATCATACTTAAAAGTTATTTTTTTAGAAAAAATATTTCTTTTATTATTTTTAACATTATAAATAGTGTTACCTAAAAGAAAATTGTGGATTAATTTTTCAGTTCTTGAAAGGTATTTTCACCCAGGAATAAAAATTATTAGGGACCACCGCATGCAATTGCACAGTCACTCTTTTGAGTGTGGACACGTTGCTCAAAATAATTGTGCTTTTAACCACTCACGCCTAATCTATCTATCTATTATAATTATCTATATTAGCGGTCACTAGTCGGATCAAGCAGAACGCGCCACGTGCCCTATTTATTATTTTAATTGATAAATTAACTCCCTTTATTTATTATTTTTAATTTTTTTATTATAATTCACGTATATAATTTCCTTTAATAAATTTTCTATTGACTTCATGTTTTTAAATATTTTGGTTAATTTCTTCGTTACATGGTGAATAACCAAACGAATTTTTCTCTTAAATAACAAAAAATATCACTCCGTTTGTATAGATTTTTTTTAATTGTTATTCATATTATTCATATTGTTATTATAATTTACTTAACTAATATTTTCTCTTAATTCCCTTTGTTTGGGATGTTTTTTCCCTTCATAATAAATATTTATTCTGCTAAAGAATATGTATACTAAATCTTTAAAAAATCTTATAACTTCCCGAAATATTCGATACACCAGATAATTCATTGATTTTTCTCTTTATGTCTGGAGAAACACTTACATACTCCCGGAATGCCACCTCATTTATACTCTAATTAATTAAACTATAACAACTCATCTTATTTTAATCCTCTATGGCAAATGAGTTATCTAAAGAAATTCAAATTTTATAATACGGTTAAAAAACAACTCATGGGATGTAATACCCCGAATTTTGGGATTGGAGGCTTGAGAATAAGCCTAAATTAAGCGGACTGCTAAGCCCCGGTTTAGCAGGTATCCCAAATATATTCTCTAATGTTTCTTATATCTTTAGAGTATTAAGAAAGTAAAATGGTTAATTTTAAAGAAAGTGATTATGCTTACGGTGAAAGTGCCTATGAGGCAGTAATCTTATCATAAGGTTTTGGAAGAATAAATGATGAGAAAAAATTATGAAATTTTACAAGATGAAAGTAGACATACTAAGCTTTAATTTGATAGGACATATGACTCAATTAGAGCTATATACAAAAAGATATGAATTTTTGAAGTAAGCCCAGAAAAACTGGAAAGTTTTTGGAGCAGCATCTAAAGATTGAAATTCTGGAAATTTTGTGATTCCATCTAACAAAATTTTATATTTTTCCTTGAAACTAGACTCAATAAGGGTCCTATAGGCTTTGGAATCACCTCATTTCAATTTTTCTAAAATTAGTTATGATTTTTCAAAGTTTGTGCAGAAATCTGCCAGAATTTTGTAAAAATCCGAAAATTTTGAACAATTATTAAATAATGAAATATAATATTAGATATTAAAATAAAAAGTGATCATCTCCTTCCAACAGCCATAAATGACGTCATTTTCAGTTTAAGAGAGAGAGAAGAGTTGAGATTTTTAGAGAGAGAAGGAGAGGAAAAAACTTGCAAAGGTAAGTGATTTCTTTGGTAAATCAGTTCCTAATGCGTATAACTACATTCCTAAGCTTCCTTTGCATATGATTTAAGGTTTGTAAGCTCATCTTTTGGTGTTTCAAGGGTTAGGGTTCAGCCATCTTGAGAAAAGCTAGTAGGAGCTTGAGGTAACTTCCAAACTCTTATGTATTGACTATTCTAGCTGCTGTGGACAATTTAATCGGTGAAATTTCGCTGGATTGTCATTGGTTTTAAAGTTTGGAAATGTGATGATATAGGGGTTATGCTGCCCAAATTGGTGCTAAATGGTAGTTGTAACCTAATGGAATAGTCAATAAAGTGGTTAGGAGTAGAAAGGAACATGTTTACGGAGCCGAAACCGAAAACCCATATAATTCGGCTAGGGCTGTAAATGGGTCTTAGAGTTGGATTTTTAATGATTTTATGGTTCCATTGAGTTTAGGAGGAAAAATTAGGTGGGGTTACAGTTGGGCACTTTTTCGAAAAAGGCCGAGAAAACATAATTACGGAAACGCCCCTAAAACCCTAAAACCCTAAAAGTAGGGCTGCCAAGGGCAATTTCGTAATTTGACATTGAATTTGATAATTCTGATTTCGGAAATGGATTTCTTGGATAAAAATATGTAAGAATAGCCCATGTCAAAATATCAGGAAAAGTACAGTCGGACTGAGTACAGCGAGGCCGGGCCGGGTCCCTGGGGGTATTTTAGTAATTTTTCAAGATAGACTCATATAACCCCCAGAACACACTATGGAAGTGTCTAAATAGTACCTTTGACATTGTAGGATCGAATATAGAATCCCGAGCTGTTTGCACAGAGATTGAGGCATGCGTTTCGAGGCGGCAAAGGGTTAAGGTAGGGGACTTACCTTACTTGCATGTATTTGATATCTTTGCTTGTGTAGTGACGTATGTGATTGCTTTACTTGATTGTGTATAGCATATTTGAATAAATGAAGCTCTGTTTCTATTTTCGCTGTGGCCATAGTCTTATTGTATGAAACATTGAGCATGCAGAAATGTCATTATGGGGCATACATCTAGATAAAGCTAACATGTCATACACATAGCATCAATCATGCATGCATTATGGTATCTGTTTCCTACTGAGATTCTCTCGAATCTCACCCTCCCCTACCAATAATTTAGACAGAAGACGACAGAAGATATGCAAAAAACAATGTAGAGTACCGTACGAGATGATTACAGTAGTGGAACGAAGACGGGAAGAAGTCTCCATTTCATTGGGATGAGTTTAGACACCCTAGTAGCCTTGTGCGGCTACCTTAATCGTAAGTATCATGTACAAACCCCTGTGAGGAATTTATGTAATCATGTACTTATTATCAGTATATTTATGTTATTCCTGTGTGCCCACCGAACCGCAAATCGTTTTCCGCAAATATTATGAAAAATGTTGAAATTGAGATAAGGGCATGACATGGAAGGGAATTGCGTCTTTTGTTTTTCTAAATTATAAAGTTTATGTTTTTTAAAATTATAAAATTTGAATTTCTCTTAGATGACTCACCAATTATGTAGAATTAAAATAAATTGAGTTGTTGTATTTTAATTAATTAGAGTACAGATAAGATGACACTCCTAAAATATGTAAGTATTTCTCATATGTCTGTTGTATATTATCTTCTATATAAAAGTTGAGGTTACTAACAATGGGGCAAGCAGCAAAGCAGGCGACGCCAATTATTTTCCTATACATTTATTTATTTTTCCTATTTAAAATTTTATTAATATCCCTGTATATTTAGCCTTTTGTTTATTTTGTAAACTCCTACACCTATTTTAAAAATATTTTTTTATATGTTTGTTTTATTCTTTTTAATTAATATTCATATATATTTGTTAACCACCCCCGCATTATCCCGGATAAGTGAATGAAAATATTTTTATTTCACCTCCGGACTGTACCAGACTCTAACTGATTCTTCAGTTACAATTCTATTAGAACTTAGAAGGCATGAATGATCATCTTATTTCACCCTATTGAGTCATCTGCAGACTTTCATCTATGCCATATAAATGAGTGTTACCTAACAATATAAGTTACTTTTAACCTTGTGTAACAAAAGGCGAACAAAAATACTCCCTCCGATCCTAAACATAAGATAGAGTTAGCTTTTATATTCATTTACTTATTTTTTTTTTGGTGACGTGTATTCATTTACGTATTAATAGCAAGATATGTTGCTGCTTCAAATTAATTATATCTTTCAAATTAATTATTTTTCCAGTGTTAGAAAAAATATTGCAATATCAATATCATGATGTATAATAATTAATAATTAAAAAGGTATATATTTGGATGACATGTTAATATGCATCCATTTCTACAGCAAAATAAGAAAATTTTGATTCGTCTAGCCTATTTATGGTGATACCCAAGTTTATTTCATCCAGCCTTTACAATTTTTTTATTTCTTTTTGTGTGTGTTTTTAAGCACACGTGTTTTCATTTATGTTGTTTGGATATAGGGAATTAATATTTTCTTTGATGAGTTTGAACAAGACCCTGTTACTAAATGAGATGGATTATGTTACGTTTGATTAATGATAATATTAATTTGAGTTACTTCTCCACATAGAAAAGATATTATAATTTAAGGTTCATACAATTAAAAAATTGGTATTTTTCCAGATGAAATCGTAATATGCACAGCAACTATCATGGCTAAGTGGGATAGCAAAATTGCAATATGAGAATGTGAACCATTCAATCAATTAATGTCTTCTACATCTTTAGCATTAGATTTTTTTTAACCACACTTTAGCATGAGATTTAAGACTTACTCTCTTTTAAAATTTGCAAAAGGTTTATTAAACTTAGTATATTGATTTTACATTTAGAGTATGATTTATTTTGTAACGCTCCAAATTTTATTCACCAAAAATTATATTGTAATTATTTGAATAATTCAATAAAATGGTGAATATTCATAGATTTGGATCTTGTGAATTGTGAAATATTTATTTTCATAAGGAAATGGATAAATTAATTCAAAAATCGAATTAAATTACAAAGGGGATAGCAAAATCATAATTTTGCCAATTCAGCCCAAGATTAATTATTTCCCAATTAATTGGAGTTAATCTCAATTAATCAAGGAAAATACAAGAAAAAGCATAAATGAGATTATTCTTGGTAGAATAAATCAAGAATTTGGGGAATTAGGGGGAATTATACATTGTTCAATTATATGAATTATGGAATATATGAAAAACATTTTTTTTCTCCTCTACCTTCCCTAAAATTCGTCCAATACATAGAAAAATAAGGGAAAAAGTTAGTCAAACCCAATTGGACCTAAATGATGACAATGGAAGTATGGCAAGGTTGAGTGCACACAAAAAAGGGAAATATGGCAAGGTTGAGTGCACACAAAAGGGAAGTATGTTGAATGCATGAAGAGAAGCCTGAGTGAAGGAGTGGAATACTTGAGTGATTGGAAGAGGACACACTTGATTACATGTAAGAAGCTAGCTTGTCTTGTAAGAGAGGATGAGAAGGACGGATTTTAGGAGGAAGCAAAGGAAGCAATTGATTCAAATTAATGGCAAGACAATGGAGTAATTGTGAGGGAGAGGGAATGGTGACAAGTGTCACAACTTGGGCCCTTGATTGAATCAATGGTTAGGAAGAAAGAAGACTAAAATACTAAAACACATTTTCTCCCTCCCCTTGTGCATATTTCGTCCAAACCATAGAGAAAAGGAAGAGAGAGTGAGCTTGGGAGTTTTGAAGACTAAGAGAGCAAGAGGAAGCAAGACATAAGGTAAGAGTTGTCTTCAAGTGATTTAAGTTTCTTATCTTGTGTAAGTTCATTCTCTAATCCCTTATTCTTCATGTTAATCATGGCTTAGCAAGCTAATCTTCAAGGTTGAGGAGAGAGAGAGAGGACGTCCTAGAGAGAGAAACACCAAGGATCAAAAGATAATCTCCAAAATCTCAACTTCTTAGTGTATTGAAGTTGTTGTTGGTGATTGTTGTTTGGTTTTGTGATTTTTGGATTGAGTTGTAAAATTAGAAAAGCCATGACCCTAAGGGGTTATGCTGCCCAAAATCCTTTAAATCATGTTTAAGAAGTGTTTAAATAAGTTAATCAAAGATTAGGAGTGGAAAAGTACAAGTTTTGGAAGCTAAAACATAAAACCTCATTTGTTCCATTTTTCCCTAATATTTCGGCCAGGACCAGAACTGATAGTAGGAGTTGGATTTTCATGAAATAAATGGTTCCATTGGATTCAGTGGGCAAAAATAGGTGGGGTTACAGTTGGGCACTTTTTCGGTAGAGGTCGAAAAAGCATAATTACAAAAACGCCACTAAAATCACTAAATAGGGGCTGTCAAGGGTATTTTCGTAATTTGACATTGAATTTGGTAATTTCGAGCCCGGAAATGGATTTCTTGGGTGAAAATAAGTCAGAATAGCCTTAGTCAAAATTTTAGGAAAACGTGCCATCAGGCCAGGTACGGCAGGGCCGGGCCGGATTCCCGAGGGCATTTTTGTAAATTTTCACCATAGACTAATATAATCACAATAAACACTATGGAAGAGTCTAAAATGATACTTGGATAGGTTATGACTTATTTCTGGTACATTTAATATTTTAGGACCGATTTGGAGGCCGGGTACGACACGGTCTTCGAGACACATTTAAAAGGGAATATTAAAGCTTCGAGGTAGGGACATTATCCTTCATACATTATGCCATAGTTATATGATTGTGTGGATGCCAATGTTTGTAAATGCGCTTTATTAATTAACACGATTTGCCCAGAGAGGGGCCAGAAGTGTCAGAGGCACTTACACTGAGTTGGTGAAAACCCAACCGGTGCAGAATAGTGGGGCTAGGCCCTACTCATGTATACATGCAAATAATATGTTTATAATGTTTATTAATTGGTGCATACATGGCATATATCATATTTACTTTTTACATTTTCTATGAACGATAGCATGTTTCTACTTGGGTTCTCCGGAATCTCACCCTATTTTTAAATAAACACCTCAGCGGGTACCAGTGGGACAAAGGGAAAAGACATAGACGCCGGAAAGTGAACTACACGTGTTACGAGGCAAGGACAAGAACGTGGTCATAATTAGTCTATTTTGTGATATTTTGGTAAAAATTGTAAATATTAAAACTTCCGCTGTATTTTCTGTTTTCGTCGATGAACGATATCAGAATTGTAAATGAATATTATTATCAATATAATTGTACTTTTCTGTATGCCCATTGAATTCTGTTTTTATTACTTTTCGATTATCGAAATGGAAACGGGTGTTAATATATTTTACTAACATTTTTTATATGTTAATCTTAATATTTTTTAAAAAAAATTATCACACCGGTTGTAATGTATGAAATTAAACCTTCTAACAAATAAATCATCTCATACCTTAATAATCATTCCTGATGTATAGTATAAAAAATATTTTTCACATCCCGCGCATAGCACAGGGTATGCAGTATGCACTAGTTGAGAGGAAAACTGTAGTGCTCATGTATTTTAGTTATATAAATATTTATCATTAATAATATTATAACATAAAAATACTATCTTATAATCGCAGGAGGCCTAAACTGTATTTCTTAAAAATAATAACGAAAATTAATTTTTAAAATACATTTTAAATTAAAGTGTCACTAAAAAAAAGGAAAATAATAATCACTAACATGTAAGTTGTATTATTCACAATTTATAAACAAGAATATTTCCCATTTTTATTTATGGACCAACATGTTATATAAAATCTATATACCAGCATGCATTGATTATAGTTAAATGGGTTTTAACCGTTTAAATATGAGGTCTTGATTTCAAGTATCTGTGGATGCGGAAATCGCCTTTGAAAGAGCCACCTCAATTGGGTTTAACAATATTCATATATGACCCAGTCAAAAAGTTGAATGAAAAAAAAGTATAAAACCTTTATTAAAATGCCCACACAATTTAGATGTCATGGATATTGCATATCTTACTTCACATATATACCTATATTAATAATTATATAAATAAAAAGAGTAAAAGTAAGAGAGGATAAGGTTGAAAGTGGCATGGATGTTGGACATGATGCTAAGGCCAACAAAAGAAGTACTGAGAAATCATCTTTGGTTTTTATTTTGGGGGGGGGGGGTGTTTAGGGCATTATGGTCCCAAAATTCTTCTTATCCATCCCACTTCATCATGACTTGCCTCATACTTTATTTATTCAATACTTCCTCCAACCATTAATAGAAGGGTCATTTTAAGAAAAAAATTGAACTACAAAGGAATCTTATATTAAGAATAGAAAGTAATAATATACATGATAACTAATAATCTAATACTCTTTGAAGCTACTTAACTAATTTAGATAGATTAAGGAAGTTATATAAGTTAGTTAATTATACCAAATGTGACTTAATTTGATTTCCCTAAAATATCATATATAATAGTTAGGGGTGTTCATGGGATCCCGGTCCCGATGGTCCCATCCCGATCCCGGTAGCAGCGGGATCAAAAATTCCCGATCAGTCCGGGACCGAGACTAACCGGGACCGGGAGTAAAAATCCCGGGACCGGGACGGGATCCGGGCAGGGCTTCAGGAATCCGGGTCCCAGATAATATATATATATTTTTTAATTGTTTTTTCCCCTTTCCTAAAACACTAATCCCTCTTCCCTCCTTCGATAATCGATAGTTCGGTCCTTCCCTGTGTTCCCTGTTCTGTTCGACTGTTCCTCAAACTCAATCCATCGGCCTCTCCTCTCTCGCGCCTCGCGATCTGTCATCTGAGCTTCTGAGGATCTGACTCTCTCACACTCTGCCTCCGCCTCGTCTCCTCTCCTCTCCGCGACTCCGCCTCGTCTCGTCTCCTTTCGGCCGACGCTCACTCCCAGCCTCGTCTCGTCTCCTTTCGGACCGACGCTCACTCCCAGCCTCGACGGCCGTCGCTCACTCCCAGCCTCGCCGTCGCCTTTCCAGTTCCAGCCGGCAGCCGCGGCGTCGTTCTCCCCTCGCCGTCGCCTTTCCAGTCCCAGCCTCAGGTGAGTTGATTTACAACTCTTTCTTTGCTTTCCTTCTTTAATCGATTAATCTTGGTAATCAAATGAAGCATCTTAACTCTATTCCCTCTAAATATCTGCTGGTTTTCGTTGTAAGCCATAAGAAAATACAATGTTAGGTTAGTTCACTCAAAAGCTCTTTCCTTTCTTGCTATTTAAACATGTGTTTGATTAATGTGTTTGATTAAATCCTATGCTACCATCCAGTTGCATGCTTATCGCAGTACTCTAAAAGCTATGTATGCTTCTGGTCCCCTAATTTGGGATCAAGAAGCGCTATTGACTAATCTTCGTATTTCACTCCATATATCAAATCATGAACACTTGTTGGAGATAAGGAACTTAGTTTCTTGTGGTCAGCGTTTTTAATAGTTTGCACGCAATGTTAGCATAGGATATTTTATGTTCTGATCTATGTACAGCCTTGTAAGGTTCAAATAAGAAGACTATGCTTTTGGTATTCATCTTGTAATTGTTACTAGAATTATTGTGAATTATTACAAGCTGTGAAGTTCCCTACCTTCTTTCTTTTGAGAGGCTACTTGAGATTTAAGTGATATTTCTAATTTAAATTATAACGTAGTTGTGTACTGCTACATCTGCAATGATTTGCTGCAGCTATGAGGGATTTATCTAATTGTTTCTTTGATAGCCGTCTGATTCTATGACAATAATTTTATCACAATGCTGAAAAGCTTTTTCTTTGCTATGAGAATCCTCGCTGCTTGGTTTGCCAGCTTTTGTGCTTAATCTTTGTTGGTTTCTTTCTGCATTTTTATACCATTCTATGATGGTTAAACTCTGTATAACCAGTCAATGATCAAGTACTGGCGACTAGTCTATGTAGGGCAACTCAAAATATGGTTAGAAAGGACACTTGCTGTGTCAAAATCAGAACATGAACTTCCTAACAGCTGCTGTGCTATAACCGTGACATGGAAGTCTAGTTCTCTCTTGTCAGGTGGATTATGTTCCTGGAAATGGCATACTCTATCCTGATAATTGAAAGCCTTGATGTTGGGTTTTCAATATTTGATGGTAATACTAACGTCTTAGGTTGCGCTAGGATTTTTTCTTGATATGCTTGCTTAGTAATGGCCCGATTCTTTGGTTAGGATCTGTTTTGCTGGTTTTTTTGAAACCGGGAATTCCCGGTCCCGGTTGTTCCGGGAATTTCCCGGGACCGGGACCGGGAATGGTTTCCCATTCCCGGCCACCCCCGGGACGGGACCCGGGATTGGGTGATCCCGGTCCCGTCCCGGGATTTGAACACCCCTAATAATAGTTATATCAATATATGAGTTAGGTATACTAAATAGAAAAAAAAAAAGATAAATATGAGAGATAAAATTGATTAGAATATTATATTTTGAAACAAATCCAACCTCCCAATTAATTCTTATACTAGAATGGGATGCACTAAATTTTTTCCATATTGATTTAAATAAAGATTTAGGTATTGGGATTTCTGAGATACTTTACAAAGATAAAGTCTAGCTGTACAGCGAAAGTGAAAGTTGAAGCAAAATCAGAACAATGATTCCTCATGCATCAACAGATCCAAAGAGGGCACAAGAGGGAGAACAACAAAATACAAAGTAATATCTTCCCTTAACTCTATATAAGCTAAATTTGATTGAAAAAACTGCTTTTTTCATTTTTTTTTAATTATATACAAAGTTTTAATTTGACCCCCTTAATTTTAAAAGGTATTTTTCAGTCTTCTAACCTTAACATTGTTAGTCTCAAATAATAATTTTGTGTAACAATTATTGTTATTTTCAAAATGAAACTTAATAGGTCAGTATTCGATTGTGTTTCTCCATCATTTAAAACTTTAATATCAGCATATTTTTTTAATAAACGCTAGTGTTAAAGGATTGAAAAGACACTTTATAAAATGAGAAGATAAAAATAAAATTTTGTGTGAAGTTAAAATATCTCTACATGACCTTTTGCCAAGTTGAATTATATTATATTCAACCTACTAGAAATGTGGGTAACTGAAGAGTAGCAAAGATTACTATGGAGGACATGAACCTGAGAATGAGTTCTGCTGTATACGCTATGTTCTTGCCTTTTGGGATTTTGGTGCCTGATGTGATTGATTCTGGCCATCCAAGGGATAGATCTGGCGTTGGCTAATTGTTGTATAAACTTTTGAACTGTAAATAATATGAGTTACCCATTGGCAAAAAAAATTTTGAGCTATGGACCTTCAAAAAAACATGCAGAAAAAGGCCATTAGAGTTCAAAATTGGGTCCAATTTCCCCACTTGGATCCAAAGTATTGGCATGTCTCTTGCTAATCTTGTGAGTTTGTTGGGTAATCCTTTAAGTGTGGATCAAATGATTAATGCTAAAGAAAGAAGGGTGCAATATGTGAGAGTGTTGATGCAACAATGAAACCATAACCAAAAGCCTAGTAACCACTAATAGAAGTTGAGTCTAGTGAAAGTGACTAGTTTCTCATAATACAGCGAATTAAAGTTTGAATTCCCACTATGAGAGGTGCTCACATTCAGTGTCTGACTATGCTTCAAACAAGATAGTCTCCAATAGGAGAATACATGTACTTAACAATAACTAACTTTTAGCCAAGTGGTATGGATGCTCTTCAATAAGTGGAAAGTCACGGATTCGATTCTACTTGTAACTCAGGCTATTAGTTCTTGCCTTTGTAGTTTATAACTCAAAAGAAAAATGAAACCATAGATATGAGAGAGGAACAACACTATCTTACTGCATTCTATCCTCTAGATGACTAATTTATGGATATTAAAAAATTAGTAAAGTTAGTTATTGGTAATAAATATATGCTGATTTTCCTAAAATACAATCATGTGCGTTGGAAACACTCTTTGCTGAAAACCTTCTTAAGATGTGCAATCAATAGGATGTTTTGAGATAAAATTATAAATTTAGGAAATAAAGTGGATTGAGATATTATATTTATAGTCAAAATAAGTCACTTGTTTAACTTCTATATTTAGAATTGAAGAGAATATTTTTTTTTATTGGGCTAGCATCCCAGTGTAAGAATGCCTTCATGCTTAGAACAACCCAATAACTTAGAAATCACATTCAGCAAAGAAATTAAGCTCTGCAAAGTGCAAAAGGCTTAAATTTACTATTCACAAGAACGATCATTAATTGAAAAAAAAAATGACGGTAGCTAGATACTTTGAATTTTATAATGTAATGAAGACAGAAGTTTCAAACCTTCTCTATAACCCTTAACCCACAACTCTCAAAACTTGGGCTTATATTCACTCCCTCTTTTGAAAATCTTTATTCTAACCCAATTTATTCTCTCTAAGGAATCTATATAGCTCAATTTATACAGCTATATGGAAATGGAAAGGAGCTAAAAGAGTTAGAGTATTCTTATGGATAGTACTTTCTCTAATCTTTATTATAAACCACCAACAAACAATTTTCACAAGTTCATAAAAACAGTTAAAGTCATTAAATTTGTCTTAAAATTTAAGTAATTTTCAATACTACCCTACTAATTACACTAAACTCTAATATCATATTAATTATTACCCTCTCTCACTACTCTTATGGTCTGTTTGGTATGAGGGATTTGGAGGGGAAAGAAGGGAAGAGAAAATTTTTATGGGTTGGATTTAAGAAAATTAGAGAAGTAGGTCTTTAAAATTTTAATAAAGCAAAGATGTAAGATAGAAGGTAAGAAAAATTTAATTAAAAGCTTTTAACCCTACTTTTCTCTTTTTTAAAAATTCAACTTAAATTTTTTTTCCTCCGCTCACTTTCCCTCCCCTCCCCTCGTACCAAACAAGCCCTTATTAAATATGGGTATGCATAAAAAAAATATTTAATGCTCTTTAGAAACAAGCAAATGCCTTATAAAAAGGGCAAAAAACACTTGTTAGTTGATATCTTATAATAAAGACCTGAGTAAATATTTATCGATTGGATCTAGAAACCGTGCTGGAGAGAGTCGAGCGTGCGAAGGGTGAACGGGAGCTGAGACGGTGAGTACGAGTCGCTCCGCCGCCCACTGCGGCGGAGAAAAAGAGTGATCTCTGGTTTCGTGCTGTGCGGAACTGGGGATTTGTGAGATGGAGTTCGTTTTCGGTGGAGCTGCACCTTCGAAGGTGGGGCCAATGGAGGATACAGGGATTGATCGGAAGAGGAAGAAAGGGAAAATGGAGAATGTGAAATTTTCGGGGGAGGAGGTACTGAAGGCTCGGATGGAGGACTGGATGGAGGACGATGGAATAAAGGAAGGCCGTTCACAATACAAGGAATCCTTGTTGAAGAATATCTTGCCGGCGTGGTGCGATCTGGATGAGGAGTCAGTGGATAAAGAAGGTAAAATCAACACTGGTTTTGAGGAGGTTGAGGAGCCGACAAAGGGAATTTCTGTGGATTTGAGCAACCCTCTGTGTCCGAAGATTGTTTTGGATGACGCTGAGAAGGAAAGACTGTTAAAGCCTTTTAGAAACACCTTGATTGTGAAACTATTAGGTGCTATGCCTAATTATGATTTTCTTCAGAAAAAATTCAGATAGTTGTGGGCTAGAGCAGGGGAGATACGTGTTTTTGATCTTCCTAATGATTTTTATCTTGTCAAATTTAAGAGTCAAGAGGACTATGACAGAGCATTGACTGGCGGACCATGGGTGGTAGCAGGCTGCTATTTGAGTGTGATGAGGTGGAGAGCTGACTTCAATCCAAAGACTGAGGTGGTAGACCGTGTGGTGGCTTGGGTAAGACTTCCTGATTTACCAGCCACTCATTATGACAAGAAATTTTTGTTTAATTTGGGGAATGTGTTAGGGAAGGCTATTAAGGTAGATGTTCCTACTGCTCAGAGAGGGAGGGGTAAATTTGCTAGATTGTGTGTTGAATTGGATCTGTCTAAGCCTTTAATTCCTCAATTTAGTATTGATGGCATGATTCAGTCAATTGAATATGAGTATATGAATTTGTTGTGTTTGCATTGTGGGAGAGTTGGTCATGTTAGGGAACACTGTGGGGAATTTTTGAAGAGGAAAAAGGAAAATGATTCTAATGCTACTGTGGTGGAAGAGGATTCTGCTGATGGGGAGAGAGGAGATGTGGTGGTAGCTGTGAAGGAAAGCCCATGGAAGATTGTTCAAAAGCCATGGCGGCAAAGGAGGAGTAGGATGCGTGGGGATGAGAGGACAGAGACGAACAGATTTGCTGTACTTGGATCTGTGTTAAATGATTCAAAGCAGGGTAAGCCTCAAATGGAACGTACTAATAAGGTAGCAGCACAAAGTTTTGGTGGTAGATCTCATATGGAGATTGGAAGGGGTTCTAGTCTTAAGGGGAGTTCATCAAAAAATGGTGAGAGGAGGGGTATAAAGGAGACACCAGCCAGCTCTAGCAGTGGAAAGGGTAGAGGTCCTGGTAAGGAGGTGGAAGATGTAGTGAGGAAGGGGTTTGTATGGAAACAGAATGTATCTATGGATAAGTTGGCACTAAATCCTAAGCAAGGAGAACCTGTTAGGATGGTGGTAGATGCTGTTGAGACAGGGGAGGAAATAGGTGGAGAGGTAAGGAGTAGCTATGGCAGTTTGAACCAGATTGGGGGTAGTAGGACTGCTGATAATGCTTAGTTTGTTGTTTGCAATGAAGATAATTGTATGGAATTGTAGGGGGGCCGTCAAAAAGGGTTTTGCGGCTTGTTTAAGGAATTTGGGGTGTGAGTTCAAGGCTGATATGGTGGTGCTGCTTGAACCTAGAGTGAGTGGTGTTAAGGCGAGAAGATTAATTAAGAAATTTGGGTTTGGATTTTCGGAGATTGTTGATGCAAGGGGATATGCTGGGGGAATCTGGTTGTTATGGAAAGAGGAGAACCTTGATTTGAAGATTGTGGAGAGGAATGAGCAATTTGTTCATTGCTGTTTTGGTACAGGGACAGCAGAGGAATGGTATTTTACTGTGGTGTATGCGTGTCCGCAAGAGGAGGGAAGGGAATCGTTATGGCTGAATATCAAAAACATTGCTGAGCAAATGAGTGGGAGGTGGTGCCTAGCGGGTGATTTTAATGAAATTACTAATCCAAGGCAGCAAAAGGGAGGCGCTAGAGTGAATGTACAGAAGTGTAATCGTTTCAATGGGATTATTGAAGAATGGGGAGTATTGGATATGGATATGAAGGGGCCAAATTTTACTTGGAAAGGTCCTAAGTGGAGGGGATATGAACGAATCTATAAGAAACTCGACCACTGTTTTTGTAATATGCAATGGCAGGGATTGTTTCCGGATGCTTCTGTAAGGGTTGGAACTCGGTCTTGTTCGGATCATCACCCATTGTTGATTGATACAAGTCCTAAGAGGAACTTTACTAGGAGGAAACCTTTTCGTTTTGAGGCAGCTTGGTTATTACATGATAAGTTCAAGGAGATGCTAAGAATTAATTGGAATACATCGGTGGGAATTCCAAGGAATTTGAAGAGGTTACAGGAGAGTTTGAAGGTATGGAACAAGGAGGTCTTTGGGAGAGTGGAGGAGAGGAAGAGGGAGTTGAATAGGAGAATTTATAGAATACAACAAATGATAGAGTGGGAGGAGGATGAAAGGTTAGTGGAGGAAGAAAAGCAGCTACAGCTGCAGCTGGCTGAAACCTTGCATCAAGAAGAGGTGTTTTGGTTTCAAAAATCAAGAGGGAGGTGGATAGAGCATGGTGATCGGAATACGAAGTATTATCACATGAAAACTATAGTTAGGAGGAGGAAGAATAAGATAGTTATGCTGAAAAATAATAGGGGATTATGGTTGACAGATGCAAGTGATTTAATGAGGTTGATTCTTGATTTCTACAAGCAATTATTTGAGGAAGAGGAAGAAAGTAGAGAATGGCACCATACGAAGCAAAGGTGGGGTAAAGTGGAAAAGGAGGAATTGAGGAAGTTGGGGAGACCGCTACAAAAAGCTGAAATTCAAGGCGCTTTTTTTAGCATGGGTGGTTTCAAAGCCCCTGGTGATGATGGATTTCAGGCTATTTTTTATCAACGGAATTGGGAGATTGTGGGTGAAAGTGTATGTAGGTATGTAGAGGAGGTGTGGGCAAACCCAGAGAAGGTTGAAGAAATAAATAAGACGTTACTTGTCATGGTTCCAAAGCTGGATAGTCCGGAGTTGGTGTCTCACTTTAGGCCCATTGCTCTTTGTAATGTTCTGTATAAAGGAATTACGAAGATTGTGGTGCGAAGAATGAGGGGCTTGATGGATAAACTTGTGTCGCCATATCAGGCTAGTTTTATACCTGGGAGAAGTATTCATGATAACATAGTTATTGCCAAGGAAGCTGCTCATATTATGAATAGAATGAAGGGGGGGAAGGGGTTCTTGGCCATCAAGATTGACTTGGAGAAGGCATATGATCGCATGAGTTGGAATTTTCTTTTGGAGGTCCTTGCTGAGATTGGGGTGCCAGATAATTTGTTAAGGCTAATTAAGTGGTGTTTAACCACAGTAAGTATGTCGATATTGTGGAATGGAGAGAAGGGTGAGTCTTTTAGACCTTCTAGGGGAATAAGGCAGGGGGATCCACTTTCTCCTTATCTATTTGTGTTAGGTATGGAGAAGTTGTCGCACATGGTAGCAGATGCAATAAGTGGTAAGTTGTGGAACCCACTAAGGTTTGGAAGGAGAAGAGTGCCAGTGTCCCACTTGATGTTTGCGGATGATTTGATATTGTTCTGTGAGGCCGAGGTGGGGCAGTTATGTAATGTGATGGATTGTCTTGACCATTTTGGGGAGATATCGGGACAAAAAGTAAATAAACAAAAGACTAGTATATTCTTCTCTAAGAATGTGGATAGAGGGAAACAAGAGGAGTTATGTGCGGCTTGTGGTTTCCAAAGAAAAGAGGAACTTGGAAGATATTTGGGTGCTTATATTACAAATGGCCGAGCCACAAAGAATAAATTTCAATTCTTAATCAATAAAGTTCAGTCAAAGCTTAGTAGTTGGAAGAAGCAAAGTCTGTCCCTGGCAGGTCGGTTGACCTTAGTACAATCTGTGACCTCTCAAATGGCTATTTTCTCAATGCAGCATGTGGTCATTCCAGCAGGGGTTTGTAAAGAGATAGAGAAAATTCAAAGGGATTTTATTTGGGGCTCCTCGGTGGAACAAAGAAAGATCCATGCCCTGAATTGGAATACCTTGTGTTCACCTAAGGAGAAGGGGGGTTATGGTTTGAGGGATATGGAAGTCATGAATAAAGCTTTAATTAGTAGATTTGCTTGGAACATGATAGCCAAGCCAGAAAATCTAGTCTCGGTTATACTGAGGGAGAAATATGGAAGGGAAGCAGATCTATTTAAAGAATGTATTATGAAAGAGTCAGACTCGTCCTTATGGAAGAGTTTAGCAAGTGTATGGGGGGATATGGTTGAGCAGATTGCTTGGGACTGCAGAGATGGCAACAGGATTAGCTTCTGGAATGATTTGTGGATGGCTGATGATGCAACTTTGTTTCAGAAAGCGATAAGAAAGCCTGGAGGAAGACTCATTGAATGTAAGGTAAGTGATATGATCAATGAAAGAGGTGAGTGGGAATTCATTTTTCTGAAAGATTATCTTAGTGAACAGGATTTGTTGAAATTAAGAGCTATACCTATTCCTTGTGCTAATCTTGGGAATGATAACCTGAGATGGCGAGGGGGGAGTGGGGGAAAATTTAATGTTGCTGATATGTATAGAAGGGTTAAAAAAGAGGATAGAGTGAATTTTGAGGTTGACTGGAAAAAGGTTTGGGGTTGGAAGGGGACACGTAGAGTTCAAATACACTTGTGGTTGTGTTTGCATGACAGGCTGCTCACTGCTGGTCGAAGGTCCAGAACTATTGGAGGCTCTGCTAGCTGTAGTCGTTGTCATGAAGATGAGGAGAGCCTACTGCATGCGTTAAGGGACTGCAGGTATGCAAGAGATGTTTGGAGAGATGTAGGGGGTTCTAAGGTGGGGGGTGATTTCTTTAGTATGCAGCTTAAGGACTGGTTATTGCAAAATCTGGGTAAGGACAATGCATGGGCTAAAATTTTTGGGGTGGCTATTTGGTGGCAGTGGCAGTGGAGAAATAGAATGCTATTTGAGGAAGGGTTTGGAATGCCAATAAATCCTGGGTTTATCATTTATAGGTATGTGTGGGAGATGGATAACTTGGTTGCACTAAATGAGCCGTTAGGAGGTAAGAGGAAATCTATGGGTATCAGCTGGCTGCCTCCTCCTACTGAGTGGTTTAAACTTAATTTCGATGGTGCTGCTAGAGGTGTCTCGGGACTGGCAGGGTGTGGTGGGGTAATAAGGGACTGGCAAGGGAATTGGAAGAAAGGGTATGCTGTGAAAATTGGCGTCTGTAGTGCTTTTTATGCAGAGATGTGGGGGGCACTGTGGGGTCTGCGAGTTGCTAAGGAGTTGGGTGTGAGACAGCTCGTTATTGAAGGGGATTCGAAGGCGGTGATAGCAGTATTATCTGCTCTAAGCGATGGTGGAGAAGGTAAGGACCTTTTGCAGATGATGATAGCTGAGGTTTTACATGGTGATTGGAGGATTTGTGTGACTCATACTTTTCGAGAAGGGAACCAAGTGGCAGACAGACTTGCTGATTTGAGCTTGCAAAGAGACTTTAATTTTGTTTCTTTTCTTGAACCTCCTAGTGAGGTGTTAGATGCTTTATTTGCGGACCAATTGGGGTTTGAATACCCACGTGATGTACTAGTTTCTGAATGATTGCTAGGGGTTTTGTCCCCATTCACCAAAAAAAAAAAAGACCTGAGTAAATATTTAATAATAGACTTCCTACCGGTAAATGGAGAAACAAACAGTCTCCAGCTTCAGCCATGTGTTTATGTTGTAATTAGGGTGTTGAGGATGAAATGTATATAATTAGGGACTGTCCTCATGAGCCGAAGAAACAAAAGGAGGATGTGAAGCAAGGGTGGGCATGGGCAGAGCCGATGCCAGCTCAAAGGATGAACAGGCAATCCTGCCCTATAAAAGTCTTAAATATTTCGGGTAAAGTAAGGGCGGGCTTTCCTGCCCAAGTGATAATTTCCTAATTAATACTATATGTACAAAAACTCTAATTATACCTAATGTATACTTTTAAAAACTTCAAATACATTCCATAATTTCACACCTTGAGATAAGTAAATCTATAACTTTAGTCTTGAAATTAAAAAAAAAAAACTATCATATATCTTAATAATTACATGACAAATTATGAAGTAATATGTGTTTGTGTATGAATATTGATTGATATAAATAGATGCAATTGTGATAAAGACTTCAAAGAAACAAAATTTTTTGTCTTTGATCTCAACTTTTTAATGATTTATATCATCCATCCAAATCAAAAAACCACGTCCATTCAAAAAGTAATGAGTTATATGTACACTGTGGTGGATGAGTATTAAATAATATCAAATGTTTCATAAAATGAAATTTTATATACTTATATATGTGTGTGTGTGTGTAATAATCTGTTTAGAATACTATTTTTTTTATATAAAATAATATATATTTTAAATAAATTGTATATAATTTTCCTGGTAGGGCAAAATGGGTAAAGCGGTACACCCTGCCCAATGCCCGACCTTACCTAGCAATTAGCCCAGCCCAAAGATGCTCACATTTTTTTCAGGCAATTTTTTTTTGAATTGGACAGAGCAATTTTTGATAGGACTCTAGTGGGCATACTAGACTCCTAAACACGATACTCACCCCTAACATGGACGGGTGATTAGATATCACAAAGGTGCTTGGATCGTGGGTTTTAAACTTGTATTGGGTTTACCAAGGTGATTCTGGAATCTGATTCCAAGACTTTGGAGACCATGTTTTTTGTTTTAGTATTTTTTTATTTTTTTGCAGCAACAGCAACCTCCAAAAATAAGTTAAGATAAAATCCTTCTCACAATAAAAATATTTTCAAAAAACTAATCCAAATGCTCTATAACCTCCTTAGGCGAGGATTCAAAGAGGTTATTCTTGAGTAAGATGCTAAGAATTTAATTGATACCAGGAAGAATAGAAGTGGTGGCAAAGCGTGTAGCTTATCATTTGCGCAAATTCAGAATCTAATAACGCATTCATGGGAGTCGAAGCAGCAACATATCTCAAGAGAATAAAAAAGCCTTATATATGCGCTAGCAAATAACGACTTGTCTTCTTCTTTATTGGACTCATATCTCCCATAACAGAGATTTAAAGCCTGGGTCTGGGTCTTCAAAAGGCCTGACAAGGCCTAAAGCCTGTTTAAAGGCCTACTTAAATAATGTAAGCTTTTAAATAGTTTTTAAAGCTTATGCCTCCAAATTCATATATAACTCTTTACAATTATATACAATCCTACATTATGTTTTAAAAGCCTAATATCCATTCTTATAGTAATATTATGGCTTAGTGAGGAAAAGAAAAGAAAATCTAATGACAACAACTGTCCAAGCAAATAGGAAAAAAAAAAATAATCGTCTGTTGATTAATGAGATATATTTTCTAAAATTGACTAAGCATAACAAATAACATACAAAACTAGATTCTACTTATTTTACCTTTCCCACGTAAATTGGGACAAATTCCTCTTGCTCAGATTATAATATTTCATTTGACACTAAAATAAACTCATAACAATTATTATGCTTCAGTAGAAGGCACAAATTAGGGGAGAGTGAGTGAGTTAGTGTTGCCATCTCGAGCGATCGAAGAGAAAAAAAGGCAAGGGTGAATGATTTATGCAAAAGTAATGGTTGAGTGTAATGATGATGTGATATGAAACTTAGAATCAAGGTTAAGATTATAAATTTATAAATAATTTTATAAATTATTTATATTATATTATATATACTTATGTAATAGTATACATTAAAAAAAAGCTAAATAGGTCAGGCCTGTAAGCTCGTAAGCTAGGCCTTATGAAAATAGGCCTGACTTGTTTATCTAAATAGGTCTAACAATATGTTTGAGCCTGAGCTTGACCTATTTACTAAATAGGCTAGACTATGTTTTATGTAGACTAGGTCGTAAGCCCCTATTAGAGGCCTGACCTATTTCTATCTCTACTTTTAAGTCTCTCACACACACGCGCGCACACAAAATCAAATCCAAAAAATAACCTCTTCAATTGTGAGGATAGGAGGTTTGCGCATTAAGCCGCACTTATACATATATCCTCTTGCAAAAGAGCTTTTCGTGATTATTTTTTTGTTTTCCAATAAAAAGCTTCTCATGATTAAAGCCATATATAAGTTCAAAAGGTTACATATCATACTCCTAATTTTTCTTGTCCTACTATTTTCTTTTATTTCCTCACTCCCTAGCTTTTCTTTATTTCATAACATAGTTTATTCAAGAAGAAATATGGAGCATACAAGCATAAAATCTAATCTGTAACACCTCAAATTTTATTCACATAAATATATTGTAATTATTTGAATAATTCAATAAAATGGTGAATATTCATGAATTTGGATCTTGTGAATTTTGAAATATTCATATTCATAAGGAAATGGGCAAATTAATTCAAAAATTGAATTGAATTACAAAGGGGATAGCAAAATCATAATTTTGACAATTTAGCCCAAGATTAATTATTTTTCAATTAATTGGAGTTAATTTCAATTAATCAAGGAAAATAAAGAAAAATGTATAAATTGAATATTCTTAGTGGAATAAATTAAGATTTGTGGAATAAGGAAATAGGATGGGAAAATAATTATTTGGCTCATTAACATGCCAAATGGCATCATCTTATGCCAAACAATTAAATAAGAATTACTAAGACATGTGCGCATGTGTTATTAGCAATAAAATAATAATTAGTTACACAATTGACCAAGACAATTTCATGAAGCCCAATTTGGTTTCTTAAGGACCCTTTATGCGTGATGGGCTAGAAGGAAAGGAGAAGAGAATGGTTCAATCTCAATTAAATCATATGACATAAGTTGTGGAGAGATAAGGCCAAGTACACAAATGATGACAAGGGATGGCATAAAGTGGAGGGAGTATGGCATAAAGCAAGACATCATGGTGGGATGTATGATGTATATGAAAGGTGGAGAAATCCTAACCTTTGGATAGATCAAGGGCTAGGATGAAACATGAAGAGAAGATGTGAGATAATTTATGAAGCTACCTCCTTCATCTTTTTTACCCATTTTTGTTCAAGCCAAAGAAAGGAGAGAGAGAGAGAGAGAGAGTTTGAGAAAGCTTTATGCTCTAAGAGAGAAGGAAGAGGAGAAAGACTAAGGTAAGTTATGATTTATTAAGGTTTCTTCTTCTAATCTTCCATAAATCTCTTCTCTAATCTCTTCCTTTCCATAAAATTTATGGTTTAGCAAGAAAATCTTGAGCTCAAAGAGAAAGAGAGAGGAGGACTTCTAGAGAAAGGAAAAGAACTCAAGAAGGTAACTTCACAAATCCTAATATCATGTTAGATGTGGTTGTTGTTGATGATTATGGTTGGATTTGGTTATTTTGTTAAGTTTGTAAATTTGGAAAGTCTTAATCCTAAGGGGTTATGCTGCCCAAATTTCTTTAAATCATGATTATGAAGTGTTTAAATAAGTTAACTAAGGATTAGAAGTGGGAAAGTATAAGTTTTGGAAGCTAAAACACAGCTCCATTTTTCTATTTTTCTCTCAATATTTTGGCCAGACCAGATCTAGTAGTAGAAGTTGGATTTTCATGAAATAAATGGTTCCATTGAACTCAGTGGCCAAACATAGGTGGGGTTACAGTTGGGTACTTTTTTTGTAGAGACCGAAAAAGCATAATTACGAAAATGCCACTGAAATCCCTAAATAGGGGCTGTCAAGGATATTTTTGTAATTTGACAGTGAATTTGGTGATTTTGAGCCCAAAAATGGATTCCTTGGGTGAAAATAAGTTAGAATAGCCTTAGTCAAAATTTTGAAAAAACGTACCATCGGGCCGGGTACAGCTGGTCGGGCCGAGTTCCCGGGGGCATTTTTGTAAATTTTCACCATAGACTAATATAACCACAATAAACACTATGGAATAGTCTAAAATGATACTTGGATAGGTTATGACATATTTCTGGTATATTTAATATTTTAGGACCGAGTCGGACGCCGGGACAGCACGCTTTACGAGACACTATTAAATAGGGGATATTAAAGCTTTGAGGTAGAGACATTATCCTTCATACACTATGTCATAAGTTATGTGATTGTGTGGATGCCATTGTTTTGTAAATGCACTTTATTAATCAACATAATTTGCCTAGAGAGGGGCAGTTAGTGCCAGAGGTGTATTTACACTGGGAGTTGGCAGAAGTCCAGCCGGTGTAGATTGTGGGGCTGGGCCTTACTCATGTATACATGATGATGATGATGTGTTTATATTGTTCATTAATTTGTGCATGCCTTGGCGCATGTCATATTTACTTTTCGCATTTTATATTATGTTTCTACGGGGATTCTTCGGAATCTCACCCTATTTTTAAATAAACACCTCAGCGGGTACCAGTGGGCCAAAGGGAAAAGATGTAGACATCGGTAAGTGAGCGGCACGTGTCTCGAGGTGCAGACAAGATCGTGGTCTTAATTAGTCTATTTTGTGATATTTTGGTGAAATTTGTAAATATTAAAACTTTTGCTGTATTTTCCGTTTTCGTCGACGAACAATATCGGAATTGTAAACGAACGACGTTGGGATTGTAAACGAATATTTTTATCAGTATAATTGTACTTTTCTGTATGCCCATTGAATTTTGTTTTTATTATTCTTCAATTATCAAAATGGAAACGGGTGTTGACATAATCTAAATAAAAAAAAAGAAGAGACACTTACAATTTATTTTACCAACTATTAAATCGCATAAATTGGAGAAATAAAATAAAAAGAAAAAGAAATGGGCTGTAGGACAAAGTGTAGGATTATATATGGAAGGTACACCCATAAAACAAATTATAAAAAATAAAAATTCCCCTCTATTTTTTTTTTTTGGACAAAATACCTCTCCGTTTATCTTGATTAGGGGTGGAAACAGGCCAGGCCGGCTGACAGGGGCCTCCGGCCTGGCCTGTGCAGGCCTGGCCTGACAGGCTAACAGACCACGTCTAGGCCTCTTTAGAGGCCTATTTTCCTTAACAGACCAGGTCAAGGCCTAGTGACAGGCCTGTCAGGCCGGCCTGAACGTGTAAGGTTTATAAAAAAAAAAAAAAAATTAAGTAACCCACACACCACACTGCCAGTCTAAGTCTGCCACTCGCCCACCCCTCTTCTCTAATGTCTAATCCTAATTCCTACATCGACTGAATCAGTTCACTGTGCGCTCTCACGGTCTCACCGCTCTGCCTCGCTGGTCGCTGCCCTCGGCCCTCGCACAGTCGCACGACTCGGCGACTCCAGTCCCCTCGACCACCCTCTCACGGTCTCACCGCTCTGCCTCGCTGGTCGCTGCCCTCGGCCCTCGCACAGTCGCACGACTCGGCGACTCCAGTCCCCTCTGCCTCGCTGGTCGCTGCTCTGCCTCGCACCGTCGCACGACTCGGTGACCCCCCCGAGACGGAGCTCCACCGTGAGTACATGTTTCATTTTCTCGTTAAGCTTAAGCTATTTTGAATCTCTGTTCTGATGCGTCTGGAATATGCTATGGGTCGACATGTTTCTGCTTTTAATTGATGTTTCTGATATGGGTCGACATGTTTCTGCTTTTAATTGATGTTTCTGCTATGGGTCGACATGTTTCGCTGTGAACAACTCTCAATTTTGATTCAGTTTCCTTATTCTTTGTTTTGGTTGACTTTAGTTCTTCATAAGCTTCTTGATTTGTTTTGTTTGCAAGAGCTAACTTAGTTTGAAGCTCTGCTACCTTCAACTCTGCTTCCTTTATTCGACTCTGTGATGCCTCAAGCTGCTTTTCGCACTCAGCAAAGCCCATCTCTTTCTCAAGTCTGTCCGCTTCCATCTTTTCTAGCTTTTTCTCCAATTCAGTATTCTTTTGAATTTATCTATTAATCTATTAAACTAGTCTATTGATGTATATCATATCCTTCTATACACTCTCTCCTTATTTGTTTGTGATATGCGTTGAGAAGCTGATGTCTATTTGGTTAATTAATAAGCTTCTTGATCCCCTCTTTGTTGCTCCCATTGTGACGCGTTTTTATTTTCATTTCCTGCTTCGTCGTCGTGCTCGTTGAGTTCGTCTCTGTTGTTTGCGGCAGTCGAGGTTCTTCTTCATCTTCCTCCTTTCACCGTGGCTGTGCTCTGCAACTATGACTCCATCATTTTGTGTAAGACTGTAGCTCTCTCCCTCGCTCTCCTTTTTTCGTTTACCTTTATGTGACTTAGCAATTCCTTCCTCCATCACTACACTCAATTAGTTCTCCATTAATATTGCCATTTTCGTTCATCTAAGTAGTGGAGGAGATTGAGTTAGCTGCTGGTTAAAAAATTGAAGCCCTGTTTAATTTACTGGGCTTAGGGACTGAAATTTAACTTGTACATCATGTCAGTCAGATCCTACTTTTGTGGGTTGGAAATGTGTGTGAATGCCTCTGTGTGTATTTTATATTTATTTATAAATTATAAAATGAGTATTCATGTCCAAACGATCAAAATGTTAGCTTGACCCGCATCAAATGTTTGACAGGAGTGATATGAGCTAATCAAGTGAATCGAATTCCCTGTGAATCTTGCCTCCGGTTCTTATTCAGTGAACTATACTTATTCCCTGTAAAATTTCATACTCATTTGGATGGCAATGGCTCTCTCTTCTGTACAATATACACTTTTCTCTGGGGCTTCACTGCTTCGTAGAAGAGATACTCTAAGAAGCTTCACATTTTTCTTACCTTTCTCATCGATGGCTAGTTCTGTTTCTACTGAAAATCTTTCAAGAAAGAAATGGAGGCGGCCAGTTGTCTCAGTGTTGGAGCTTGGTGGTGTCAAGATTTCTAGAGAAGGTTTGCTTTTTGTAATTGCTTATCTTCATCTTTGAATTTTAAACATTCTATTTGAATTGGAATCTTATTGACAGGTTTAAAAGAAAGGCAAGTGTTGTGGGAAAAAAAAAATCTATAACAGAATGTCATGCGCCATTACCAATTTGCTTCTTTCTTTACGACTGAAACTTGAATGATATTGAAGTCATTTTAGTGATGTTTAGTCTCTTGTGTCCTTTTGGGAGCAAATTTTTATCAACTAATACAAGTGAGGAACATGATTTTGGGTTTTGTGGATACTTTTTCAGTAACATTCCTACCATACATGTTCCTGTCTCTTGTGTATATTCTATTGTCAATTGTTTTAATTCATGATGTCCTTATAACTGATTCATTATGGTTTCTTAGATGTGGTGAGGGATGATGCTACAAATAATGTGCCAGACACAATATTTTCAAAACTTGGGTTGCAACTTCACAGGAGAGACCAACACCCACTTGGGATACTGAAGAATGCCATATATGATTACTTTGATTCCAATTATTCAAACAAGTTCAATAAGTTTGATGATCTCTGTCCGATTGTTTCAGTGAAGGAGGTATATTCAAAGACGTTTGAGAGTTAGTTTTGCTTGACTCCTATATGATGTTTTGTCGTTACTAGCTTTTGCTGTCCATGGATATGATGCCATCCTTGCTCCTTAAAAAAGTCTTAATATTTTTTGTGCTGTTCCTATTTTTATTTCCTTCAAAATTCATGCTGATAGTTCCAGTGAATAGGGCATGTTACTGGAGTTTCCTATTTGTCACCACTAGATGTTAAAAGAGAAAACTAATATGTGATTGGTCCCTGTTATAGAATTGATATTCTATATGAAAGAGAAAGAGGGAAAGAGAGATAGAGAAGAGGAAACAGAGGGATTCAAGAGAGAAGAATAGAGGAACGAAGATAGAGAAACACAGAGAAGAGAAAGAGAGAAAGAGAGAAACAATTCTGAGCTATTTCATTATCAATCACAGACTGAGATACAATAGGCATGGACTCTTATTTATAGGCTTATAAGCATCGCCTTTCCTAACTAACTAATTCTAACGGCTATATTCCAACAACCTAACAAACCAACTTCTAACTCTTTATTATATTTATATATCAATACCCCCCTCCCAAAAACATCCTTGCCCTCAAGGATGGTTGACAACCAAAGACAAAGCTGAAATCAACAAAAACAGAGACTTGAAAATTCTGAAAAACTTCTTGATAGTGTAGAATTCTCTGTATTGAACACTGCTACTTGAATGCGGCTTCTCACAAGTACAATTCACTTGTGTGATGCTGGAACAAATAGAAGCAATAAATCCAATCCGGACCCCAACTAGCATCCTAATCAACTCTCCCCTGAACCAAGTTTGCAACAGACTTTGTGTAGGAGAGTATTGAAGAAACGAGTGCCGAATTTGCAGCAACCGGTCACTTATATGTTCAGACCTTTTAAGACCCAATTGCAGCAACAAACTTGGGCTATTTTCTTCAAAGGAAAAGCCCAAATACTTATCTGACATTAACCAACTCAGTGGACCATCAAAGTACTTCTTCCACTGAGAGAAATTGCAAGCTAGCTGTACCCCAACAAAAAACTTCTGACCCTTGGAGAAAATGGAGGACAGCTGGAGGTTAGACTTTTCAACCTGAACCAAACCCAGCCACGTACACCCTAAATCTTGCCATTCAGCTCCTTCAAACATATTTTTCTTTGAAGGACAACTATTCCTCTCGACTTGTGAGAGTTCATGAACCGGAGAAATAAAAACGAACAGAGACTGCGAAGAAGGAAGAGGGAAAACAGAGGATGAGACACAAATAAAATCGACACTGGGAGACCCATGAACTCTAGATGAGCGATTCACATTCTTCCATGTTTCTGGGTTTTGGAAATCAGTTGCAAACCCACCAACGTCTGACTTTGCTTCCATCACCACCTCCGTGTCCTGTTTCGCAATGACCATGGCTTCTTTATTTACTTTCGTTGCACTTGCAGCCTTCTGAACCATGACGTCTGCAACCGGAGTTGGGGCCCTCGTAACACTGGTGCGCACAACCTGATCAGCCTTCTTGGGATTTTCTGGCTCATCTCCTAGAGCAGCTACTGAATCTTGCAACGGCAATGATACTTCTGAAGATGGCATCGAGACCTCTTGTTCTTGGTCAGCAGATGCTTCTTGATTAGTAAAGCACTTTTGGGTGTTAAACGAACAAGACCCATTGGATTCCTGTGCTGCCAAGCCTTTTTCTTGATCTTCCAATTCTTTTCTTGCCTTCTCTGTTTGTATTTCAATTATGATTTCTTGCATTCGGGCTAGAATCTTGGCCTCATGCATGGTTCTTGGGTAAAATAAACGAACGGAATCTGCTATCTCCTTCTTTAGCCCAGCCATATATGTCATGACGAGATAGCGTTCTGGGAGCTCTAATTTAATCGTGGCATCATCAAAGAAAGCATTAAATTCCTTGACACTACCTTTTTGCCGTAGCCACATCTGGTTTTCATCGGAGTCTTGGAAAGAAGGGGGAGGCATGGTTCTTTTTCTTGATTTCTTGTCTCTACCATGCAACAAGAAGAGTTGGCAGAGAATCGGTGTCTCTGATACCACTGTTATAGAATTGATATTCTATATGAAAGAGAAAGAGGGAAAGAGAGATAGAGAAGAGGAAACAGAGGGATTCAAGAGAGAAGAATAGAGGAACGAAGATAGAGAAACACAGAGAAGAGAAAGAGAGAAAGAGAGAAACAATTCTGAGCTATTTCATTATCAATCACAGACTGAGATACAATAGGCATGGACTCTTATTTATAGGCTTATAAGCATCGCCTTTCCTAACTAACTAATTCTAACGGCTATATTCCAACAACCTAACAAACCAACTTCTAACTCTTTATTATATTTATATATCAGTCCCACTTGTAGAAATGTCAACAATGTTTTTTAACAGTACCTCTGGCTTGGAAAAAGTTAGTTCAATGCCCTTGTAATTTTCAAGCCATATAGAGCACAGAAAATAAAACATGAAAGTGTATAAAAGTTACTGCTATCAATCCTTCTGAAAATACTTAGTTCATGTTTTTTCATCCAAATGATTTTTATATACTTGTTCCGATTATTTGAACATATAATGCCATCATTTTAAGGGGACAGTTCTTGTTCTTTGACATTTAATTGATGGGCCTATATGGAAGCTGATTGAGCATGTTTTTCCTTTTGATAAGATGATTTCATATATTCTCTTACTTGAAAGAAATTGCCAAAAAAAAAAAAAAACATGAACCACAAAAATCATGTACCACAAATTGGGCAAACCATTACACACCATGAAAAATGAGAGTTTTCGTTTCTTACCAACGCCAAATTACTGCAAATGCTGTACACGACTATAAAATATAAGCATTCTTATTCTTGCCAAAGCCTCCTATGCTGAGTCAAGAGAAGCTGATTTAATGATGAAGCTTTGTTTGACATGTCATTAATGTTAATCTTTTACTTTTAGAGCAGAAGTTTTGTGCTTTTGCTGATATTTTTTGCTAATTATCAGTTTGTACTGTCTTCATACTACAATCTCCAGCCTTTGCAATCTAAATATGCTCCGTACTACTATGAGAGTAGCAAAAGGAGAATATGTCGCTCTTTGGTTTGTTTCAGGTTGTTTGAACTTCATGGTTGCATATTTTGCTGATTATTTTCCTGTTACTTCAGAATTTTGATGATGTCTTGGTTCCTGAAGACCATGTGAGTAGGAGTTATAATGATACATACTACATAGACCCTCAGACTGTTCTGAGATGCCATACAAGTGCTCATCAGGCAGAGTTATTGAGAAAAGGATACACTCATTTCCTTGTTACTGGAGATGTGTATCGAAGAGATTCAATTGATTCAACTCATTACCCTGTCTTCCATCAGGCATGTTACCTTAGCCAGGAATTTGATTTTTCTAATGATTGTTGCTTTTAAATTTCTTAGTTATGTCTGATTGTGTAGATGGAAGGCTTCCGGGTTTTTGTTCCAGATGAATGGGAACCATCAGGAATGGATGCCACTTCCTATGCAGCAGCAGACTTAAAGAAATGCCTTGAGGGGTTAGCACGCCATTTATTTGGTATTCCCAAAATGCAAATAACCTAATGTGCACATTACATAATCAGTTTCTGCAATTGCATTATCAATGTGAATTTGTATGACAATTTATTTTAAGAATATGAAAGAATCAATTTGGACTTGTTAGAAACTGAATTTTTATTTTATGCACTTTCTTACAATTGTGTGCAGATGCATGTGTAATTGTGGTTGTCACCTTCAGTATGGAAACTAAAATGCTAAATTGTTCCTTCAAGGGCATATAATTCTAGTTATGTCAATCCTTTGAAGTTATAATTTACTTGCATATTACTACTCCCACTCATCTTAAATATAAGACGGAGTTGACTCTTTTTTGGAGAGATTAAGGAAGCTAAATAAATTATTTAATTATATCATATGTTATATATCCTTACATTATATACCAGTTTATAAGTTAAGCAAAATAGTTTGGAGAAAAAATGACAAATATAAATATTTTAAAATAATTTAATTAACTTCCTTAATATCTCCAAAAAATTCAACTCCGTCTTATATTTAAAACCGGAGGGAGTAATTTATAATGCTATCCCCTATGGTGCTTCCAGTCGTGTATGGTTATATTATATTTAGTGGTAATTGCAAGTACAGTGGAAATTCCTTGGGTGTATATAAGCTATTGTCATAAGCATATGTATAACTTTTTTTTTGGTTTACTTCCAATTCAGGCAATATTACCGAGCAAATGAAATGGTATATATCAACCAAAAGTAATTTTGAAACGAAATTCATGTTGCTACTGCAAAATTCTTGAAGAAAAAGATAATATTTAAACTAGAAAATAAAATGCTAAATTGTTCCTTGAAAAAGTTAAAAACAAAAAAACAAAAAAAAGGGGATAAATAACAGGACATCTAGATCTAGTTATGTTATTCTTCTGAAGTTATGATTTTCTTGCAAATTGCTAATTTATGATACTTTCTCATGTACTGCTTGTTGCAATATTCATCGTTTATTGTAAATATTCCTTTAGATAGGATTAGTGCTAGGTGCTTAGTGTATAGTTTTTATTAGCGTTTAACATTTGAATGCTGCTAGTTTATTTATATATATAGCCTAGTCTTTTACATTTTAATCAAACAATGAGAATCAGAAATTTTTCTCCCACACTGCTTCACAGTCTCATACTTATGAATTGCAGGTGCAGTGCAAATGCGTTGGGTGGATACTTATTTCCCATTTACTAATCCATCATTTGAACTTGAGATATATTTTGATGTAAGTTATTTTCTTAACCTTGTAAGAAGTAACAAGTTTATTTATGTTTGATTGGGAAACCATGTGGTAATTAGATGTTAATATTGTTTATTTTTATTCGCTAGTAGAGTATTTTGCTTTTTGGGTGTAAAAATGAATTTATTAATAGAAAGAAGAGTGGATCATGGAAAGATAAAAAAATTATGCTGCAACAATTGTAGAAATAAAATGAAAAAAGCTTAGAGGATTACTAGAAGTTATGGTTTATTATTGTGTTCCTTTGTGCTGTGTTATTCAATCAAATCCAGAAAGTACGTATAGGGGAGGAATCTGATTTTTAATTCGAATCACATCTATTTGTAACAGTATAGATGGTCAAACGAAATCCTGAAGCTAACTAACTATCCTAAAACGATGGAAGATAACAACTGTAAATAACAGGAAATTAATAACTAGAAAAATATAGGTTTACAGGCAGCACAATCTTTAACAATTGTATTATGTGTACTTTCATTCCCTTAAAAAATGTTGAGTAATATTGATATGAATTAATAGACTGGTCAAAATTGCAAAAAAGTTCGCAAAGATGTAAAAGAAGAATGATTAATGTTACCTTAGGCTCTGAACCTCATTTATTGCCTATTTTATTAATGGGTGTCTCCAATAAACTTAGGAATGGCATTGATATGGACAGGAAGATCCCTACACTTAACATCTAGAATAATGAAACCTCATTCAGGTCTTTGCATATTTATAAGATAAGCAAAACAGGCACAAGAAACAAGAAGTAGAAGAAAACAATTGACAGAAAATGCTGAACGTTTGCTTCCATGTTTTTGCAGAGTTAACTGATGTTTGGCATTTTATTTCCAGGAAAAGTGGTTAGAAGTCTTAGGCTGTGGGGTGACAGAGCAAGAAATTCTAAACAGAAATGGTCAACCAAATAATGTTGCTTGGGCTTTTGGCCTAGGATTGGAGAGGTTAGCTATGGTTCTATTTGACATACCAGATATTCGTCTCTTTTGGTCATCTGACGAACGATTTACCTCCCAGGTATACGGTGAACAACATTGTTTAATTGTCCTTTTTCCATTTTCCTAGATGTTATATTTGATGTCAATGGTGTATTCATCTTGAGAATTGCGAATTTTTGTCTTTTTTTTCTTTGTATGTTATTATGTATCAAGCCAGATGAATACACATATATAAAGCGATGCCAGAGAAGCTAGCAATCTCAATCCCTAAAATATCAACAACAAAAGAAAAAAACGGGAAATAAATAGCAGGTTATACATTATACAAAATAACTAATTTTGTTTTCCCCTTCAATTTGGTTTTATCGGAGTCTCTTCAATTCCAAGCCTTGCATGCTTTATAAAAAGCTTGGGGCATTTAGTTTATAATCTTTATCTTGAGGAAGGTCATAAAATAGAGGATCTTTTTGTATTTAATTAGACAATATAAGTCTAACACACTTCTTACCATCTCTATCATGTTGCACTTACTTCTTTTAATGCTCCATGTTGATTATCATGATTGATTATTGATCTGCTGTTGTTAGGGATGATTGTAGATAATTAGGGAGATTTGGTTTTGTATTTATTCTGTCTATTAATTAGCCTTAATATGTTGGCCTAGGCTCTTACTATAAATAAGAGGTTCCTATAGGTTCTGACTACATTTCCCACATCCTCTCTTGTTTTCTTCCTCATATTTCTCTACTCTTATTCTATATTGTCTTTTTCATGCAGTTCTCCAAAGGCCAGTTAGGAGTCAAGTTTAAGCCATTTTCAAAGGTAACTTCTGCCTGAGGCATGTGACTATATGTGCTTGATTGTCCTTATATAGCTGTTTTTCATTTCATGTGCTGTTTTTTTGACTTGTAGTTATGTGGTTAAGTATGTATGTGTTGGATGCTCTGATGTTTTTGGTACGTTAAATGTCTAGTCAGTATTAATTCTGAAAGACACAGTTATCTGAACTTCAAAGTAGATGATTTCATGAGTGCAAGCTTTCAAATGATCCTTGTCCTATATATGTGAATCTCTTTGTCTAGGTAGGCAACATTTAGCTAAAGCAATTGTACCACTAGATTTTACGGGGAGCTTGAGATGCTATGATATGCCTATCCAATTATCATTATGATGGAACTTACCTTCAAAATGATATTAAGGTTAATAATCTGGAAGAGTGTTGGTCAACCTGAGAACTAAAAAGGAAATAGCTGAAAACACTAACCATGCTAGCTTTTGAGGGGCAATATCTCTCTCGCAAACCACACTCATATTCCTTGCCCCTGCCACTTACAAATTGCTCCCTCCAGTTCTTAATATAAGACCTATTTGGAGAGTTGATCTTGGTCCTTAATATAAGACATATTTTTCATATTTGTTAATCTTTTCCTAATTTACCCATATTGATACTCTCTCAACAATAATCAAGGAAGAGAGGGAAGGAGGGAATTAAGAAAGATTACTAGGGTGTCTTAGAAAATACTTGGCATATTAACTAACTTAACTAACTTCCTTAATCTAAAATTAGATAAATATGTCTTGTGTTAAGGGTTGGAGGGAGTACTTCATATATATTGTTGTTGTAACCTATACACTATATGTTCCTCAGTGTTGATGGCCCATTAGTTAGGGGCCCCATCACTTCAGTTCTTAACAGTAATGAGAAATCTATACTAGTTGTGTCACTTCACTGCATAAAATTCTTAGCACTTGAGATGATGTTCTCTTCTGTTTATCTTTGACAGTATCCTCCTTGTTACAAGGACATGAGTTTCTGGATCAGTGATTCGTTCACTGAAAACAATCTTTGTGAAGTTGTCAGAAGTGTAACTGGAGATCTTGTAGAGGAGGTAGGCCTTTTGAATACTTTTGCAAGCAAAATTTTCTGGCTTTCACATTTATCCTGATATCCACTTCTTCTGTTTTCATTTTATTCTCGCATTGATAAAGTGCATTTCGGATTATATTTTCAATTATAGACATTGGTCTCTATGCTCCTAATCTGTTAATTAGGACTGATATAGATGTTGAGTGAGACTCACGTCATCGACAAGTATAAGGACCTTATAATTTATAGGTTGTGCTATTAAGCTACATTCCCAAACCTAGTTTTTGAGAACTCACACGAAATGAGTTTATCAGCTCCATTGTCATTTCTAAGAACAAATTTAGTTATAACCTGTTTTGAGTTGTATGGGAATAATATTTGTAGGCTGAATGAATCTGTTTTAGATTATGGATGTCTATTGAGGCAGGTTGACCTGCGAAACCCAACCTAATATGCACATCTTATGGGTTCTCTCAACAGGTCATGAGCTTGTTGAGCAACCAACTGACCCAACTTGATATTTATTTGAAATGAAATGTGTTCTTAAAATAGGGCATAATTATCTTCTTTTTTTCCCCTTGCTTATTGATGATCTTGAAATTCCAGGTGAAGTTAATAGACAATTTCACCAACAAGAAAGGAATGACCAGCCACTGCTATAGGATTGCATATAGGTCTATGGAACGTTCTCTTACCGACGACGAAATCAACGACCTCCAGGTTGTTGTTTTATCAGAAATTTTGGTCTTATTTATAGCCAGCTTTTACTTTTTATCATACTTGGTCTGATTTGTTTTTTTTTTAAAAAAAAAAAACCTTTGAATGCAGTGGAAGGTTAGGGAACTGGTGGAGAACAAATTGAAAGTTACTCTGAGATGAACGTTTTGATGAGCCTGACTTTAGACATCAAGTTCTGTGTTCTCAAATTGGCTGATGTACAGATGCAACACCTCCGCGACATCTATTGAATGATGATGAGATTTTGAAGCAAGAATTAAGTCTTGAAAAATTAAATTAATGATAGTTAAGTCTCAAAAGTTTTTGCTGAAAGATGAGTTGCAAATATAGGACTGTTGGGGTGAGACAGTTGACAGTTGTGAACATGGGAATCATAGGTTACTCTAATTATTTGTATGTGAGATTCCTATATTCGCAAACTATTTGAATCTATATTTGCAATTTATCTTTTAGCAAGATTTTTGGAATCTGGCTGCTATTAAATAAAGCTTTGGAGATCTAATTATCATTTTTTTTAATTTATTTAATTTTCTTCAATGACTTGTGGCATGTTTGTTTTAACGATTCGATTGCTTATAAGTTATTTTTTAATAGTGATTTATGGTATACGAAGTAAGTATGTGAGAGGAGTTGTGTCTCGATTTACGTAAAAAGCAACTTATAAGCAATCGTAACGCCCAAAAAAACATGCCCCAATAACAAGCTGGCTGGTCATGATTAGCTGAAAAACAAAATTGTAAATGAATGTGTGATGATCGTGTCAAGGATATCATAGACATGTAAGATGGTTAAGTATTTTGCCCATTAGAATAATTTTTAAACTATTTTAATTTTGTAATCAAGAAATAAGAAGTTTGAGAATAGATTTTTAGCATTGATTTGGTTGAAATATGGTTTTGGTAAAGCAACGAAAAATCAAACACTTTTAATTAGTTCTTTTGGAAAGTAATTTTATTTTTTTAAAAAGAAATCAAATAGAAAATGTCATACCACATGTATGGATTTTGATGAACATAGAGGAACACATGAAAAAAAACATAACCATGGCCATATAATTGACTTAATCTCTTATCATTGATTTGACAAACATAATTAAACATTAGACAGAAATACTTGGACAAAGCAGATATTATTATTGATACATTGCAACAACAAAAAAAAAAAGGTGTTAAACAGGTTCAATTTAACCCTTTTTTTTTTTTTTTTATAGTGAATGTCTATAAAAACATACAAGGCCAAGGGCTCTACCCTACTAAATCAGTACAAAAATTCTGGTTCACAACATCATCTATAAGCAATTGTTTCGCTTCATCAGGTTCTCTTTGAAGTACAAGAAAATCAACCGCCATATCCCATGCATTCCTTGCGAAGCAATCAGCCACTCTATTCGCCTCTCGACAACAGTGAAGTAGCTCCACTTCCCACTCACGTTCCAGCATCAATTGAATCTCCAAAATTACTGTAACATCAGGATGTTCATCAGAGACCGCTCCTTGAATTAGCTCCAATACTTTGCTACAATCACTTTCAACAAGAACATTCCTAAATCCTCCTTCCCAAGCCAACTTTATACCCCACAGGATTCCCCAGGTCTCTGCTGTGATCACAAACCCTTTTCCAATTCGGAACATAAATCCTCGAACAAATCTTCCTTGGTCATCCCGTATCACTCCACCATATGTACAACTTCCCGACGCTTCATTCCTGGATCCAACTATGTTAACCTTAACCACCCCAGCGGGTGGAGGACGCCAGACCATAATTGGTGCGATATAGGATTTCGGTTGCATGGGACTGGAGACACCCTAAGACATCACTGTACTAGTACGTGCTAATAACTGCTGTTTACTCCATTGTTTATTGTTGAAAGTACGGTCATTCCTCGCCAACCAAATATGTCTACATAAAACAGTAAACCAGTATCGAAATTCATAACCATACACCTTCTCACGACGACTTAAACACCATGTTAACCAAATGTTTCTGTCGGTTAAGTCAAAAAATTTCCGATACCATTGACCAGGCAGCATCTCACTCCAGAGTTCTTTTACCACAGCACAATCTCTAAGAGCATGCAGAATTGTTTCTGTCTCATCTTGACAACAGGGGCACAACTCATTCGTATGTATTTTCCACTAAGTTCTGATAAAATTTGTCATTAAACGACCGTGAGCACATAACCACATGAACAATTTGTACCGTTGAGGAACCTTTAGTTTCCATATGAGCCTCCATCGGAACCAATTTTGATTATCTCTGTGACCCGCTAATCTAGTATATGCCTCTTTTAGAACAAATTTACCATCAGTTGCCCAACGCCAACTCGGACTATCAACACCAGCATTACGATTAATATTCACTCTTGAGATTGCTAATACAACCTCTTTTGGTAATAAATGTCCAAACTTATTCAGATCCTATTGACCTGATGGAGTAATACAGTCTGCTACCTTCCATTTTTGGATATCATTTGATAATGGGTAAGTTACCAAGCTGTCCAATCTATCCAAATGGGGTACCCATATATCTTGCCAAAAGGATACTAAAGCTCCATCTGTAATCCTCCATAAAATGCTCTTACTTACATTTTCCCAATTTTGTCTAATCCCCTTCCATGTGCTCGATTCGTTCCGTCTTTTTTCCACAATCGGCACCACATCATTCCCTGTCTTGTACTTTTCTCGACAGAAACGAACCCACAATGCATCACGTTTGTGAACCAAGTTCCATCCTAGCTTAGTCATGTAAGCCTGATTTTGAATCCTTGCCTGTCTTAATCCCAATCCACCGTCCTTTTTTAAGGAACAAACCCGACCCCAATTTAGCATATGAGGTTTACGATTTGTGGATGTACTTCCCCAAAGAAAATTCCTGCACTTTCTGTCTATCTCATCACAGATACCTAGAGGTAGAGGCATAGACTGCATGGCATAGGAGGGCATGGCTGACACCACGGAGGATACAAGAGTATGTCTTGCCGCCATAGATAATAAATTTGGCTTCCAACTTGCTAGCCGAGCATCGATCTTGTCAAGAATAAACCTGTATGAAGACTTAGTACTACGCTCATGTAAGACAGGCATTCCTAAATATTTTCCCAGATTTGACGACTGGGAAAAATTTAAGAACTCACTAATCTCTTGGATTCTTGTGCGTCCCACATTCTTTGAGAAGTAAATCCGTGATTTTTCAGCGTTTATTTTCTGGCCGGATATCTCACAAAAATCATCCAGTAAAGCTTTCACCACTCCAGCTTGATCCATATCTGCTTCTGTAAATAAAATAAGATCATCAGCGAAAAAAAACATGAGAGATAGCCGTACCTTGTCTTGACAACCTAAATGGTTTCCAATCTCCGTCTTGTACAGCAGTTTGTATTAAGTGTCCCAATCTCTCCAACATAATGACAAAGAGATAAGGAGAGATAGGATCGCCTTGACGAACTCCTCTAGAAGGGTGGAAAGCATTTGCAGTACATCCATTCCAAAGTAGTTCCATTTGCGGTGTAGATACACAAGCCTTTATCACATCACAAAGATACTTAGAAATGTTAAGCTCATTCAAGCAATCAAAGAGAAAACTCCATTTGACTCGATCATACGCTTTCTCCAAATCAATCTTTATTGCCATGAATCCCTGCTTCTTCTTCATGTTTCGCATAGAGTGGATTATTTCCTGCACTAGAATAACATTATCAGTACTTTGGCGCCCCTTTACAAAGCTACATTGGTTCGGGGCCACAACCAATGGCATAATAGCTTTAAGCCTGATAGAAATAATCTTTGTAACAATCTTATATACTACATTACAGAGATTTATTGGGCGAAAATCTCGGAAAGATTGTGGATGATCAATTTTTGGAATAAGCACAATTAAAGTACCATTAATATGCTGGACCCATTGAGGATCAGAGAATACCCGTTTAACCAAAGATATCACCGAAAGACCAACCGTATCCCATTGGCTTTTATAAAATAGAGGATTGAATCCGTCCGGTCCCGGAGCTTTGAGTGATCCCATATCGAATAAAGCTCGTTTAATCTCCATGTCATCAACCTGTTTTCCCAAAGCACATCTGTACATTGAATCAATCTCAGGATAGGTACACCCAAATACCAAGGTTCCCTGATACATGCTAGTGTCTGTATATAGTTCTTCAAAATATTTACTACCAATATCTCGTATTTCCTTCTCATCATACAACCATTCCCCCGAATCACATTTAATAGCTAATATCCGATTCCGTCTTCTATGAGCATTTGCCTTTGAGTGAAAATATCTGATATTACGATCACCTTGAACATACCAAGTAGTACGAGAGTATTGTAGCCACATAACTTCCTCCTGTGTCAATTTGTGGTGAATTTCCTTAATATCCTCATATTAGTTATCTAGCTCAAATATTAAAATTTGTTCCTGTATTTCCCTCTATTCACAATTCTCAATTGTTTTCAACACGTAAACCTTATAAGATAAAATTAAGGTCCAAACAACCTTTTTCCAAAAGAGTCCTTAATTAAGAAGCATTTGCTTGCTGTAACTCCTTCTCAGCATGCTCTCTAATCCTCTTCTCTAACTCAGGCCTAAAATGTCTTATAAGACCCTGCACTGGCCATGCAGCTGCATCACCCAAAGCACAAATTGTATGCCCCTCAATTTGCTTAGTAACCTCTTGAAGCATATCAATTTCTTTGAGCTGTTTCGGCTCGCCGGCTTTCATTCTCTGTATCATCATCCACAACCACCCTGTTCCTTCCCTACATGGTGTACATTGCCCACAACTTTCATGCTTGTAAAAGCAAGATAGCCTTGCAATTGCATCAACAATATCAGTTGACTTATCCATCACTATCACCGCCGCCGTCCCCAACCCCGTGTTCGCCGCCTTAAGAGCGTCGAAATCCATCAGAACATCATCTCATACACTCTTTGGAATCAATGGAACTGATGAACCTCCAGGAATTATTGCCAGTAAATTATCCCATCCTCCTCTAACTCCTCCACAATGCCTCTCAATAAGTTCTTTTAAGGGTGTGTTTGGTGTGAGGGATTTGGAGAGGAAGGGAGGGGAGGAAAAATTTTTATGAGTTGAATTTTAAAAGATTGAAGAAGTGGGGTAATAAAATTTTAATAAAGAGAATATATAAGATAAAAGAGTAAGAAAAATTAATTAAAATTTTTTAACCCCATTTCTCTAATTTTTTTAAATTCTACTCAAAAAAATTTTCCCTCCGCACACTTTCCCTCCCCTCCCTTTATACCAAACAAGCCCTTAATGGTATGCTCATTTCTTCTTCAACAGTACAAGGCTTGTTCACATGCCCAGATACACACACAAAATTCGTCCCTGCATTGTTCTTCCTACCAAATCTGGCGAACCAGTCCGGTCCACGCCTTAAGATCATGGGGGAAACCGCCACGGTTTCGACGTTAGTAATAGTTGTGGGACAGCTATGTAGGCATTTGCAGGGAATGGTGGTTTCAATCAGGGTTTTTCTTGTTTGCCTTCAAGAGATTCTAAGAGAGCTGTTTCTTCACCACAAATATAAGCACCAGCACCAAAATGAATATGAACATCAAAATCATATCCAGATCCACAAGCATTTTTTCCTAATAATCCAGCTTATAAGCCTCTTGCCTCCCCCTCGCTTTTTCCAATGATTTTCTTTCATTTACATATTCTCCTCTTATGTAAAATGTAAGCAACATTAGCTCTCATTCCTACTCCAGCAATTAAACAGGAGTTTATGTGGGTCATGTCTCATGATTTCTCTGTCTTTGCAAGTTCCTGGTATTAGAACACAAGAGTCCCACCTCAGTTAATTAGAGAAATGATTGAAGGTATAATAATGTTATGAGGAAAAAATGTCATTTTGATAGAAAGACGAGCCAATATATACCTATCGGCATGAAAATTATAATATAGTATCAAGAGCCATTTGATACAGGGCATTCAAAAAAAAAAAAAGAAGACGAAGAAAAGATTGTATAGCTCTGAGACTAGAACAAAAAAAGCATAATCCCCGACAAAGAAAAAATATATGAAGGAAGTGAGTGAAAGATGAAAAGAAAAATAGTAAGGGGAATATTAGAATATATAGGTCACACATCGGCTAATTAGAGAAAATGATTGAAGGCATATAGTGTCAAGAAATGTCCTATCAAATTGGCTTAAGTCATTTTGACAGAAAGAAAACACTAATATACACCTGTATATCAGAATTCTAATACATGGTTCACTCTCTTCAGCATTAACAACAAGATATGAGGGGCGACCATCTGCTTTTACTTTTGGCATGAATGACCATTTGAGGCCGGAGGGGAAGCCAATGCGGCCACGGCCACGGCCACGGAGGCCGGATTTCTTGATTTCATCCATGATCCAATCTATTCCTTTGAGTACCAAATCTTTAGTCCGATACCAATCTCCCCTTTTCATGGCACCTTTGAGAAATGGATCATGAAAACCATATAGATTTGTAAAAATGCTATCTTCATCCTTCAAGCCACCAAAATGAGTTTTCTCTGTTGCAGGTTTTTGTTGACTTGTCTAAGTGCTTATGAATCTCAAACCAAACTACTCCCTCCGGTCTTAATTATAGGACAACATTTGGGAGTTGATCTTGGTCCTAATTATAGGACAAAGTTTTAATTTTTATCAATTTCTTCCCAAAATACCCCCTATTGATACTTTCTCAATAATAATGAAACACAATAATAATTTTATAATACACTTATATATTCTATAAAGTGAAGAATACTTGTAACTCATTAATTTCACATATACCTCAATTCTACTATTTCTTTTATTTTTCTTTGAGTATAATATATAAAAACAAAGGTAATGTATTCATATTTTGACTTTTGAGAAAAATAAGGCAGCAAGCATCACGTGACTGTTCGACAAAAAAAAAAAAAGCATCACGTGACTGTTCATCGTCAATGGGACACACTTTTCTATTATGCTAAAGTTCGTACAGCTGGATACTAGCTCACTGGATCAGAGAAAATACTCACAGGATCATTGTAGACTTATGTAGTATTCCTAAATCACCCTTATTAAATAGGATATTTTTGAAAAATAAATAAGATTAAATAATTTAACTACTATTCTTAATTTCTCCAAAGTTAGGTAAATATGTCCTATAATTAGGACCGGAGGGAGTATAATTTATCACCTTGCCATTGATTCAAAGCTTTCTTGTACTGCTGAGAATTAAAAATGCCTTTCATGGTAATTGCCTGATCAAAAGATGAAATTTTTATAACATGAAGATGGAGAGGGGACTAAACTATGGTTAATAAAAGAAAGGAAGCTAAATGATGACAACCGGCACCACAACGATGATGACAAGTTTATCCTATTAGATGATGAGGCCAACTACATAGATCATATGGTGAACCAGAAAAAAATTAAACTTTGTAAATGGCAATATTTTGTGACATCTAATTCAGAAAGTCTAAATTATTACAAACTCATGTCTATGAAACCTAAATGATGAAATGAAACCCTCTAAATCAGTAATTTTTCGATTCAATGTCAAAATAGCATAGTTATTACAGAATCTATTATTGTATGAATGAAAAGTGGAAATGAAGGGGATGGAGAGAAGGAGGAGGAGAAGAAGGACTTACTAATATGGTGATGGTGATAGAGAAAATTGAGATCTTTTTTGTAAAAAAAAAAAAAGTTTGATTCAACGATCAAAAGCCCTGTGTTTCTAATTCTATGCCCTCGCTAGAGGCATTCTTGGTTTCTTGTTTCTCTCAAGTCTCCATTGCTTTGAACAAAACAATTACAAGTGGAATTTCACTAAATATATATCAAATAAGTTGTATAAAAATATAAAGAATAAAGACAACATATAATATAACAAGAGAAGAATAAGGTCTAATATTAACCTTTTATTCATTTGTATTACTCTATTTTCAATGGAACGATATACTATAGAATCCAAAGTTGAACCACCACAAAGACCAATGTTGATATGTTACAACTCAAAAACCAATAACAAACCCTCTGAAATTGAAGACTGGCAACATTTGAAGATTGGAATTACGGCATAAACTAATAAAGATTGAACTAGTTGAAAAAGAGTTGCTCCATATTTTACAAGGACATGCATTCAAATCTCATTGTCAATTAGTTATTTATAAATATGATTGTAACACTTTTTAAGTCGTGAGACATAGTTCTCCCTGAATCTAACTCATCTTAATTTTTTTCACCCAAAAAAAAAAAAAAATCAAGGCATCAATCAAAATCTGAAGTTATATATAAATCTTATGCTTTGCTCTCAGTCCTTGTGACTTCCTCAAAAATGGAAGATCATGGAAGCCAAAGATGAAGATGAGAACTACTATGGAATATCATCAAAAGATGAAATTGAAGTCCATGGACAAAAGAATACACATCTCCCAAGTCACATTGTGCACAAAATTATGATCAGTAAAATTTTCAGTTTGCTTGAAACACAATAAATTTATGTAATAATACTATAATACCAAAGAGTTACATTTTTAACATAGGATTAAGATATAATTTTACTAATAAAGTTTTTTTTTAGTAGCGTCTGATACAAATAAGTTTTAAAAGGGGAAAAAACACCAATAAACAATATAAAATGGTGCAAATTCACCAATGTCGTTAAATTTCATCAAACATTCATTAATTTTTACTTCAAATTAATTTAACAGATATTTAATGAATTTTAACGACCTTGGTAAATCTGTATCATTTTAAATTGTTTATTAGTATTTTAAAATTTATTTGTATAAGATAATCCTTAAAAAAAATTTGTTAGTAAAATTACACTTTAACTCTTTAAATTATGATGATAAAATGGAAATTTAAAAATTTACTCTTTTTTTTATTCAAAAACGTTGAGACGCTGAAACATGACATCGTTTTAATTGTCGAGAGACAATAGAGACGAGTCCACCATGTGGAGGCCTCATCTTTGACCTATATATCATCTCATTGTACGGCCTTCTATAAAACTTCAAAAACGGCAAGAATGCTTCGCTACACTTATTGCCGTTTTCACTCACATGCCTATTATTATCCCTACGGAAACAAACGGCCGGTGATTGGAAGAAGGAGTGGGCCCTCTTTGCAGTAGCCTCTCTATCTGTGCCACGTTGCGGCATCGGAGTAGACGACACTGCGTTGCGTCTCATCCACCCTCCACCGTTGATATCTCCACCACGAGCCATTGGTGATGCGAACGAATAGGATCGAGCGTTGAGTGGGGAGATCAGTGAGGGGCCCATGGTTCTGGGTGAGGGGCTTGTGGGTCCCACCTTGGAAGCTGATGTGTCAGTTAGGCTAAGGTACCAAGGCTTTAGTGAGTTGTGGGACACGGTGAAGGCAAATCGTGCGGATGATGAGCATGAACCAATACTGGCGGTTGAATTTGTGACGGACGGGCTAAAACGCATTGATGATGCTCGGGGACATGATACGAAGTCGTTTATGTCAGGTGTTTCTTCAAAGTCCAGTGATGATACCGTCATCGTCACCGTTGAAAGCTCAATAAATGGCCTAACTCCCTGCACTCACAATATACAAAATTAATTATTAATTAATACTCAACTCCCCCTTTTTTTTATAAGAAACAACTATTAAAATCACGTAATTTAAAATATTAGTTAAAAATAATAAATATATAATTCATATCATTTTTGTTCTTATTATAAACCCACTTTTAGAGTAATAAATGAGTATCACAATTTTGCCTTTATTAATTATAATAAAAAGTTAAGAGAGAATAAAGATGTGAAAAATACTTATTTATAAACGAGGATAAAATTAAAAATTTAGCTCATAATTATTGAATTAACTAACTCTCCTCAATATAAGAGAATTAGATAATTATGGCTTATAAATAGGATTAGAGTGGTATACCTTTTTTTTTTCCAATTATACCCTTATTTAACAAAAGTGTACATGAAAGATAGTGAGTGGAAATTTATTACAGAAAGATAGTGAGTGATATATATTTAATGAGAGTAAAAATAGAAAGATTAGTTTAAAATTTCATTTAAATAGTATTTATTTTTAATATTTAGGACAAGCCCTATAAAAAAGAATATTCTTTATAAAAAGGATGGGATGGAATAGGTATTTACATAGTCATGAATTTAATATGAAATTATAAGATAAAGACAAGTTTTATGATAAAGTATATGGTATGAAGATGAATCAAAATAATAAATAAAAGTCAATGGCCAATAAAACTTCTTCTTTTTTCTTTTCTTGAAATAAAGGGAATGGCATCTGATCAAAAAATAAATGGAATGGGCAATAAAAGTTCTCTACGGGTATGAGGTTTCTGGGCTTGATCTTTTTGTAACCTTATTTAAATTAAATAAAGTGGGAAAAATTAATCTTTTAATCTCTATAATTTAAATCCATTTATAATTTAGTCCCTATATTTTAATTCGGTGTAACTCAATATTTAGTTTTGACTCGGTTGTAACTTAATCTATAAACTTCAACTCATTATGTTCTCTATAATTTTAATCATTTTATAATTTAGTGCACATTTAGATTAAATTTTGAAAAAGATCTTTTATTATTTATGAAGTAAGTATATGAGAGAAATTTTATCTCAACTTAGAAATTTTTTTTTTTTAAATCACGTTATTATGGTTTCCAAACACTTACTAACTTCCTACTCTTATTAAATATATAATGTCATTTTTTTGAAGGCTAAAAAATATAATGTCATTTTTCTTAAAAAATGATAATAAAGAAAAGACTTTGGTATGTACTTGGCATAGGATTGTGTGGGGACCTGACCACCTAGCTATGATAAGAAGTCAAACAGTGGGAAAGTGTTCCTTTTGTTGATGGTCAAAAAAGTAAGAAAGCATGCACATGAGCACTAAAATCAGATTTTTTTTTTTTTTTGGTCTCAGAATTTAAAGATAATGTTTTAAAAAAATCTAATATGATAATATGAATTATAAAATTTGTAAAAAAAATTAGGGAACGTTGATTTGGTAGAGACCAAAAAATTAGGCTGTGTTTGGCGATTTCGAATTTAGTTATAGTACCTTCCACAAACAAGTGAACAATGAAGGGGGGTCTATCACAAAGGCTTTGTGTAGCCGCCCTGGATAATTCTCTGCCACAATTTTAAGTGCTCCCACTAATACATTCATAAAGGCTGATGCTGACCTGTACATACCTGCACCCAAACACTAATTAATTATTAACTAATTATTAATTCTTAATTAATATAATGCAGTATGTGACGTATTCTATAGATTAAGAATTTCTTTTAGAACACATCATATACTACCTTTGGTCTTAATTATAAGATAAAATTAACTTTTTTTGAAGAAATTAAGGAAGTTAAATAACTTACTTAATCATTATATCATATGTTATGTATATTTAGATTATATATTAGTTTATTAGTTAAACTAATTAGTTTGAAGAAAAAACTAAAAATATAAACACTCTAAAGTAATTTAATTACTTTCCTTAATTTCTCTAAAAAAATCAATTTTATCTTATAATTAGAACCAGAAAGAATATTTTGGATGGGAGTGCTTCGCTAACAAAAGAGACAAACCTTCATACGAAGATATGGGATAAAAATAAGGGTCCTTCTAAATAAATTGTTGCATACAAAAGAGTTATAATTCAAACATTTAAGCATTTCGATTATGTGACCAGAACTCTTATTGTTACTCACACCTTAAAAAAAAAAACAGACACAAATACACACACACCCATATATTTTATAGTACCACTCATTCTTAATATAAGAACCATGGTTGTGAAAACCGGACCGGACCGGCCGGTCCGGCCCGGTAACCGGCGAACCGGCCGGGAAACCGATCCGGTTCCCGGTCCGGTCCAGGTTGGTGATTTTAATAAAAAAAAAAAAAAAAATTCCTTTAGAATTTCATACTATAAGTCTAAAATTTTCAATTTTTCACCGGTTTGGTCCCGGTTTAGCTCCGGTTTGACCCACTGACCCTTAACCCAGTACCCCGATCGGTTCAATGACCGGTCCGAGTTTTAATACCTTGATAAGAACTAATCTATTTTTTAATTTGTTCGAATTATATATGATATATAATATATAATATAATTAAATAATAACGTATATTTACCTTTCTTGATTCTTAAAAAAAATCAACTGATTTTTTGTATTAATAACGGGATGGAGTAATATATATATATATATATATATATAATATTAATGAAGATGGACGGGTGGACGGTGTGTGTGAAATTGTGAATAGTGGTAGAATGGGAATCAGAATTTTAACAGGAATATCAACAGAACTGCACAGAAAAATAATGATGTGGCTGGTGGTTCTGTCAGAAGCCAAAAAGGAACATCTAGTGTTGGAGGAAGAGAATCAAATCAAACGCCATAATTATTCTCCAAAAAAAAAAAAGACGTGAAAATGAAGGAATGATGGGCCATGTTATGAGCAGAATGTGAAATGTGAAAACTCAGAAGTGACAATAATACTCCAATTCCCAATAATACCCCTGCCAAACAAGGCTCCTATCCCAGACTAGACGGTGACAATGGAAGGGCACACCGGACAATCTCTGAGATTCCTGGGAAACTGCTTCTCTGATTGATATATTTCTCAATAATGTCACCAAAAGTCATAAAAAGGGATACTTACTTGCATCGAACAGTATCACAAATTGGTTCACATTTCTGGTCATCGTTGAGATGGCCACCTCCAATGTGAACACCAAAAAACGAATGAACCTGGCAAGTTTCAAAGGTATACCAGAAAATAAGCTTGTTTGGTTTCTTGAATAGTGTGATTTTTTTTTTTTTTTTTGTGTTTGGCTGGCGGGAAAGTAGGAATTATTGAAACTTACAGTTTCTGAGAATGTGACTTATGGTAGTCCTGTTTCATCCGGAAAATCTGTGGATGAAGCCAATAATTTTCAATTTCAATTTCAAAATCACCCAACTACCTTCAGTTTTACAGGGAATTCAGAGAGACAGAGAAGAGACAAAATTAAAGCAGGAGGAGGGTCGTGAAATTACAATTACAGGTCTGGATTCATGGTCGTTGCCGGCCACATATGCTAAGCCGTCGCCGATTTCCGCCGCGAACTCATCCGCCATCAGATTCTCTGTTTCTCCCAAACAAAAAAAATGATCTTTTATCAGCTTTAGTTATGGAGATTAATCAGAAATATTTATATATGACCTAGTGTGTTTAGTTTAACAAGCAAGATTCTTGAGTGAAACAAAGAACAACAAAAGTATAAGGGGGTGATTCAAAATGAAGACGAGAATATTTGCAGAGATTTAAGAATGATGCCAGAAATGAAGCTTTTGCAGAGAGAGGGAATAAGATGAGAGAAGAACACACACACACACACACATGTATGTATATGTATATACCGATGCCTATAGTGTGTCTCCAAGAGAGGCAGGCTCTGAGTTGCTTGGCAGCTTTCTTGACATTATCTTTGTTTGCTTTGAGAAAGCGTTCAACACAGGCATGGTTACAGAACTTCTCCTGCAAAAAAATGAATCAAAACAAGCAAAAGCATACAAAGTACAAGTTAAGCATTTGGAAGAAGAAATATAAGTGTGGATTAATGGAGGGGGGAGAGAGAGAGAGACCTGTTTGAGAGAGAGTGGGGATTGTTTTGTGAGGAGTTGAAGAACAGCTTCAACTCTGGAAATAGTACGGTATTTATGGTCATTATGATCTTTCTTCCCCATTATTATTCTCAGAAATATTAATAGAAGCTTGTTTTGAAAACCAGCTTGTGAGAGAGAGAGAGAGAGAGTGAGAGAGAGGTGGAAGAAGAGAGGAGGGTAGGGAGGAGGTATAAATAGAGGGATTTGGCTGCGGTCCGCTGCCTAGCGGTCCGCTGCCCATCCTTTTCTCCCAAACTACACCGTTTTGGTGTAGTTTGGGGATAAAGGGGTGAGTTTTTTTTTTTAAAAAAATAATATATAATATTTTGAAATATTTTTTTGGAAGTATCTAGTATCTTAAAATATTTTTTAAGTAACATATAGTATCCTAAAATAATTTTTAGTATTTTAACCCCTTAAAATATGTTTTCAGTTGTATCCAGTGTGTTAGCAGATTGATTGCAATTTAACTCTTAATATATTTTAAAGAGTTCAAAACACCAAAAAAATATTTTAAAAGGTTAAAAACACCAAAAAAATATTTTAAAGTGATTTTTGGAACTAAAAAATACATTAAAGGTTAAATTGCAATCAATCTGCTAACACACTGGATACAACTGAAAACATATTTTAAGGGGTTAAAATACTAAAAATTATTTTAGGATACTATATGTTACTTAAAAAATATTTTAAGATACTAGATACTTCCAAAAAAATATTTCAAAATATTATATATTATTTTTAAAAAAAAAAAAACCCACCCCTTTACCCCAAACTACACCAAAACGGTGTAGTTTGGGAGAAAAGGATGGGCAGCGGTCCGCTAGGCAGCGGACCGCAGCCAAATCCTAAATAGAGGGGGAGAAGACGGCCGAGAACGCCGTTGTAGTGCGCATGCAAGGCAAGGGGGAGAGATTTTCAAATATAAAAAGAACCGCCTTATTTTTTTGTTATCATTATAAATAAAAAAAATAAATGGCTTATTATTATTTCCTCTCTCCCTTGCTAGTTTGAATGCAGATGGTTATATGGAAAAAAATGTAAATGATTAAATAGGGTTTTTGAAGAAAATTGATATACATTTATTACAAATAATTTCATTAACCAAATTTTTAATTAGTCTCTACAAATTACTCCTTTCAGTTGTATATATAAGTTATAAATAATTGAATTATGTATATGAAAAAGTTGGTTAAAGATAATAAAAATGATTAATTTTTTTTTCTATATACTTTTATTTATAGAGATGCTAAGTAAGGAAAGAATAGGTGGGAATTGGGAAAAGAGGTGAGAGAAAATGGGTGGGGGAAAAACAAAGATAAATGAGGCATGTAATTTATTGGAATAAAAATGAATTAAAATGACAAGTATAAAATGTAATTCATAAAAGCACCAATTTTATCCCAAATATTCATTTATATTCATTCTCTTCGGTCTATAATATAAGTCACTTCAATCCACGTTATAAGTCCCCTTCTAGAGGGATTCTTTAGTCTATAATATACTCCATCCGGTTCACAATATAAGATACTTCTAAACTATAAGTCACATTCAGTTTAATTAATGTTCTATATCCTGTTTTAACCATATGATTATTACTCATTTTCTAACTTTGTCCCCTCATTATATCCCCCTCTTTAAAATAACAATCTCAATGCAATTAAACATATTTCCCAAGAAGGGTAAAAGTGAGGAAAAAATTTATATTTTAGAACATATTAAGTATGTGTTTGGTTTGACAATAAGTCCTTATTACGCAAGCTGAGATAAAACTTCTCTCATATACTTACCTTGTATACTGTGAATCATGATTTATAAGCACTTATTGCTAAAAAATAAGCTATTCCAAACGAGCACTAAATAACTTAACTGTCATTTCTTATTTCTTATGATATTGCTTAAGTGCCCTACGTTGTATACCGGAGGGAGTAAGTGTGTGTTTGGTATTGTAAGTGTTTGGAATAGCTTATTACGTAAGTCGAAATAAAACTCCTCTCACATACTTACCTCGTATACCGTAAATCACGAATTATAAGCATTTATAAGTAAAAAATAAGTTATCCCAAACGAGCACTTTTGAGCAATAAGTCCTTATTAAGTAAGTTGAGATAAAACTCCTCTTACATACTTACCTCATATACTGTAAATCACGATTTATAAGCACCTATAAGTCAAAAATAAGTTATCTCAAATGAACACTAAGTGCATGTTTGTTTAAGCTTTTTGCACAGTAAATAAGCCCTTATTACGCAAGCCGAGAAAAAACTCCTCTCACATACTTACCTCGTATACTGTGAATCACGAATTATAAGCACTTATTACCCAAAAATAAGCTATTCCAAACGCACACTAAGTCAATTGAAGAATAATTAATATTTATTTACCAATTTTGTCACTATAATTAATATTTGAATGTGTTCCTCATATTTTTTGCCCTCTCATTCAAAACATCATTATTAAATTAAAGGTGAAAGTGAAATTTTTTCTTAATTTAAAACATATTTAATAAGTTATTGGGAATGGAATTAAAAGTAATTTATATTTTGGATTGGAGATATTTAGAGAGTGTTTGAAGAGGTCAACGACTTCACAGTGGTTTTGATGGTCAATGGCTTACGTGTCACCACAATGATACCTGCTCTTCTGTTGTAACGGAACATACACCTTGTTTCCCTCCTAAATCCTAATTCAATCTACATTCTACATCAATTGCTCATAGGGCGAAAAAACTATTACAACAATTGGTTTCTTGTTTTTTAATAGTTTAATTTTATTGCACATTTATGCATATAATTGTTTCTTAGTTCATTGCTTTTATTCTTATTAACTTAATAAATGATACTCTCCCTCTTATTATTATTTTTTTGGACAAATACTCTCCCTCTTATTAAATGATAATGGTATGCTACAAAGTCCAAATAGTCACTTTCTTTTGGCTTAAATATCAGATTTTTATGATTAAGTAATATCAAATATTACTCGTATCTAGTTATATAAAAAAAGATTAATGATGCTCTCTTGGCTTGAAAATAAATAATGGCCTTGAAACTAAAAATTCAAAAAAAAAAAATGTATAGAATCTTGTAATTGAGATATACATTCCTCATTGTGCCCAAAAGGAACAACAACAAGGGATGTGCCATTGTTGAATTAGGTGAGTACGAAACTGAAAACTGAAAAGGGGATCCAGTGAGATGGGCACATCAAAAGTACATAGAATTAGATTTGGAATTTGAGGTTTATATTATACATAAAAAACATTATATTGTGCAAACTAAAAAAACATTATATTGTGATATTTTTTTATTGGGACTCGAATTTAATAAGGGTCTTAGTCTTTGACTAGCATTTAAAAAATTTAATTGAAAAAATTCTCTATTATCACATATACCACTTGCCTCCATTACAAAAATCAAAAGTTGGGATTTTTTTTTTTAATTAAGAACCTTTTAATATTCATTCTTTCAGCATTCATGTAACTTGTACAAGTTGTTTTTGTAATTGAGTTTATTGGCATTTTTATAATTGTGAGATCCTAAATGTATTATGATTGTCCTTTTTCGGTGGTAAAGTGCAATCCTCCCTAATATTTTCTACATATATGTACTATTTTTTTTTTTTTTGCCTGCCTACATATATGTACTATAATTGTGAGTTGTGTACTTTTATTCGTGTAAATTTTGAATCCTTTAAGAGCCATGAAGTATGGAGCTTCTCCTTTTCAGTGCCAAGAACCATGTTACCTTGCTGCCAAACAAACAGAAAAAAGGGCATGCAAAAGAGAAAAAATATATGAAGAGATACATATAATTAAGGACCATATGAAAATATCGGAATTGAATTCTAAAATGGCCCTTCAAAATGACTTACTTCCTATGAAGTCTTCATGGGCTATTCTGAAGTTAAGTTTCTTAACCATTAATTCAAATTTAATTGTTTTTTGGGATAAATGTGAGTTTTATTAATCATGCAGTTTTAGTCCTTAAGAATACTTTTTCTTATGTTAAATGTAAAACGGTCAAGAATAAATTTTTTAATATTCAATTCACAATACAGAAGACTTTTTTTAACACGCAACAATAGTGCAATATACCATTTGGAGATCCTGTTGCGGAAGCAGATATATAAAGCATAACCGATTATACTAAAAAATCACAAACTAGAAATAAAGTCTCTAGAGGTAATTTAATAATATAATAAATAATAACTATTATATCTAATAACAGCTAATAAATAATAAATAGAACAACAATAAAAGAAATATCATAATTTAATTTCACTCTAAATAATTACAAGTGAAATACTATAAGAGAAGAGGAGATACAAAATGCCTTATAGAAGGAAATAGGTAAATTGAGGGGTGAAGAGAAAGGAAGGGAGGAGGCTCCCTTTTATAGCATGAAGCCTTCCTTCATCATTATAATCCCACCGATGTGGGATCATTTTTACACAGCCAATAGATCTCCACCTTGAAAAAATTCCCACATTCTCAGTTTCTCCTAATTACAAATTTTATTTAAAATTCAACAATCAATGTTCAATAATGTTGATCAGATCCAAATAATGTTAAAATTTGACAAAAGTCACCACCTTTGTCAGCATATCAGCAGGATTTTCACTTGTTCATATCTTCTGTATCATGACTCCACCTTCTTCTAAAACTTCTCGTACAAAGTGATATCGAACATGAATGTGCTTCATCCTTGCATGGTAAACTTGGTTTTTTGCTAATTGAATAGCACTTTGACTATCACAAAATACTATGATGTCTTCTTGACTAATGCCAAGTTCTCCTACCAATCCTTGAAGCCAAATTGCCTCCTTCACAGCCTCTATAATTGCCATGTACTCTGCCTCTGTGGTAGACAAAGCAACTGTTGACTGCAAAGTTGACTTCCAACTAACTGGTGTCTTTACAAGAGTAAACACATAACCAGTAGTTGATCTTCGTTTGTCCAAATCACCTGCAATATCTGAGTCACAATACCCAACTAAAGATCGATCATCTTCCTGCTCAAAGACTAAACCAACATCCACAGTATTACATATATACCGTAAAATCCATTTCACAGCTGGTCAATGCTCCTTTCCTAGATCATGCATATACCTACTCACAACTCCAACAGCCTGTGAAATGTCAGGTCTTGTACAAACCATTGCATACATCAAGCTACCAACAACATTTGCGTATGGTACCCCTGACATATACTCTTGTTCATCTTCATCCTTTGGCGACATATCGGCGGTAAGCTTAAAATGAGGGGCAAGTAGAGTGCTAACCGGCTTCGTTCTATCATTCATACCAAAACGATTTAGCACCCTCTTCAAATACTCTTTGTGAGATACAAAGAGTTTCTTTGATTGTCTATCTCTTGTTATCTTCATGCCGAAAATCTTCTTTGCCTCTCCTAAGTCCTTCATCTCAAATTCCCCTTTTAGTTGAACATTCAGCTTCTCAATTTCTGCCTGATTTTTTGAAGCTATCAACATATCATCAACAAAGGTTACAAAATAATGTTTTCCTCCCAATGACGGTGTTTTGGAAGGACCCCGACATTAGAGTGAACATAATCCAAAATACCTTTTGTATTATGAATGGTTGTTCCGAACTTAATCCTTGTCTGCTTTCCCTTTACACAGTGCTCACAAAAATCCAAACTGCAATGCTTTAATCCTTTTAACAACCCCTGATCTAATAGGGTTTTCAAGGATTTTCCTCCAGCATGTCCTAAGCGCATGTGCCACAACCCTGTTGCTTCTACTTCCTTCTCATCACTGGATGTCACTGTTGTTGTTCCAATAACCGTACTTCCTTGATAGTGGTACGTGTTATTGTTCTTCCGTATACCTTTCATTATCACCAGTGCACCGGAAAGTATCTTTATTACTCCACTTTCTATGGTGATTTTGAACCCCTTTGAGTCTAGAGTTCTCACAGAAATGAGATTTTTCTTCAAATTCGGTACATATCGAACATCTGTCAATGTTCTGATCAATCCATCATGGTTCCTCAATCAAATTGAACCAATGCCATATGCGGTAAGAGAGGTGTTATCTACTGTGTGGACAACTCCACATCCTCCTTCTTGGAAATCGGTGAACAAGTCTCGGTTGGGACACATATGATGGCTGCAAGCTAAGTCTAACAACCATACGCCTGATAATTTTGACAACGTCGTTGTAGATAGTAAAAAATATGAATTTTTATCATCATAGTCAGCTATATTTGAATCCATAGCAGCCTTCCCATTGTTGTGTTTGGATTTGTTCTTCAATTTTGGACAATCCTTCTTCTAGTGGCCCTTTTCTCGACAAAAGGCACATTCATCTTTACTGGGCCTGGACTTCGATTTGGATCTCCCTTTCCTCGATCTCGACTGATTTTCAGTATGTCCTCTTGTGACTAGTGCCTCTGCTTCTCCGCCTCTTTGTTTCTCTTTGTTTTTTTGTTCATAGCTGTATAGTGCAGAACAAACGTCTCTAAGAGATACTTCCTCTTTGCCATGAAGTAGAGTAGTCTCCAGGTGCTCATACTCATCAGGAAGTGATCCCAACAACATCAAGGCCAGATCTTCATCTTCGAAGGTCAATCCAGATTCTGTAAATCTATTACCAACTTATTGAAGTTGGTAATATGATCATTCATTGTGGTACCAGGTACATAAGTGAAGCCAAACAGTCTTTTCTTCATATGAAGTTTATTCTGAGTGCTTTTCTTCAAAAAATTTGTCCTCCAGTGTCATCTACAGTTTATATCTAGAAGTCTCCTTTGTGTGTGGATACTTCTGTTCTCTTGAAAGAAATGATCGAATGGTATCACAAGCAACACGATTGATCCTCCTCCAATCTTTCTCCCCCATGCTATATGGTTTTCTCTCTTCAATGGCAAAGTCTAGTGCTTGTTGCAAAAGGACATCAAAAACCTCGCTCTGCCACATCCCAAAATGTCCAGATCCGTCAAATATTTCAACTGCAACCTTCGCATTTGACACAATTCTTATCATAAGTGATGATGTCAACGACGAGTTGTCGACATTTGATGTGGATTCTTCAATCTTCTTGTCTGTCATTTCTGCTCCAGATACTATTTAATAGCTGTCAATACAAAAGCCCAAAGTAATTCTTTTTTAATGTGGAAGTTCATATTACACTGTAACCACAGAGCATACTCAGACATAACCTTGGCTCTGATACCAATTGTTGCGGAAGCGGGATATATAGAGCGTAACCGATTATACTAAAAAATCACAACTAGAAACAAAGTCTCTAGACGTAATTTAATAATATAATAAATCACAACTACTATATCTAATAACAGCTAATAAATAATAAATAGAACAACAATAAGAGAAATACCATAATCTAATTTCACTCTAAAAATTACAAGTGAAATACTATAAGAGAAGATGAGATACAAAATTTCTTATAGAAGGAAATAAGCAAATTGACGGGTGAAGAGAAAGGAAGGGAGGAGGCTCCCTTTTATAGCACGAAGCCCCCCTTCATCATTATAATCCCACCGATGTGGGACTATTTTTACACAGCCAACAGATTCCACATCTCATTTGTGCAAAACCCAGTTCAATTCTTTTGAAGATTTTAGAAAGCATTATGAAATTAAGTTTGTTAACCATTAGTAAATTCAAACTTAAATATGTTATTGGTAAATGTGAGTTTTATTCAAATTTTGAATTATATTTTTGAGCTGTAAAGAATAAATTTTCTAATATTCAATGTATAATAGCTAATAATAAATTTTCTAAAATTAAATACATGATACAAGTGACTATTTTCTGGACACAACAACTGTGCAACACCAACTTCAATTCTTCTAAAGGTTTTTAGGAAGTATTTTGAAATTAAGTTTCTTAACCATTAGTTAATTCAAACTCAAATATTTTATTGGTAAATGTGAGTTTTATTCAAATTTTGAATTATGCTTTTTAGCTATTAAGAATAAACTTTCTAATATTCAATGTACAACGGTCACAAATAAATTTTCTAACATTATGCATGATACATAAGACAATTTTCTGGCACACAACACCAGTGAAACGCCGGATGAGTTGGATCCTGGGAGCTAACCATACAAGTGACTATTTTTTAGAGTCAACAACTATGCAACACCAGGTTCAATTCTTCTAAAGTTTTTAGGAAGTATTCTGAAATTAAGTTTCTTAACCATTAGTTAATTCAAACTCAAATATTTTATTGGTAAATGTGAGTTTTATTCAAATTTTGAATTATATTTTTTAGCTTAAGAATAAATTTTCTAATATTCAATGTACAATAGTCACAAATAAATTTTCTAACATTATGCATGATATATGAGACAATTTTCTGGCACACAACACCTGTGAAACGCCTGGATGAGTTGGGTCCTGGGAGCTAACCATACAAGTGACTAGTTTTTAGAGACAACAACTGTGCAACACCAAGTTCAATTCTTCTAAAGTTTTTAGGAAGTATTCTGAAATTAAGTTTCTTATCCATTAGTTAATTCAAACTCAAATATTTTATTGCTAAATGTGAGTTTTATTCAAATTTTGAATTATGCTTTTTAGCCATTAAGAATAAACTTTCTAATATTCAATGTACAACGGTCACAAATAAATTTTCTAACATTAAGCATGATACATGAGACAATTTTCTGGCACACAACACTTGTGAAACGCCTGGATGAGTTGGGTCTTGGGAGCTAACCATATAAGTGACTATTTTTTAGAGACAACAACTGTGCAACACCAAGATCAATTCTTCTAAAGTTTTTAGGAAGTATTCTGAAATTAAGTTTCTTAACCATTAGTTAATTCAAACTCAAATATTTTATTGGTAAATGTGAGTTTTATTCAAATTTTGAATTATGCTTTTTAGCCTTTAAGAATAAACTTTCTAATATTCAATGTACAACTGTTACAAATAAATTTTCTAACATTATGCATGATACATGAGACAATTTTCTGCCACACAACACCAGTGAAACGCCTGTATGAGTTGGGTCTTGGGAGCTAACCATACAAGTGACTATTTTTAAGAGACAACAACTGTGCAACACCGAGTTCAATTCTTCTAAAGTTTTTAGGAAGTATTTTGAAATTAAGTTTCTTAACCATTAGTTAATTCAAACTCAAATATTTTATTGGTAAATGTGAGTTTTATTCAAATTTTGAATTATGCTTGTTAGCCATTAAGAATAAATTTTCTAATATTCAATGTGCAACAGTCACAAATAAATTTTCTAACATTATGCATGATACATGAGACAATTTTCTGGCACTCAACACCTGTGAAACGCTTGGATGAGTTGGGTCCTGGGAGCTAACCATACAAGTGACTATTTTTAAGAGACAACAACTGTGCAACACCAAGTTCAATTCTTCTAAAGTTTTTAGGAAGTATTTTGAAATTAAGTTTCTTAACCATTAGTTAATTCAAACTCAAATATTTTATTGGTAAATGTGAGTTTTATTTAAATTTTGAATTATGCTTTTTAGTCATTAAGAATAAACTTTCTAATATTCAATGTACAACTGTCACAAATAAATTTTCTAACATTATGCATGTTATATGAAACAATTTTCTGACACACAACACCAGCGAAACACCAAGTTCAATTCTTCTAAAGATTTTAGGAAGTATTATGAAATTAAGTTTCTTAACTATTAGTAAATTCAAACTTAAATATTTTAGTGGTAAATATGAGTTTTATTCAAATTTTGAATTATATTTTTTATCTGTTAAGAATAAATTTTCTAGTATTCAATGTACAGCACTCATGAATAAATTTTGTAATATTCAATGTACAACAGTCACGAATAAATTTTCTAACATTCAGTGCATAATATATAAGACTATTTTCTGGCACACAACAACTGTGAAACGCCAAGTTCAATTCTTCTAAAGATTTTAGGAAGTATTATGAAGAATAAATTTTCTAATATTCAATGTACAACAATCAATAATAAATTTTCTAATATTCAATGCATGATACAACAGACTATTTTTTTGGCACACAACTGTGCAACACCAAATTTAATTCCTTTGAAGTTTTTAGGAAGGATTATGAAGTTAGGTTTCTTAGCTATTAGTCAATTCAAACTTAAATATTTTATATGTGAGTTTTATTAAAATTTTGAATTATGCTTTTTTTTTTAGTAGTTAAGAATAAATTTTCTAATATTCAATGCAAAACAGTTAATAACAAGTTTTCTAATATTCAATGTACAACAATCAAGAACAAATTTTCTAAATTCAATGCATGATATAGGAGACTATTTTTTTGGCATGCAACAATTGTGCAACACCATGTGGATCTCATACCTCATATGTGGAAAACTCTATTGTACAACTGACAATTTGAGTCTTATAAAATACACCATTGTCTTATTAGAATTAAATAGACAAAAAATTTGTAATACAAGAAAAATATTCTCACAAAAATGTGTCAAAATTTACAACTCAACTTTTAATTAACCTTTTTTTAAAAAAAAAAATTAATGTTTTGATAACTGGAGTTATGCAGGTCAGGAGAGTGACTTTTCACAAACTCAAGAAGTACTAAACAATGCATTTTTAAAGTGCAAAACTGATTCCTAATGTAAAGACATACTACATATCTACATTTATATATTATCTTTAAGCTCTCATATACATAAGTCTTCTGATGAATTTTAGATCACATGCATGAGTGTTTTATTAAGCCATACATAACATTGAATTGATAGCATTTACATCACCATTGATCACATGTATGAGTGTTTTATTTTAGATCATATGATGTTGAGTTGCCAATGATGATGTAGATTTTATGAATTCATGTTATATATTGTGTGTGGCTCAACATTGTGTGACATGACAAATTTATGTTTTATAGAAGGGTTAAGGGGCAAATTCAAGGTATTAAAACCCAAACTGGGTATTGAACCGATCGGGATACTGAGTTAAGGGTCAGTGGGTTAGATCGAGGCCAAACCAGGATCAAACCGGTGAGAAATTAAAGATTTTAAGCTTATAGTATGAAATTATAAAGAAAAATTTAAAAATTTTTTTTTTTAAAAAAAAATTATAACCCGGACTGAACTGGTTTATCGGCCGGTTCGCCGGTTTCCGGGCTAGTCCGGTCCGGGTTACACAACACTGGGCAAATTTAAACAATAAAATTTTGTCTAAGGTACATGTGGCACTATAATGTTTAGTTAGGGGAAAAATGACAATGAACATGTCAAAAGGGTACAGAAATAATAAAACCAGTGTTCGTTTGGAATAACGATTGAAATGCTTAAAAATAGTTTTTTAATTGTGATTTATGGTATACGAGGTAAGTATATGAAAAGAATTTTATTTTAATTTACGTGAAAAACAGCTTATAAACAATCTCAACACTATAACAAATATGCCCAAGTCTCTAACCTGCGTTAACTTTTTAACCCATCAGCCCCGCTCTGTTGACACATGTCACCAGACTATTCTCTCTCTCTATTCAAATTTGGAGGGTAAAGAAAGGAAGAAGCTGAGGTTGGTTGAGAACTTGCTGTGCCATGTGTCAACAAAGTGAGGCTTACGTGTTAAAAAGTTAATGCAAGTTAGAGACAATAAACGGTTTTATTTTTTTTTTATTTTGAGCTAAAAAAATAAATGGTTTTATTATTTCTGCACCCTTTTAACATCTTCATTATTATTTTTGCTCCCTACGGAACATTATGATACTACATGCACTTTGAATAAAATTTTATTGTTAAATTTGCCCCTTAACTCTTAACAAAATATATTGACTTTATATTTAAAAATTTTAAATTTATATTAGTAATTTAACAGAATCACTAATTGAAAGGAGTTTTTAATCCGTTAAAAAATTATAATTTGAAGAGTTTTATTTCTTTTCTTTTTTTTGCCAGTATGAAGAGTTTTATTTCACTTTTTAAGTGCTTGCATGACTAGGGTGATGTATGTGTTTATAGCCATGCCAATTATTTAATTATTTAACTCTATCTAAACAAATTATTAACCAAAGTTTTAATAAATTAAAATATCTATAATATATTTCAGGTTTAAAGAAAGTCTACATAATTTGCTATATATAGATTCTCCTTTCATTTTGGAGACAGGCGGGATTTATTGTAATTCTTTTACCAAATAATTTTTTTTTTTTTGCCTTCATACCAAATAAAATTAATTAAGTTATCCAAAAGTGAAAGCGATATCTGTTAGCTAGGTTATTAATCTAATCTTCCCAAAGCGAAAGTTTGATACTTTATTAGTTGAATTTTTGAATAATCACAAATGTGGACTTTAGTGTGACTTAATTAATTAATATGATTCATTTGTCCTCAACTCCTCATCAAAAAATGAGACAGATTCTTCCTTTTTCTATCATTTTTTTAAAAAAAGGTTAAGGATAAATGAATAAACCACAAAAAATACTGAATTCTAGAAATAAACTCTACTTAAAACTCTGACTATTTTGCACTGAAAATGAACATTTGGAGGGTTTGGTTGGCTTAGTTGAGCTACCACCACCTATTACACTTTGAAAAAAGAAGCTGTAATTGGGATATAATCACATACACTTGCTTTTTCTGTGTATGATATACAATTTAGTTAAGTGACCCGTGATATTTTTGATTAGTGAATAATATCACTGATTATTTCTTTCGATGCTATGGGCTTGTTTGGTTCAATTGAGGGGAGGGGGAGGGGAGGTGGGAGTTGGTAGGGATAGATTATGAGCTTTGTTTGGTTGGATAAAAGGGAAACGAAAAAGAAGTGTCTTATTTGGTTTAGGAGAAGGGTGAGCTAATTAAATGTTGACAAATATGTCTTTAGTACGTTATTTAGATATTAAAGTTATTATTTTCTAAGTTATAAACCTCACTTATGTATGATAAAAAAACTTTTATATATATATATATATATATATACTCCTGTAAGTCCACAATATAGGGTACTACTAAAAGGAAGATATGGTTCAGAATATAAGTTACCTCTAGTTTAATTAATACTCTTTTTCTTGTTTTGTCCCTATGATTAATACTCACTTTTCAACTTTGTCTACTCATTATATACCCTCTCTCTCTCTAAAATAGCATTTCCAATGCAATGGAACACATTTCTCAAGAAGGGCAAAAGTGAAAAAATACAATTTACATTTTGGGACATATTAAATAACTTAACCATCATTTCTTATTTCTTATAATATAGTTGAAGTGCCTTATATTGTGGATCGGATATAATATATATATCTACATATTTGAAATGATGATTTTATTAATTTTAATATGTTAACTCATCAAATTTAATATGCCTTTTAAATCTAAATCTAAATCCTAAATCAAACTATAATCCTAAAATAACAAAGATAATTATGGTATAATCTGAATATCATATGTTATTGGGGTACTTGTGATCATGTTAAAAACATACAAACTTGGTGGCTTTGGAATTTTCAATGCAATTGGGTGGAATAGATTTTGAGGCATTAGAAGGAGGATTGAGAGACGACTAGATGTTAGAATTAATAAAGAGAGCTAACGTTGCAATTTTCTTTCTTGTTTTGATATTTAATTCAAAGTTAGATAGAATTTGACCAGATAGATTTAATTTTTAGTATTTTAGTAAGATGGGATTTGATTAGATAGATGTTATTAGATATATTTTCTGATTTATTTGACTAATCCTAATAACAATCACATGGGTTTTATAATTAGAAGGGTAAACTTAGGATAATAAAAAATTAGCATGGATATTTTAGTTAGGATAGGATAAAATATTTTCCACCCCTCTAAAAAGACTCCAAATTTGGAGGGGCATGGAAAGAGGGGAGGGGAGCACTAAAAGATAAAATTTCTTCCCCCCCCCCCCCCCCCATTTTTCTCAATCAAACGTGCTAATCCCCACCTCAACCCTCCCCTCCCCATCCCTCCCCTCCAAAAATCTTGAACCAAACAATGTTTATATGTATGAGTTAGATAATCATTTTTTAAATATTAAGAAAATTAGTTATTTATAAAAAATGTTTGTTGATTTCCTAAAATTATCCATTTTGATCATTTGTATTAGATGGTGCTGACTTGATGGAAAACTCCCTAAATATGTGTCAAAATAGGAAAGTTTAGGGAAAAGTTATAAATTAGGGAGATAAAGTATATTAAAGACTAAGTTAGTGCTTGGAAACTACAGACTAAGTTAGTGCTTGGAAACTACCAAAACCGTGGTTTCAAAAGTCCATTTCTGCAAGTTGAGATAAAACTTCTCTCACATACTTACCTCATAAATCGTAAAAGCTATTCTCCAAAAGCTAATCCAAGGCACATAAAAACAAATTCATTTATTAGCTCTCATAATTAAGACTAGAAAGAATAAATATAAATATTTTGTATTCATTATTAAGGATTAATATGATGTATAAGATATCACATTTTATGTAATAGGCTCTTATTAAATTTGGATTTTTCAACTTTTCAAAATAAAAATTTTTTAAATATGAATATCTCTCATCTCTGTTTTCTTTTTCTCTTTTCAATGGGAATTAAATAAAGATAAAATTAAAAATAATCATTAAAACCTTTAAAAGGATTTATATTTATGACAAACAATTTCTGCTACCAGTAATTCACTAAACTTATAATAAGAATTAAAGTGATATATACCAAGAATTGTTTCACTCATCACCTAACCTTTGCAGTTTGTTTGAAAAAGGTTTGGTCATTTTATGATTTCAAAATTTGAAACAGCTTCTTCTCTTTTTCCAAATTCTAACTATAACAGATCGATAATCACTATAACAGACCACATGATGATAACTAAATCATTACCCATTTTTTTGGTAACATAAATCATTGCCTTTTGAATTCAAAGTGCGATGTGTTTTCCCCTAAACAATAATCTCCCTACCTTACTTTACTTGCATCATCATGGATGTTCTCCTCATAAACACAAATTTTATTAATATTTTAATTTTTTTTACACGTGCTTTCGGTGAAAGGAAAATAAATGTTTGTATTGTAATTTTTTTTTTATTAAGAATTTTAATAATGGTGCCCAAAGAATTTTTGAAAATATTCTTAATTTTATAAAATAATTATATTATAGATTTTACATAAATTCAATATAAAAAATAATGGTATTTTGTTCGACTAGCTTCTTAATTACTCCCTCCGGTCCTAAATATAGGACATGGTTTGTAGTGCAAATTGCACTACAAACGATGTCCTATATTTAGGACCGGAGGTAATATTAAAAAGAGTATTTACGTTTTTGAAATGCTGGTGTTTTAGAGATTAACACCATATTTATAATATAATAAATTCGTGAGCACATAAAATTTAGAATTAGAATAAGAAAGATTTTATAGTATCATCGAGTATCTAGTTTGGAATTCGTGATTGTCCTTTACAATATAAATGTTTCTTTTGAAACTCGAATTCAAAATTTAAAAGAATTTAATGAAACTTTACACCATTAAATTAATACAATGAAGTGATATTTTTTATAAGTACATGTGTTCTCATATTCAACACAATCATGTTTGAGTCACTACCAAACATTAGAAGTGAATATTAAAATAATGAGTATCTTACTTTTATTTTGGCGATACTGACTACCTTCCTGGAGTGTTTTACCTATATTTTATTTTTAAAAAATGAAACAACAACTTTGCGAATTTGAGAGGAGCTTGGGGCTCTGGACGAAGTCAATAGGGGCAACTTTTGCTTGAGTCATGTTTATTGGGCTTGGCTCATGGACAACCCAAGCAACTTGGGCCCATCAACAAAATCAGAATAAAATTTTACCTTTATCATGAGCCCAAACTCTTAATCCAATGACAAAAACATGATCCTGATTGTCAGGAATGAAAAGGAAAAAATTTTGGCTTTGGCCATCATTTGTATCAAAATAAAAAAAAGAAAGGAAAGTAAAAAAATAATCCATGAAAATGTTAGAAGAACTACTCTTAAACATGATGATGCTTGTTTCGACCAATAATATTAAATAGTATAAGGCAGTATAACTTATAAAAAGAAGAATAATTCCATTAATAACAAAATAAGATGAAGATGAGTTGTAAGTTTATAAACAAATCAAGCACACTACAATTCATTTTCAAACTTCTTCTACACATATAGTATAAAAATTATAACAAGTTGCACTATTATAGATAATAAAGGGTTAAGGCGCTTAAACAACCTTTAACTTTTCTGAAAAATGCAATAATAACCATAAACTATTTTTTGGAGTAAAAGTAACCATAAACATTATAAAAGAGGGCAAAAGTAACTATGACGTTAATAATCCATTAACATCCGTTATTGTGAGCTTTTTAATGAAGGGTTAAAGTGCCAAAATTGAAGGTGATTTATGGTTATTATTGCACTTTTTAAAAAAATTGAAGGTGATTTTAACACCTTAACCCGATAATAAATAATGTGATTAAGTTACATAGGAGTTAATATAGCAGGAGGAAGGGGTTTGAGGGGCAAATTTCAATATTTGATTGATAAGATGCATAACAAGCTTTGTGGATGGAAAAAGCAAAATCTATCTCTAGAAAGGAGATTTGCATGTGTGTAAGCAGTGACAAATCAAATGACAATGTTTCATATGCAATATTTGCATTTTTTAGCTACAAGGCAGACACCAACGGCTTCAATTACAATTATAAGTGAGATCGAATTTACGACCTCTCACTTATAGAAAAGAATCCATACCACTAGACTATAAGGCCTTTAGTAACATTTGCATATTCCAATAGGTGTGAGGCAACATATGAAAAAGATTCAAAGAGACTTTCTCTGGAACAGTGAGGATGGAAGGAGGAAGATTCATGCAATTAGTTGCGATCTTCTATGCTCATCAAAGGAGAACAGACGATATAGGTTAAAAGACCTTGGTGTAATTATGATGCTTTGTTAGGTAGAGTTGTCGGGAATGTACTCCCCCAGTTCTTAATATAAGAGATATTTACTTAATTTAATTAAATTAAGAAAGTTAGTTAATGGTCTGTTTGGGAAGACGTTGAGGGGGGAAAAAGCCCATCTACCTTACAAAAGTTGCCAAAAGCCCAATTGAGACAAATTAGCTCCATTTGGGTTGGCATTTTTTTTCATTGGGCTTATTTAAAAAAAAGGAGCTTCTGAGAGGAGCTCATTGCAGGCGCTTCTCATGGCTGAAGAAGCAACTTTTGGGTGTGTGACCGTTGGGCATAATAAATGCCATTCAATACTTTCAAGGTGATGAAGCATCAAATATTTGGGTTTAAAATCATGAATAGATACTGCTGAACCTTGATAAGGTTACAATAGACTTCATTTCTTTAGTATTTGTATCATTTTTTTTTAATTTCATTTATAGGAGGTATTTGCTTTATTCCTCGCTAAGAGAATATGTGACAATATTTCATCCTGGAAATTGTATTGTTGGCCCTTAAGTACTTGTGGATAAATGTTATAAAACTATAATGTTATTTATAATTGACATTCTCAAATTTTTTATGAATTTCACTTGGCCGTTTGTTTTTGTTTATTGGTCAATTATTGACATAGAAATATAAACAAGGAAAAAGGAAAAGCATCGTGGAATATAAGTTCCACTACGATTTTCATCAAACTTTGCATTGAGCAAATATACAAGAAAGAACGTCTTGGATCATCGTGGTAATAATAATCCAATTGATATAGCATCCACATCAATTATCCATAGATTGTCTTCACCACAAATGAATCTTATTCGTGATAGAATCAGAGACGACCTTGTTAGGAGTAGGTAATCCATTAATGATTCACTTAATGTATGCATTCTATTTTAAAAACAACTTTATCAATCTTATAATTAAGTACTTTAGTGTATTTTCCTTTTTTTAAAATTACAATTTCACTTTTTGTATTTTCTGAAATTTTAATTTTAATTTTTTACTTCAATTATCACAATATATACAAATAATATATATATATATATTATATTGAATAAGATTCATGCTCTTTTCAGTCATTTTCTATCTAAATGAGCTTTTCAAACACTAATCCAAATAGGTTTAATGTTAGAGAAAAAAAAATCACTTCTGTCACCGCCAGTCTAAACACAAATCACATTTACAATCTGACTTCTATCCTACCTGACTTTTGCAAAAGTCAAATTGCAAAAAAAAGTTGCTTCTTCACCTCTAATCCAAATGGGCACTAAGTTAATTAATATGACATGTATTTTTTAAAGCACTCTAGTCATCTTTCTTAATTTTCTCGTTTCCTCTCCTTCTTGACTATTGTTTTGAGAGAGCATCAATTGGGGTAAATTAGAAAAAGATTGACAAATATAAAAAATATGTTTTATATTTAGGATTAAGATTGACTTCCTAAATATGTTTTATATTAAGGACCGAATAGAGTAGTAGCAAAACCTAATCCATTATGAAAGGGAAGTATGAAAGGGAATGTGTTGCAAAGAAAGCATATTCATAGTCATGGAGGAATTTAGAGAGAATGTGGTAAAAATATACTCCTCTAGTCCTTAATATAAAACATATTTGAGAAGTTAATCTTGATCCTAAATATAAAACATAGTTTTCATATTTATGAATGTTTTCCTAATTTACTCCTATTAATGCTCCCTTAATAATAATAAAAAAGGAGAGGGAATAAAGGACTAAGAAGATGATTATGGTGTTTTAGAAAATACATATCATATTATTTAACTCAACTAACTTCCTTAATTCAATTAAATTAGGTAAATATGTCTTATATTAAATATCAGAGGAGTAACAAATAATGTGCAATGGGAAGTGGGGAATCCTGAGGAGGTGAAATTTGGAGAGATGTTTGGCTGGAGGGTGGTAGGAGGTTGTACAACAATTGTGAAGTTGTGGGAAGAAGATTTGAACTGTTTAGTGAAGGAAATGATGACTAGGAATGGTGAATGGAATTATCAAAGATTAAAGGGTTTGGTCTTGGAAGGAGATATTAAATACTCCCTCCGGTCCTAAATATAGGACATAGTTTGTAGTGCAATTTGCACTACAAACTATGTCCTATATTTAGGACCGGAGGTAGTACATAATGACTGTGTCTCCGCCAAAGGATTGCCTTGAAATGATGAAATAATGGGAGCTCTGCAAAGATGTATTGCGAATTAAAAAATGAGCGAGAAGGAAGGGATGATAAACTAGGAGAATTCAAGTTTTTATGTGGATAGGAGCACATGTTAGACTACCAACAAGCTGTTGGAGTGTTAATTGAGATGGTAAGTGATCTCACTCTCATAAAGAGAATATAAGTTCAAATCTCAAGGAGTATAATTGTTGTCAGGGCTTTAATCTTAAAACTCCTGGTCCGACAGAGATTACGCATAAGTCCAAAATAACTTGGGGACACTCAGGGTCAAAATAAGAAAAAAAGAAAAAGAAAAAGAAAAAGAAAGAAGCACATGATAAACTTCTAATAGCAGAATGGAGAGGTCAGTTAATGGACAGATCACATAGGTGTTTTAGATGTGGGGATATTGTAGAAGTTAGTGTTCGTTTGGAATAGCTTATTTTTGGGTAATAAGTGCTTATAAATCATGATTCACGGTATACGAGGTAAGTATGTGAGAGGAGTTTTATCTCGACTTACGTAATAAGGACTTATTGTCTAAAAATAAGTCCAACCAAACACACAAACGTATTGACGGATTGTGGGTTTACAAAGAAGGTGTGGAGGGCATTAGGGGAACAAAATGAGGAATCCTATTTCTATCAATTGAGGGTGAATATTTTCTCTCTCTCTCTCTTGCCTGCTATCAAAATATTTTTTTAGTTGTGTCTAGTGTGTTATCAGACTGATTGTAATTTTACCCTTAATATATTTTTTCAGGTACAAAAATTAATTTAAAATATTTTTCAGTGCTTTTAACCCTTTAAAATATTTTTCCAACTGTACACAGTGTGTTATCATACTGATTGCAATTTTACCATTAATGTATTTTTTCAGCTCCAAAAATTACTTTAAAATATTTTTTTGTGCTTTTAACCCTTTAAAATATTTTTTTAGTTGTACCCAGTCTTAGGAGACTGACTACAATTTTACCTTTAATGTATTTTTTTTTAGTAGTAAAAAGCACTCAAAACTTAGAATACTGATTTATTGATTTCCACCAACTCTATTCAGTAGCATCTAATATTTTAAAGTAATTACTTGATCTTTTTAAATATTTTTTCACCCACTCTCTCTTACCATTATCATAAAAGCCCTTATGCTTAAACTAATCCAAACAAGTTTTATTTTTGTAAAAGCCCAATTGATAATCACCAGTTCAAACATAAATCACATTACATAATTTAACTTTTACCAAAAGTAATATTACAACAAGCCCAATTAAAATAAGCTTAATTTCCAATCGCTATTCCAAACACACACTTAATGTGTGATGGTTAGTAGTGGAATGTGATTCCACTTCTATTGCAAGTATGTTGGAAAAAAAGTACGTGAAGTTGCACTTTTGAATTCAAACTAGTTAAAAATAGTGAAAGATAGCTTGTTTTTGTTTTAACATGTTAGAATTAGAGGGAAACAGGTGAGATCAAGCTTCACCTTTGACAGGCCAAGTATGTCTTGTAAGTTCTAATAGGTCGACATGAGCCTGGTTTGGTCTAAAGCCCGTTAAAAAGGCCTGCATTTTTAAACAACTTTAAATAGGCTAACAAGCAATAGCAAGGTACTGAAAACCTGACCGGATATTGAATCGGTCGAGGCACTAGATCAAGGGTTAGTGGTTCAGACCAGGGTCAATTAAATATATATATATATATATATAATTTAAATGTTCATGCATACTATTCAAAAAATTATATAAGAGTTTTTTTTCTAACCAGTAATCCAATATAGCCTCTTGAACATAATACCTACAAAAGTATCATTAAGTACATAAGGATTTCTTTCTAATAAATGCAAGACAACAAAAATATTCCACAATCCTTTTAAAATCCTTTACAAATAAAAAAATTTAAAAAAAAAATAATTTTAAAAAAACCAATGTCGTTTGGAGTATATAAAAGTTTTTTTTCTTAAAAAAAAAAAGAGGCAAACCGTGACTAGCCGGTTCACCCTAGATTGATCAGGTCAGACCGGGTCGCTATAGTGTGGTTCACTGACCTCTAACTGATTTTCTGTCTGAACGGATCAGTTCGGTCTGGTTTTACATACTATAATAACAAGCCAAATATAGGCTTTTGCTTGAAAACTAGTCTAGACTTTCAAACATACCACCTTTATATAGGCCCAAAACAAGCCGATGAATTAACTATTAATTATTATATATTATTATATCTGCTTAATATTATAAATATTTTCTCTAGCCAAAAAAAAAAAAGCAAGTCCAGATTGACATGATATGCTTAATAGGTCAATAAAGTGAAATAGACATTGGCCCATCCATTTTTACAAACGAGTCAGGCCTCACCTGGTCAATAAAGTGAAATAGACATTGGCCCATCCATTTTTACAAACGAGTCAGGCCTCACCTGGTCGTAATTAGGCCATGCTATAAAGGCATGTTTGGTTCAGCGTTTTCTTAAAAAATAAGTTCTTATTATGTAAGTCAAGATAAAACTCCTCTCACATAGTTACCTCATATACCGTAAATCACGATTTATAAGCACTTATTACCTAAAAATAAGTTATTCCAAACGAGCTTTAAGTGTGTTTGGAATCACTTATTGTTGGATAATAAGTCCTTATTACGCAAGCCGAGATAAAACTCCTCTCACATACTTACCTCATATACCGTGAATCACGATTTATAAGCATTTATTACCTAAAAATAAGTTATTTCAAACGAGCACTAACTCATGTGACTTATTTCCACCACTAGTTAAAATGGAGCAAGTGTGCAGGAAGTTGCTGTGTAGAGTGCCCATCAAATTTTAGCTTTGAACAGCAAGAGGTGGTAAATTTGTTTACAGAGCCACCTCCAGCAAGAGGTATTTACCCATGATTTTTTATATTGGAATTTAAATTTAAATTTATTTTTTTAAATTAAAAAAAGTTAAGTACTATAACCGTAAATGAAGGCATGCTATATCCATATTCCAGGATTATCACATCTACAATACCAGCCATTCTTGGATTGGCTTAATCTTAATGTTTTGATACACTACAATGACAAATAGCTAATCCTTATTGATACAGATAAAACTAATGCTTTTGGTAGTTGGTACATTTCAAGATCAAGACACCATCTTTAAGTGCTAATCGTACATAATTGAACACTTGCTATGATTTAAAAATGTCGTTGAATTTATTTTTTTAATAAGAACTTTGCAATTCCGTAGTCGTTTGGGAAAAAGACAGAAAAAGATCTTTGACATTGTAAAATTTTAAATCAAGTTTGTTATTAAGAGTTAATAAGGTAATTATGAAATTTGTTAAATAATTCACAACTCATTTGTTGAGAAATACCAGATTTGAAATTTTATAATTTTAAAATTCTTTTTCTATCTTTTTTCCTATTCATCTACATCAAAATAAACCATTCCAATGTTCAAATAGTGTAAAGTAATATGTAGTGGAAATTATTTTGTTTTTTTATATAATTAGAATAACTTTGGTATATTTGTATAAAACTCAATAATTTCACTATCATGGCTGTTTTTTTTTTTTCCGGAACACTATCATGGCTTTAAACATTATGGCTCTTCATTTAATAATTTATTGATATATTGATATTGATATTATATATTGATAACAACAAGGAACTGTACGCATATGGATAATTTGCCTAACGAGGCTAAAGCTAAAAAGTAACAGCTGTTTAAGATATTTTATTTTAAGATAATCCCTCTCAATTATTATTATTATTTTCTTGGAACCAGTCTCAATTATTAATACACCTGCATCTAAATCTAACATAAACAGAAGAGACAATCTTCCCATTGATCTTATTAATAAAATATCGCCATATAAAAATTATAAATAATTTATACCAAAATGATTAAATAAACATCATTACTCTTTTTTTTCTCTCACTTTTTTCGCATGTGATTCGTTGTTTCTATATTTTAATAGTCCAAACAAATTATTTTTATTGGTATGTATACTCAACATATCGTAACAAACTTACACGTGGTCAATTTTCATATATATTTTGTTCTACGTCAACTGGTTGTTGGGTCTCAAACGTCTTTATATCAGTAAATTTGATTTTACTTAACACCACTTTGAATGACCTAGTTATTACTCTTTCTGGTTCTCAATATATAAGTTTAAAAATTAATTTTCAGAAATAAAAAAAAAAGTTAAGTTACTTATTTTAAAAAATGTGTATTGGTAATATAAATTTTAATTATTTGCACCGAATACTATTCTCTTAATGAAAAATGCTCTTAATACGTCTAATCAATAGAAAGGTTTTGGAAAACAATTACTACTATAAATTTAAGAGATAAAATAGATTTAAATATTACATTTAAAACAAAAACAAACCCTTCTACTGGCTTCGACATTGAGACCTGGAGGGACCAGAGGAGTAATAAACACTAACATTCTATTGAAAGCAAAATTGATGTTTGGTTCAGCGTTTTCTTAAAAAATAAATCCTTATTACGCAAGTCGAGATAAAACTCCTCTCACATACTTACTTCGTATACCGTGAATCACGATTTATAAGCACTTATTGCCCAAAAATAAACTATTCCAAACGAGCACTTAAGCATAAAATCTCTTAAATTAATATACCAAGTGTTCAAACAAGCTTCTTGTGTTATTTTGCCTTTAAAATAAATTTTAGTTATCATGTGATGCCACGTCAAATCTGAGTCAACAAGACAATGGAGAAAAGTATACTCTTGTAAGGCACCCTAGTGCAACAGGTGGACAAATGAGAAACAAAGCTTGTGTGATAATCTTAAAAAGTGGGATTGTACTTGCTTGAAATGCAAGAGGAGCAAGTCCAAGTGTCAAAAAAGGAAACCTTGTGTTTGTTTGCCTTTTACCACTATAGTCTATATGCCCCATGATGATGGAAACATATAATGCTCAATCTTCATCCATAAGCATCTCAACTTGAAAAGAAAAAGAAAAAGAAAAAGGAAAAGAGGTTCCTTTCCTAAATCAAGATTAACCCAATTAGAGAAAATTTAAGTATCATAACTTCCATTTTTTCCCCACCAAGTTCTTTAAAGTGAACATATATTATACACACATAGGACAAAGAAGTTTGATTGAATAGCTTTTTCTATAGAACAAAAATCAATAGAAAGAGTTCAAAGCAAAAAATAAATATGTTAGAACTTAGAAGTGAACCCCATTATAGAAAATTATATCTGGCATATAATAATTAATAAGTGCATATACATTACTTGAGAATCTCACCTTTTTGTGGTGAAAGAGAGTGAGGTGCATAGCTGATTGGTTGAGTGGCTTCTTCTAGTACACGGTAGAAAGGGACGTTGTACCAATACCAAACGTGAGTTTCATGATTGGTCTGCAAGGGAATGTCAAAATATGTCCCTAATATAATATGAACAGTGACATTGCAAATATGTTCACCCTTGTCTAAGCAAAGCCTAGGATTTCCCCTTTTATTTCTCCTTCTCTCTCTCTTTCTCTCACACACACACACACTGTTCTTATTGTTTAGCTCCCAATTGCTTCTTCACCTGCATGAGCCACACCCAATTCGTCAAATGGGGTGGCTGCAATCCCTCCTATCTCCCGTCAAGAAAATGTGGCTCAGATTGCATTCAACTCAAAAGAAGAGTAAGTTAATTCTATTATACAGTTCATCATACCTGCATTCTCAAATGTTTTGTATTGTGTGTGTTCCTTCTGATCCAGAAATGCTTGAGAGAATCAGTATCTCTCATCTGCAATCCTTCCTTTCCGAATTGTATCAATGAGATTTCATATTTCCAAGAAATCAGTCAAATGATGGAATTCTGCATTCTCAAATGTCTTTTTCTTCTTTCTGCATTCTGTTCTGAGTTCTGAGAAACAAGTTCATTATACTCTGTTTTTCTTCTTTCTAGTTTCTATCATTCATTATCAATACTAGCAAGACGACAATCTGCATTCTGATAACTCAAATATTTCAGGGAGAGGGATCTACATTCTGTATGAAGATGTCAAATCTTGCCCCTATGAAGACGTCCACGTTCTCTGGTCAATACTAGTGGAATCACATCCAACTTCGTTGCCATCCAAAACATAAAGACTGTCTATGCAATGGCAGAGTACAGAAGAACACACGTAATGTAAATAAAAAGTATTTAATATTTAAAGTCCAAAACCCATACAGTGTTTTCTTTTCTTTTCTTTTCTTTTTTTTCCTTCTCCTTTCTTCTTTTTAACTTTTGTAGCACCAATAGAGAGTGATTATCCTCCTTGCAATTTTTGTGCTCAATAAAGCTCCAAGTGCATATTTAAAAACCTATCTTTCCTGTTTCTACTTTATTAATTCGGCTTCTAATAGAAGTTTTCATTCTACAAAACTAAACTGGTAGAAGACAATACAGTGGAGTATTATGAGAAGTATGTCCATTAAAGATGAACGAATCAAATGTTTTTCCACCTACAGTTTTTTTTTTTATTGTTAAGATGTCAATTTAAGCAGTTGAGATGGTAGTTTGTTCCTTTTCTTTCCTAGTTGAAGTTGGCATGTGAAAGCTACTTCACAATGGGGATGGTCCAACCGACAAATTTACTCCCCATTTTGTCTAATTTAAAAGAATTTTTGTTTCCTGCTTGGAAAGTTTTTTCAAAACGACAATGATTTACACAGCATAACTCCTCACATCTTTGGCCTTTGTCTGACTAGGGAGAAGGCATGTAATCTAACTACCAGTATGACTTAAGCCAGAGTTGGTATAACCACTTTCAAACTCATCCACAATCAGAAATAAGCACTAAATATTTGTCGGTAATTCTAGTAATGTTAAGATTAAGATCGACATCCTTACCTCATAAAAGTATAAATCACCCTGGTATATAAGCAGAAACAGCAGCTATAGTGGAAAAAAGCTTACCTTCTCAATATAATTTTTTTCAACGAAAATAATCCCAACATGGTCAATTCAGAAGACAGCAGAATAATCAAAGACATTAATAAAGCATCATCTTTATTTAACAAATTTTTGTAAGGAATATAAAAGCTCCAAATACTGATGCAATGATATAGTTTTGATAATAATGTGGTCAAAAAAAAAAAAGATATAGTTTTTGCAAAAAAAATATTTAATTTCCCCATGCTTTATGGAGATTCAAATCAGCACATATATTAAATTTGTATAAATAAATAACAAGAATGGAAATCAACGTGGAAAAGAAAAAACCCATATGAATATTGAGAAATTTTTGCTTGGGCTGAATTAAGAATGTATCAATCCCGTGGTCAGTGATCATATGGTGCTAATGGCACCTCCTCATTAGCACGACATGGCACCAAACTAAGAATTTCACCTAAATAAAGAGGTAACATGAATTTCTCATCAGAATTATCTGAAAATGAGTGACGTCAAACAGAAACTAGCGGTTACTTGTTCATTCATGTAGGAAATTGTACAATCATGTAGATAAAAATAAGTAACAAGAATGGCAATCAACTAGGTGTAAAAATGAATAGTAAGTTTTCTTTTTGTGACAAATAGTAGGTCTTTATTATAGAGAAAACAGGCTTTCTCATTAAATCAGGCTGAGGAAACATTTGCTCCTGGCTTGAAAATACCGGGGCAGTGATATGCAAATCGAAGCAACCAGACTACTGAGGATCTACTATCTTCGGTCTTAATTATAAGACAAAGTTGACTTTTTTTGGAGAAATTAAATAAGCTAAATAAGTTATTTAATCATATCATATGTAATGTATCCTTAGATTATATATTAATTTATTAGTCAAACTAATTAGTTTGAAGATAAAAATAAAAATATAAATACTTTTAAGTAATTTAATTAACTTCCTTAATTTCTCCAAAAAAGTCAACTTTATCTTATAATTAGGACCGAGGGGAGTAAATAATTTTTGTTAGCTCCAGATTGAGCTCATAATCACCCAACAAGAGTAATCTGCAAGAGGAAAGAATTCACATCACATTCACAGAGAGGGGTGAGGAGGAGGAAAAGTAGTAGTTGATCTTATGGCGCTAATGTGATGAATAAATATTTTATGAAATTTTAATTGCAATAAGAACACCTTCAAATGCGCAATTTGTATGCCTATTGTTTAAATGTGCTTGGCGTGATCATATAAATATTTTTTGCCTCCTATTTAATCACCAAATTGCACCTCTTAAAAGGAGAGATTCTTTTGTGTATTAGTGCTACTATGAGTGTTAGTGTGAGTGCATCTGTGTGAATATGCGTGCAGATGTGTGAAAAATGAAGAATGTGTATGAATCAGTATATAATCATATCTCCTTTTTTAGACAAGCCTTAAAGACCAAACTGTATGTGGATAGGCTGGTTTGTCCTTGGACTTAGGTCATTAAAAGACTATCATATAAATCACATGTACAAGATGACTCTTACAGTTTATATTACTGCCGAAGAGGAGTGCCCAGAGACCTTTAGTAAAATATCTTTAAAATAGGCATGACAGTCTCCCTCAACATTATCCAGAGCAGCCAGAGGAGTAACAGTAATCAAAGGGGGGAAAAAAATCAAACTATGTCGGCCATAGTTCTGTATTCAAGAAATTTATTTTATGTAAGAGAATACTCACATATCCTTCTTGAAAAAATCTGTAATCATTATCGTCGGCTTCATATTGGGCACCTGTTACCCACAAAAGTTAAACAGAATTCTATAACATATCAGATAGAGGCTGAGAGCAAAGGAGAAAAATTATAATGGGATCATTCTGCATTCTCTATGACTTCTCATCTACTTCGTAAGTGGACAAGGTAAACATGGCTGATAAGCACCTAAGCATCTTGGAGAACTACACCCCAAAATCTAGCTGTCGAGGTAGGAGAGCCAAGGCTCTACTTAAGTATCCATACTACTCGATGTGGGACTTTGACAACCCATACTACCTTAATCTCTATCAATACACCCTCCCACCGATGTGGGACTTTTGCAATACACCTCCCCGTTGGCAACCCATACTACCTTGATCTCTATCAATACACTCTCCCCAGAAAGCCAACATCTCGGCAGCTCCACTCTATGGCTATGTTTGGTACGAAGTAACAGGGGTAGGGATAGGGATTGGGCGAGGGATTAAGTCAAAATATATCGTTTGGTACCAGGGATTATGAATAATCAGGGATTGGGAATGCCACGAAAGAGGGATTGCTGCAAAGCCACCTCCCCCCTGGTTTTGTGTTTTCAATCCCTGGATTCCAAAATTGTAGAGATAAAATTACCCTTGATTTAAATTTTTTCAGACAAAAATACCCTGATTTTAACCTAATCAATCTCTCTCACAATCACTCCCTCTTCGATTTTTCCTCACCAGCGGCGTAAATATTGCCGTACATGAACTGAAGGCATCGTGATCACAGATTTTTCCCCTGGGAGGATTCAGCCCTTTCTATACAATCATCAAATTCAGCCCTTTCTATACAATCATCAAACTCACCACATCGGAATGCCTTCACGCGCTTGGATTTTTCCAAATTGTACCAATCCCTGCTAAGAAATGCCAACATGGAGAGGAAGGGAAGGTGTGGGGTTTTGGGAGATTGGGAAGAAGAGGAGGGTGATGATGAAAGAGATGAAGTGACAAAAGCTGCAGGAATTGCAGAAGCAGCTATTGCAATTGTGGTTGTTGCGACAGACTTTCGATCGATTGTTTGGGATTTTGGGTAGGGTATTGGTGTCATTTTATAATTAATATATGTTTATTAAATAATATTAGTAAAATCATTCCCTCCAATTACCACCTCATACCAAACATATTTTTAAAGTATCAAACCCAATCCCAATCCCTATCCCAATCCATCAAAATTCAATACCACGTACCAAACATAGCCTATGGCACTTCACTCAGCCACTTGCTAGTCAACCCCTCCAGTCAGAACCCTCCATAGGTAGCCCTCTTTAATCTGCCAGCCACCTGCTTTGATACCAAATGATAGGCACCTAAGTACCTTGGAGAACCACACCCCAAAAGCTAGCTGGTAAAATGAGAGAGCCAAGGCACTTAAACACCCCATCAAGCATCCCATACTACTCGATATAGGACTTTAGTGATATGTAATTATAGATAATTAGTTAATTAGGAGATTTAGTGACCGTTAACCGTTAGGGATATATTAAGTCTTTGACTAGCGGTTAGTATTAGAATAAAGGGAATTATTGATATGTAATTATAGATAATTAGTTAATTAGGAGATTTAGTGACCGTTAACCGTTAGGGATATATTAAGTCTATGACTAGCGGTTAGTATTAGAATAAAGGGAATTACCTATTACCGGATTGGATTACCTATGACCGGCATACTAAGTCTATCAGCGGTGGTATTAGTTTGTCAGTTAGCTATAAATATAGGAGGAAGTCAGTACCTTCAGGTGTGATCATTCTCGACTGTTATGTGAATATGAATATGAATTTCAGATTCTGATTCCCTCCTCTGTTCTTCTCTCATTTCCCTCTCTTCTTTCCCATTCTTCTACAACTACCTTATCATTTAGCAACCCATACTACCTTGATCCCTATCAATGGCACACTCAAGCTGTCATGTACAATATAAACTGTAAAGCAATTATAACAATAGAGTTCCACTTATAGCCATGAAAATGTAGAAATACAGGCTATGTTATATACAATGCGTATGAGACTTCTAAATTAAAAAGAAGATAGAATAAAGCTATGGACCTACTTCTCTCTTGAATATCTTGAATATAAGATGTCCAGGTGAGACTGATGATGAGTACGCCTCGGTAGGTGCTGTTGTCTGTGTACATGGTCATTGCAGAGGTCATTTTTCGTCCTTGTGTCTCAGATGTGACTCACTTCCATCCCATCTTGATGCAACTTCTGCCCTGCTTAGTCAGCTTGTAGCCCTTTTTTATGAAGCACAAAAGACAGCCAAGAAGGATAATTGATATTAGATTGGATGGAAAAACAACAAATTCTTGTGGCAAAGTCAGGAATATCAATCCTCTGAACTCCACTATGCTATTGTATATAACTTTAACTTTAATATGGAGGATAGAATACTGCTAGGGCAAACAAAAACAAAATCATGAGAATTCCTTAAGGAAGGGAAAAAACATCATCGAAATATATCAATTAAAAACAAAAGGCATATTAATTATTTATGAGATCAGACACTAGATGCTACTCTTTTGACTTCACATTCTAAGCTAAACCATTTTTCTAATATTCTATACAGTATGTGCCACAAAGCATTACTGATAATAAGATGACATTGCTCTCAAAACAATTACCATTCACATGAAAGCTAGAATTTCAAAAAAGAAATAATGGAAAATAGGAATGCCAAGTTACCCCAAACTATATATCAATTCTACAAAATCTACATTAATATTACTCAATGTGGCTGCTAACAACATGTTAAATCTAATAAGACATTATCCAAGTTATAAGTGAAAGCTTAATAGGATTTTCTGATGAGGAATTCTATAGGATAGAGAACCAAAAACACATGCAAAAGCAATCTGATATCAGCAATAGTCAAAATTTAGAAGCTACAGTAGTTACTGAATAAAAAATTTCCAGTAATATATAATTTGTAAGCTTTATTATTTGCCAGAACAGTGCTCAAGTCCTTCAGGTTTTTGGAAATAAATGTTGTCAATGGGGACATGCAGGCACTTAGTGGCCTATATCATGTTAACAAATTTTTGCATGCTAAACAAAGAAATGCAACAATCATCACAATGTACCTTATCAGTAGCAACATTTGTTGGCACGTCTACATTTAAAAAGCATCTTCGAACATATATTTGATTCTTTATCTCAACCAATATAGCACTTATGATAGGCAAGCACTCCTGAGCAGAAAGGGTGAAGTCAAGTGGGCCACTCTTTCCTTTAACCCTGGACGTATAGGAACCCTAAAATGGTTAAATAGGAAAATGAATAAACTGAAAAATGATTGGCATAGCTTATAACTCTCATCAGGTATATCATTGATAAAAGATGTTTCAAAAATTAACTCAACAGTTGCAGAAAGAATTCCAGTGATATGGCAACAATTGTAACATTATACCAATCATATGAGATGGAAACGGAAGGTATGTCATTGAAAAAAGCCTCTCAAGCTCCAGCTACTGTGCCTGAGTAAACACTGCATAAATGAAAATTCTAATCAGCACAGCAATAAGCCGATGAGCATAAAATGGCAACATGGAGAAATAAGTAATAACTATTGAAGCAACAATAGTGGGAGAAAAATATCATAGTTTCAATTGCAGTTGTGCCTGCCTTAAATTCCATGGATTGCAAATGCTATCATCTCCTTGCTCACTTCAAGATATGTCATAAGCATAATATTCGTTATACTTCAATTTTATGTCTTTCTAAAATTTCTATCACATCCTTTGCTTTAAAGCTTTAAAAAATGACCACATAATAGATTTTAAGCAGTACCTTCCAGTTCAATAATTCATATGAAAAAAGAATCGTTTTCTGATTGAACTATAAAAAAATAAAATTGATATAAATCCACATCATGGTACCTAACTTCTTTTTGTTTACTTTAGACAGGGAATAGAGCTTTAAATGCTGCCCCATTCTTCCCAGTCTCAAGGTAATCATGCTTTCTTCATAAAGATGTGATTAAAAGAATCCAAATATGGGGGCAAAGCTACATACATGTGATAACCGCAGTTGCTACCCATGTTTATGCCACTAACTACCTGTACTTGTAGATAGAAAAGACATTAGTGACCAACAGGATGGGTTATTTATGCGGATAGACTTGGTCAAATAGGTCTCATATGCAGAGGATCTTCTCAGGAAAAAGAGGAGAAAAAATACAGACAAAATAAAAATATTGCAAAACAATTTTGGAGTAGATGAGGTAAGTAACCCCAGCATTAACGGAAGTTTTATGAACTCCTTTTCAAGTTTTTAACAACTATATTAAAACACTATATGCTGAAGTGTTGTCATAACAGAACTATAGAAAAACTACCAGTATGGCATTAGGAAAAGAGTCCATTCTAGGAATGCATACTTTACAAGTTCAAAACTAAAATATTAATCCTCAACCGTACCAGATCAGCTACTGCAGGGAAGAGTTCTTTGGAAATTCCCAGAGAAGTACAATCAGCTGGAGTCCCTAAAAAAAAAATAAGTTTGACGTTGAGAGACTGAAAAAAAAGTAGGCCTGCTGTCAAATGAAAGGGAGGGAAAATATTTTAATTTTTTAAATAATGAGCATGTGTGTGTTTGTGTCAACTGAAAAGCGTTTTAACTGTACAAGAATCTAAAGAGGAATTTAGAAAATCCAAAGATCTTGATCGTTCCATATGGATTTGCTCTTGAAACTGATAGATAAGAAACAATAAAAGAAGATCGCCTTCAATTTGCAGTAGGACCAGGTTGCAGATAGGTTTTCAAATTCCATTACCATTATTAAAATGGAAAAAATTTAATGTAAGATACTTCCTAACTGAACAGTTACATTCTGTAGAATTCGGGGACAAAATACATATAATGTTGTCATTATATGTAAGTATCTTAACCATATAGATGACATCACAATTGCCTTGAAATCCACAAGAAGTATATTTCCATTCAAGATATTCAATTTCAGGCTAGATAGATTATATGAAGGTCACCATTTCCCATTCCATGGGCAAAATCACCTAATGGAAGAGGCTCAACAATAATACAAAGAGAGCAGAGGAAAAAGCTGATGTTTAAGTGTGCAAGTTTGTACGTGTATATTTAATAACATTTCAACTTAGGTTAATGGGAAACAGAAACAAACCAGAAATTGCAAAGGCTGTGGCTCCATCGATGTTTATTTGCTTGACAGTAACGGGGTGAAGCCAGGTAATACAATGACTTACAGCTGCCTTCTCACTGAAAAGTTTAAATTAAAACAGAAAAGAGAACAGCTAAATAACTTCTCAAGCTACAAGTTATAAGATAAGAACAATACAAACAACCCCGTGCGATACACGGATATGTTTCACACCAAAACAACTATTATTTTGAAAGTCTTCTTTCCAATTCCTTCATTGTAAGTTCAGATTTTGGAAAACTTCCCTGTACACTACATTGGTGGTCTGAGTAGTACATTTCTTTCGCTCATCTAGTACAAGTAATTTCAACCCATTGAAGCTCTTCACTCTTGATAATGCCACATACAATTGACCGTGTGAAAATACCGGGCTTGAGAGGCATAGGCCGACATTGGACATAGACTGGCCTTGGCTTTTGTTAATGGTCATTGCAAATGAAATAATGATAGGAAATTGTCTCCTCGTCATGTTGAAAGGTAGTTTAGATTCAGAAGGATTCATGTCCATGCGATGTATCAATATATCTTCACCAAAGCTTATTCCATTCAAGGCCTTCGCCTTAATGAAGTTTTTGCCTAAATGTGTTATTTTCGCAACCTAGTCCCATTGCATAACCCAGTTGCTTGGTCAATATTCCTTATCAACATAATCGGTATGCCAACTTTTAAGATCAGCTTATGATGTGGCATCCCTGAGCATCTGATTGTGTTTAGGAATTCTATATCTTATAGATCTTCAAAGCTCTCATTAGCATTATTTGTACGACTGAAGGAATCTGAACTGAAGTACTCCACTGCATTACTCGGCAACAAAGAGCATATGTAATCATTCAACATGTCAACATTGTCTGATGTAGGTGTCAGTATTGCCCTATTGGTCAGGTAATTATCTTCTCCAATACGTTCCACTAAGTTTGGAAATGTTGATTGAACTATTGAATTGATAGGATTTTTATCATCAAAAAGCAACAATTCTATTGGTATTGAGATATCCTTAGTGCCATCATGTGGAAGTCCTATTTTACCATCTCCTACTTGTAACAACCACTCCGAGAAAGACTTAATTTTCTCTTGTTCTTCTGGATCTATCGATGATTGTAGCCTCACTGTTATACATGGAAAAAGCAAGTCATTTATTAGTGCTTGTTTGAGATAACTTTATTTTTGAACAATAAGTGCTTATAATTCGTGATTCACGGTATACGAGGTAAGTATGTAAGAGGAGTTTTGTTTCGACTTATGTAATAAGTGCTTATTTCTCAAAAATAAGCTATTCCAAACACTCACTAATCGATAAGGTAACTCAGTCTCGCTAATACCTCCCGATGATAGACATGCGAAGTAACTATGTGTGTATATCAGCATATATATCCACATTCAAGAATACATTTCGTTTTACGCCTAGGACATGACCAATGGCCGAGAAATTAGATGAAAACATTAGATGATCATATCCAAACCAATTAAACAAACCATAAAAAATGTTGATTATGGGAAAAATAGGCACCTATCAGGGGCATCAACTTGAACATTGTAAGGATTAGTGGCGACGAGAACCTGAACCAAAGCTCTCAAACCAGGCGCGTGGATTCCATCATCGTTTGTAACGAGAATTGTAGGTTTGCCGGTCTCTTCCATGGTCGTTGCCGGAGAAGTTCGTCTCAGAATGAAGAATGCGAGAAAGTTCAGGAAGTGAAAGAAGAAGGAAAATGTAACGCAATTATTTTAATTTCACTTTTATTAGACTATTCACAAAAAATGATATATAGTTTGATGGAGAATATAGAAATAGCATAAATATATTGATAATATGTGTATGATTATAGAAAATCTTCATAAAGGTTCGTTCATGATACTTACAATTAAGGTAGCCGCACAAAGCTATTAGGGTGTCTAAACCCATCCCAGTGAAACGGAGACTTCTTCATGTCTTCACTCCACCACTGCAACTCTCTTTCAAGTAGTTCTCTTCTCTGATTTCCGAGTACCTTTTGTATTCGCCTGTCTAAATTGTTAGTAGAGAAGGGTGAGATTCGAGAGAATCTCAGTAGGAAACATATACCATAATGCATGCATGATAGATGCTATGTGCATGATATGTTAGCTTTATCTAGATGCATGCCTCATAATGACATTTTTGCATGCTCAATGTTTCATGCAACAAAATATGGCCACAATATAAACAGAAACATAGCTTCATTTATTCAAATATGCTCCACACAATCAAGTAAAGCAATCGCATACATCATTACACAAGCGAAGATATCAATTACATGCAATTAAGGTAAGTCCCCTACCTTATGTTCCTTTTGCTAAACAGAAATAGTTCTTCGATCTACATGCAAACAATCCGGGCTCCATATTCGATCCTACAATGCCAAAGGTATCGTTTAGACACTTCCACATTGTTTCTGGGGGTTATATGAGTCTATATTGAAAAATGACTAAAATGCCCCTGGGACCCCGGCCCCACCGTACTCAGTCCAACTGTACTTTTTCCCGAAATTTTGACATGGGCTATCCTGATATATTTTCACCCAAGGAATCCATTTTCAGGTTTGGAATTACCAAATTCAATGTCAAATTATGAAATTGCCCTTGGCAGCCCACTTTAGGGGTTTCAAGGGTGTTTTCGTAATTATGCTTTTTCAGGCTTTTCCAAAAAAGTGATCAATTGTAAACCCACCTAATTTTCCACTTAATGGAACCATCAAATCATTGAAAATCCAACTATAACCCCTCCAAACTAGCCTTCACAGAAATTCTCAGTTCCCCGGGAAAAATTGGGTTTTTCGGTTTCAGCTTCTCAGACGTGTTTCTTTCTACTCCTAACCACTTTATTAAGTATTACATTAGTTTACAACTACCATTTAGACCCAATTTCGGCAGCATAACCTCTAGGCATACACATTTCCAAAATTTAAAACAAAGGGCAATTCGGCGAAATTTTACCGATTAAATTGTTCACAGCAGCCAAAATAGTTAATATACGAAGGTTTGGAAGTTACCTCAAGCTCCCACTAGCTTTTCCTTAATATGGCTGAAACCCTAACCCTTCAACCATAGATTTTTGAGCCTCCAAACCTTAAAGAACAAGGAGGAGTAGCTTACGGTTGAAGTTATACGAGTTAAGAGCTAAATCGTTGGAAGAATCGGCTTACGTTGTGATTTTTCTTCTCCTTTCACTCTCTACAATCCCAAACGTTCTCTCTATATGCAGTTTCTGTTCACGTCTGAAATGAGGGCTGGAGAAGAGGATGATGATATATGCTAATATATCATATATTATTTTAATGATTTATGGAATTTTCCAAAAATGCCAAAATTAATTTCTATGACATAACTTCCTACATTTATGTAACCATGTCATCATGTCCAACCAATATTTCCTTCTTTATACCACATGTAAGAGACACCTAAGGGGTCCCTCCCTATGGTCTCAATTGACTTCACAATTTGTTCTTGTTACATATATACGTAAAGTCTCAATTTTGGTCAAAATTACACTTTTTGCTCAAATTTTTTATAAATTCATATTAGATTGACTAAAATATTCTAAATATATTTTTCTCCTTTATTTTCCTTAATTAATTGAAATTAACTTCAATTAATAGGAAAATAATTTATTGTGCTATTTTGGCAAAATTACGATTTTGCCATTACCTTTTTAATCCAATTTCTTTTCTTATTTTCCTTTAGCTAATTTCCATATATTTTTGGACCAACTATTTTCTCTAATATTTCTCCATTTTTGGACCTTAATATTGGGTTTTTTAAATTACCCAAATTAATTCCATAATTATTTTACCCATTTTCTCATGAAAATGAACATTTATAAAATTTATAAATTCCAAATTCATGAATATTCATCATTTTATTGAATTTCTCAAATAATTACAATATATTTGGTGAATATAAAATTTGAAGTGTTACAGAAAATGAGGAGTGTTGTACCAGAAATCGCGCTACACTTTGTTCGTCCACGGGGCTTAAGCAAGAATGATCAGAGTATAATAGCATTCCGCTTGTGGTGGTATAAGTCAATTTAAGCATTTTTTAAACCAAGAATTTATGCATGCATGGGAAATAAAATAAACATTTTTTATTTTAAAAATTTTAATCTACTCGTAAAATTTATATCAACAAAAATAGAAATTAAAACTTATATACATGAAATAAGTAAACATGTTGCCAACACTTGTTTCCATTTTGATATGCGCAGGGTAATAACGGACAAGTTTCACTGGCAAACAGAACAGCATAGTGATACTGATAATAATATTCGTTTACAGATAGGCATCAACAGTGCAGCAGGTGACAATATTTACAAATATGTATAGAATATGAAAAAATATTCCATAGATAGACTATATATAACCATTGCCTCCATCTTGGGAAACGTGACCATTATTCCCCTTATCTGTGTCCTTGCTTTTTGATCCGTTAGCACTCACTGAGACATTTTTATTTAGAAAAAGGGGTGAGATTCCAGGGAATCTTAGTAACAATATACTATCAAACATATTAAATACGAAAATTAAATATGCAATGTACCATATAGTGTAAAATGAAAATTCATATCTTAATGTGTATATAATGCTTAAGGCCAAACAACAGATTGGAACCCCTACAAATACCTCATCTGGGCACCTAACCACAACTAGGCAATATTCGTGTATCTCGGCTGGGCACCTAAACACAACCAAGTAATGTATCTTAGGCGTACCTCAATTGCGTACCTAACCATAGCTAGGTAACATACCTTAGGCACCGAATTCATATAACGTAATACAGAACATACAGTATATTAACCATCACATAGTGTACAAGAGATAATAATTACTACCTGAACCTTTCTTAGCCTTATTTTGCTTGCCTCGTAACGCGTGCCAAGTTAAAACTCCTAATTCGGTCCTAAAATATAAAATGTACAAAAAATATGTAAAACCCAATCATGTATCATTTTAAACACTTCTATAGTGTTTATTGTGGTTATATTAGTATATGGTAAAAATTTACCAAAATGTCCCTGGAACCCCGTGCTAGCCCTGCTGTACCTAGCCCGGCCCAGCTATATTTTTTCCAAAATTTTGATATGGGCTATTCTGACATATTTCTACCCAAAGAATCCATTTCTGGACTCAAAATTACCAAATTCACTATCAAATTACAAAATTACCCTTAGCACCCCTATTTCAGGATTTCATGGGTGTTTTCGTCAAGGTATTAAAACTCGGACCGGGCATTGAACCAGTCGGGGTACTGGACTAAGGGTCAGTGGGTCAAACCGGGACCAAACCGGTGAGAAATTGAAAATTTTAGACTTATAGTATGAAATTCTAAAGAAAAAATTAACAAAAAATTTTAAAATATGAACCCGGACCGGACCGGGAACCGGACCTGTTTACCGGCCGGTTCGCTAGTTTCCGGGCCGGACCGGTCCGGGTTCAAGAAGCCTGGTTTTCGTAATTATGTTTTTTAGGGCTTTTCCGAAAAAGTGACCAACTGTAAATCCACCTAATTTTCCCCCTGAACTCAATGGAATTATCAAATCATTGAAAATTCAATTCTAAGACCCTCTAACAGCCCTGGCTAAAACTGACAAGAATTCCGTGGAAAATTGGAGTTTTTCGGTTTGGGCTCCGCAAACGCGTTTCTTTCTACTCCTAACCACTTTATTAACTATTTAATAAGGTTACAACTACCTAGGTAAAAAAAAAAGGTTACAACTACCATTTGAACCAAAATTGGGCAACTTAACCCTTAGGCTGTGTTTGGTTGGAAGTTTTATTAGATTATGTTAGGTTGAGGGAGGGTTGAAGATTAAAAATGGGTGTTACGTTGGAAGGAGGGGAGGTGAGGGGTGAGAGGAGTTTTTGTCTTTTAGTGCTAACCTCCCCCCTTTTTTAAAACCTCCAGATTTGGGGGTTTTCCTAGGTTAGAGAATATTTATGTTCAACCTCGACTAAATTACCCATGGCATTTTTTCATATTTCCAACACTGCCCTCTCCTATGAAAAACATATTTCCCTCTGCCATTCTGTGTTAGCATATCATGCATTGAAGTCTATTGATGAAATAAAGATCTTTTCTAATTTTCTTGTTTCCCTCTATCATCATGCCTGATCATTAATTGTTACCATAAAACTCTGGTTTTTCATGTCTATTTCTTTCTCCCCATATGATAATTGTTATGGTATAGGACGTAGACAATTGAATAAATATGTTGGAATAAATTATTCCCTTTGTAGGATTTGGGAAGTGCAGTTTCAATTCATTAGGCATGTGTGAAAAAAGTGTGTATAATTGTTAGAATAATTATTTTATAAATAATAAGTTTACAAATAATAATTATTAATAAATACATTGTAAAAGAAGAAAAAAATATATAGAAGGGCATTTTTGTTCACTTATAATTAACTCTCCTCATTTCCCCTTATGAACCAAACAAGATACCAAACCTCCCCTCGCCTCTTTTTGAACCAAACAAAATTATAATCTCCCCTAACCTAACTCAAATAAACCCTACCTAACCTAACCTCTATTAAACCAAACACACCCTTAGGCAAAAAAAATTCCAAAATTTCAAATTAAAGACAATCCGGCGAAATTTCACCGATTAAATTGCCCACAGCAACCAGAATAATCAATATACAAAGGTTTAGAAGTTACCTCAATCTCTCCTTAGCTTTTTCTCAAGGTGGTTGAACCCTAGCTCACTTCAACACAAGAAATTGAGCTTCCAAACCTTAAATTATATAGAAGAGTAGCTTAAGAACGAAGTTATACGCGTTAGGAGCCAATTGACCGAAGAAATCGACTTGCCGTACAAGATCTCTTCCTCCTTCTCTCTCTAAGAAAATATGCACTTCCTCTCTCCTTTTAGAGCTATGGACATCGGTTTATTGGAGCAAAAGGAAGGGGATGAAGGTTTATTCTATTATCTTATGTCATAATTCATTTATTTAATAATTTTCAAAAATTACCAAAATCCATTTTTATGTACAATAACTCTATGTACATGTAATCATGCCATTAAGTCAAACTAATATTTCCTTCTTTATGCCACATGTAGAAGACACCTAAGGGTCCCTCTTTTATGTCCAAATTAGCTTCACAACTTGTTCCAGTTACGTACATACGTAAAGTCCCAATTTTGGTCAAAATTGCATTTTTGCTTAAATTTTTCATAAATTCATATTTAATTGACTAAAATATTCCAAATATATTTTCCCCCTTTACTTTCCTTAATTAATTGAAATTAACTTCAATTAATCAGAAAATAATTAATTTTGTGCTAATTTGACAAAATTATGATTTTGCCATTACTTTTTTATTCCAATTTCTTTTCTTAATTTTATTTGGCCAATTTTCATATATGTTTGGACCAAATATTTTCTCTAATATTTTTTCATTTTTGGAGCTTAATATTGGGCTTTTTAAATTACCCAATTTAATTTCATAATTATTTTTTCCCAATTTCTCATGAAAATGAACATTTATAAAATCCATAAATTTCAAATTCATGAATATTCACCATTTTATTGAATTTCTCAAATAATTACAATATATTTGGTGAATATAAATTTGAGGTGTTACACATGTCTCCCACAGCATTGACAACTATCAGATGATATCTTTAAAGTACATATATGCAACATTATATTAGATTATATATTATGTTTATAAATTAGATTAATTAGTTTAAAAAAATAATAAATACAGTATAAAAGATAAAATGTAAAAAAAGGTCTTATGTTTATGTCCAAAGTTCACTTCCAAATTATATCTTATAATATGACAACAATTAGGTGTTTTTATTTATTGCATGGTAGTATTTCAAACACAATTATCTCTGTTAAAAGGGATAAACTTAATAGAAAAATTGTGACAAATCTAATGTAGACAATGTATGTTCATGAATAATGTTGTTTTTGCCTGCACACTCCTTACTCATTGTCTCATGCATCACCTAAATGGACATAAAAATGATTTTCCAAATCATGAAATAAGTGTATAAAAAGAGTTTTGTCTCAACTTGGATAAAAATAATTTTTAAAAAAACTCCTATAATCATAAATATGTCTACCTTTAAAATTGATGAGGTAATTATTTTGTGATAATTATATGGTATTTAATATACAATAAATTAATTAATCAATTTAAATTTAAGAAATATCAAGCTTAAATAGGGTAGCTTCACTTTATTATAGTTTTTTACCATCAATTTAATAAAGTATATATGAATCATATCATATTTGTTATTTGAATCAAATGATTCCACATAAATGTCATGGTCTTAGATACATAAAACATACCATACTATGAGTATCATGCAAAAAAAGAAAAATGAGTATCGTTCAAACATATAATTAATATTTACATGTTAAGAATTATGTATATACATTGATTAGATTAATTGGATCCATGAGTGATAATGAAGAGTTAAAGACTCTTTAATAACAATATGTGAATATTATTTCTTTTGGCTAAATTTATACAAATTGCTCCAAGTAAACCCACTCAATATTCAACGTGTCTAAGAGCTAGCATACTCTAGGCTCTATTACAAAAATAACAACATAACCTTATCCTATTGGTGGGATAAGATATATTGATCAAACAACGCCATCAAATTTAGTCAAAAACCAAATCTCGAGATAAATTGTTAAATAAGAGATCTCACTCAATTACCTCATTTAGTGTTTTTTTTGTTATTCCTTCACCCCTTTTTACTGAACTCTAAACAACTTGATTCGCTCTCCTCATTGGTATATCCATTAGCCTTCTTTGTACGTCTCCAAAATAACACTACTAGAAAAAAGAGCTTTAAGATCAGTTGAAATTGGCTTTTTAAACTGGGATTAGGTCCGACCTTGTATCGACTGGTTTAGAAAATTTGTCCTTATTAAGACCGAATATATAATCGGTCTTGAAAGTAACTTTTGCATGCCAATGTTATAAAATTTCAATTTATAAAAAAAATGCCTACTCTTTAAACTAGATAATTTTATAACCGATCTAAAAAGTGGGGGTTTTTTTTTTAAAAATGTAGGTTTTATTTTGTTTTACAAAAGCCCTGTTGGATAATTATATCTAAAAGTTATATTATGCAATATAAATTTTACGGATGCCCTAAAAACAAAAATGCAATCAACATAAAAAACAATTATAACTAATAACTATGAATCTAAGCCTTATATTATTAGATAATTATTGAATCTTAATTTCGACATTTGTTTTTTCAAGGTTTACTTTTTCTTGCTTGTATTTTCCCCACCTCCAAAGAAGTTAGATGATTTTTTAGTATTGGATTTAGCGTATGCAATTTTAGACCCAGCATCTGCATGCTGTTGACACATGATTCATACTTTGAGCATCCCAACAATTGAATGCAGTTACTCATGGATTGGCTTCTAGGTTACTATACTTATGCATTTTGATCTTTCTGGACCTCAAATATAAAACATGGCATTGCCCTACCCCAGTCTCAAGTGATAAAAGAGAAGAATCTTATTTAATGAACTCGAGTATAACAGAATAAATATACAAGTATGAGAACAGGGTTTTATATGTATGAATATGATCTCGTTGGGAGGTCTTGGTTGAGAAGGAAACCAAACTGAAGGCCAATAATAAAGAAGTAACCGACCAGGTGGAAATACTAATGACGAAGTGAGGATTAATAACTCTAAATTAGAGGATAAAAAATATTGGCTAGATGATCATCACTTGAAAGGATAAATTTATTGGACCAGGTGGTAGTAATCCAATTCAATGAATTTTTCCTTTCAAACATTTATCACTTGGCCTACATTTTTCAATGTCCAATTTAGATGTCTTAATCATCAACCTGTCACGAGTAACTCCACCTAGTCGGGTAGCTCCTTATTATTGGCCTTCACTTTGACTTCCATTTCAACCAAGACCTCATCACACAACCAAATCAACCATACAAAATAGAATTCTCAAGTTTATATATCGACCATATTAGATTTAGCTTCATTAAATAAGATACTCTGCCTTTATCACCTAAAACTGAGGTAGGCCAGAGCCATATTTTATATGAAATCTCAAAAGAACCAAATGCCTAAGATTAATAAACTAGCACCCAATCCAAGGGTGGCTGCATTCAATTTTAAAGATGGCCCTTGATACAAACCACACTTCTACAGTTCCTACATGTCAGAGATAAAATTACAATCGACATTCCCACCCAACACTCAATAATGATCTAAGCCCTTTCAAGGAAGGGTCATCCAAACAAAAAAAAAACTTGAAAAAAAAGGTATGGCAAACAAAATTCAATTAACATAAATGTACTTAAAATTTTATCCAGGAAATTCACAATGATTGGATTTGTGAAAATTGCCATTATGAGAATGATACAATGAAATTACATCATTGTCATAATTACAAGTTTCACAATCCTAACCATAACGAATTCTTTGGATAAAAGCTTGCATCCACTAAATATAACAACCATAAAGAATATACAACCAGCAGAAAAACTATAAACTTTCATATATCACATAGAGAACATATAAGAAGGCAGCAAGCACAAAAGGAATATCTTATTTATACCTGTGGAAGGAAGGCTTTTCTCATTTTCCAAATCTTACAGGAGGACTTGCATATATCTACAACCTCAAATTGTGTTTATCCAATCCTTTGTTTTAATTACAATAAGTTACATATTAGATCAGATTATTTAATGCTCTTCACATGTGTACAGAAATATAAGTAATAGCTTAAAAAAACACTCAATTTGGCGCTCTTCACATGTCTTTTTGGCTCTCTTCATACTCCTTTCTGTAATTAAAAAGAATAAAATTGTAATAAGCAAATTAAATATAAATATATTGTAATGAAAATAAAATTTTTGACTTACTTATGAATATATGATCTTATTAGCGGTCATCTAGGCTCTATGCTAATATATGCCATGTGTCACTTTCTATCGCATGTTGAACTTTGTGAAATATCTGGCGATATTGGCAGGCTTGAATTAATCACAACCAAGTAATTAGGGCATATGCCCCAATCAACACCACTACACATTTCACAAGGTTCAATCTGCAATGCAAACCTTGTATGTCCATTGTAATGAAAATAAAGTTTTTGACTTGATACATTCATTTAGCCTCCATGTGATATACGCACACCTTGTATATCCATTTCCTTTGCAAAGAAAGAAAAGTAGTGAGTATTAGTGTTCTATAACTACAACAACCACAAAAAATATACAGCCAATAAAAAAAATGTAAACTTTTATTTATCACACAAAGAACATATAAGAAGGGCTTACATATATTTGTGACCTCTAACTGTGTTCATCCGAAATAATACTGGCATCTTTTTATGCTTATTATAGGTTTGTGATATGTGTGGTGGTGTTGATTGGCTAGAATCATCACTACTTGCTTGAAATTCAATGTATTACATATAGACCATATGTTTACAAGCTATATTGAACTCGAAGCAAGCATGAATATACTGGCCTACCCACACCACCACATATATCACATATTGGACACTTCTCAAGACATCAATATATGGTTTTGTGTAAAAAAAACTAAACTTTCAATAAGGGTTTTGACAAAGAAGGAAAAGGAGTATTGACAGTTTGTGAACGACAACGATTAAAACTTCTATGCAAATAAAGACAACAAAATAGAACACTAACAAAACATGAGAGAAAAATATCTATCGAGGGTTTGTGAAAAGCAACGATTTTATCGAAAGCGAGAGCATAATGGCGAAGAAAG